>OX101755.1:42840005-43440005 GCA_944452675.1 Tachina lurida | reverse complement strand
AAAGAAGCACATAATGTCCGGTGGCATTACTTTAAATTTAATATGAAAAGTATTTGTTTTTCAGTGTAAAAGTGCTATGCTGAGCCGGCCTTTAGCCGTCCTCGAAAATTTTGCGCAATACTATTTTTATGGACTTTATTTCCATTTTTTTAATGGACATTATTTCCATGCACGTTGTATACATATATTCATAGGAGTAAATGATCATATTATGACATATTACAGAATACAATAGCAAGATCCATAAATGAAGAACCGAGTTCATCAAAAAAGTAAAACTCATATGCCCGATGATTGCTCTATACAATTAAATGATATACTAATGTCGAAATAAATAGATTAGAAGAAAAATAAACTGAATCCGATAGTCTTACCACTAGCAATACTTCAACTAATGATACTTCTAAAAAAAATAACAATACTGTGAATAAAAAAAATTGTGTTGTACACTTACATCACGAGGTATGCGATTGCAAATGAAGATATTGCAAAATTAGAAAATAATAAAACAATAAAATCATTGAAATAAAACAAATATTTTATTAAAAGAATATGTAGTTAGAATTAGGAATGGCTAGATGATAAGAACAAATACTATGGAATAAAATTAATAAATCTTATTCTTACTCGACTTCCTTCTCTAAAATAATCACTATTTTGAACTATATGAGTGTTTTCACTAACTCTGCAGTTATCCAAAATAACAGCATCTAATACAGGAATTCTACACAGGTTGTGTAAAATAACACAAGCATAAACATTATTTTCAGATGTTTCACGGGAATAGTATAATTTATTACTTAGGAGTAGGGTGACCGACTCGGTTTTTCAACCGGTTTTAAAACCCGGTTTTTCACAATTCGGTCCTCGGTTTTTCGAAATGATGATTTTTTTAAAGGCGAATAGTCCAGTTTTTTACAATTTAAAAACCGGCTGAGTCGAATACTTGTCGATTTATATATTTTGCAATAAAATTAGTTTTTAATATGTTAAAACATAGACCAAAGTGTTCTGTTGATTTTCCTAAGTATTTGTTTTCAGTGTAAAAGTTCTAAGCATTTTTATCCATGGCAACACTTACTCAAACATGAAACTAAAGCGAAATCATTTTATGAGGTGGTAGCACAGGCGAATTAAATTGTTCTTATGGCCCATTTACAAGTGTTTTTAGCTTTGTTGACATTTTGCTTTATATATTATATAGAAGTAAATATCTTTCTTGTCAATACATTGACATGCACATATGTACCCAGTAAAAAAAATTGGAAGTCATTCTAAAGGAAGTACATTTTCATTGCTTCCAAAAAATCGATATTTTTAATTTGCCGATAGTTAGCAGAAAACCAAGTAGAAGTTTATTTTAGTCATACAAAACCTTGTAATTCCCCTCTAGTTTTAGAAATTACTCACCAGAATTTTTAAAAAATCGATTTTTTTTTTTAAAACTTATGAACTATTTTTGGTCTAAAATTTTAAAGTTATTTGCTTAAATTTACATTAAATTACTGTTTCGCGTTTAAATTCCTATAAAAAGAAACTAATTGTTAAAATAGGTAACTATTAGCAATTTTTCCTAGATGAAAATATTATCATAGAACACAAAAAATGAAATTTTTCTTAAAATCGCTTCCAATTCGGTGACCAGGCAGCGAAAAAGAGAACTTCTTGCAATGACAACCCTATGTAAAAATCATTACATCGGATCGAAATTTGCACTACTTCCAGATCGCAAACTCTACATTTTCATGACTTTTTTGGAGTGTCTTTTTTTACTGGGTACATATATTATATACATATATATGTAATATATATAAGTATGTACAGTTAATTTTTACCCTACAAACATTTGGAAGATATAAATACAATATCTTATTTTTATCATTTAGAAGAAAATAATCAAAGCAATACTTTTTTGATATCAAAATATTTTCATTTTAGTGAAACTTTTTGAATGAACCCTTCAAAATGTATTGACTATTTATTTTTTCCTTACACAAGGTATTTTGTGTTATTAAAATGTTGCAATTTGTTCAGCCTGGTGTTTTATCACTTGCGTCATAAATTTTTAATATCAATATGGTTTTAACTAGAAGATTAAAAATATTTAATATAAAATAAAAACAATCAGATAATTTTTAAAACATTTTTTTAATACATGATTTTTATTTATTGTATCTTTATATATGGACTAAAAATAAGTACTCAAATCTTTAATCTAAAATATAATTAGGCCCGACCAGTGTCGGACATAATATTAGTAATAGTTATATATAATACATAAGTAGTGATAATCAAAAGGAAAAAAAATAAAAATTAAAAGTATTTTCAGGAAGTCCCATCTAGAGTGTTGTGAATAAGAGCCCTTATGTCCCTCTTTTTTAGGCGGATGTGTCCAGAAAAGTTCAAAATATTACGAGCAAGCGGATTAGGATGTGACTCGAGTTTTGTTAAATATTTTCCTGCGTATTTTGCAATTTCTTCAGTCACTAGTGGCATATTTAAATGACGTTGTATATTTGAATTTTTTATATACCATGGAGCCGCTGTTATTAACCGTAAAATTTTGTTTTGCCTTCGTTGGATTCTCTCGACATTAGAAGCTGAAGTTTACAATCTAGGGTGAGGGCTCAATTTCTACCAACCAGCCAATGTATCTGAGTTAGTTTAAGTTTTATTTGCGTTAGCTTAGAGTCAATGTGGTATTTCCATGTAAGCCTTCGATCAAGATGTATACCAAGGTATTTCATATGTAAGTTTTGAGGAACAATTTTGTTATTGATTGTAACAGGGGAACAAGTGTCTTTTCTTAAGGTAAATGTTACCTGAGCACACTTCTGTTCGTTTACCTTTATTCTCCACATGTTTAACCATAGCTCTAGCTGAGTAATATGTTGCCGAAGATATCGGGAAGCCTCGTGAGGGTTTTCGTGCATACTAAGGCAGGCTGTATCATCGGCAAATGTAGATGTGTGAATATTACTGCTCAATGGCATATCACAAGTATAAATCAAATACAAAACTGGCCCTAGTATACTCCCCTGTGGCACACCGGATGAGATAGTTTCAGGAATACTCATAAAGTCTCCTTCCACAACAGTGAATTTCCGGGCAATAATGAAACTTTTCAGCAGATTTAGAATGTTTATTGGTAGGTAAGTCTTTAATTTTAAAATTAGGCCTTCATGCCACACTTTATCAAATGCCTGAGCAACGTCAATGAACAGCGCAGAGCAATACTTTTTTTTTCAAAAGTTTTTCTTATAAATTGAACCAATCTATGAGTTTGTTCAATGGTGCTATGATGACTTCTAAATCCAAATTGATGATCCGGTATGCACTCATTATCAGTTAGAATTGGGGACAATTTTATCATGAACAACTTTTCAAAGAGCTTTGACATTGTTGACAATAAACTTATTGGCCTATATGACTCAGCTTTGGTAAGATCTTTTCCCGGCTTTGGAATCATTTTAACCTTGGCAAGCTTCCAGCTGTTTGGATAATACTCCAGTCGTAAAATGGCATTAAAAATTAATAACAGGATTCTAATAGCTATACGAGGCAACTTCATCAACATCTGGTTACTAATTCCATCAATACCCGGAGCTTTTTTCGGCTTGAGTTCTGCAATTATTTTTTGTAGATCACGCGTCTTAAATTTTATTGGTCGAAGGGGTAGCGCAACTACATTTGGCAACTCAACAGCACCAGAACATGTGTTTGGGGTAAATAAGGATTTTAAATGCCCACCAAATATTGTACCTTTCTCAGTATCGCTTCTTGCCCAACTTCCTGTAGATGTACGCAGAGGTGGTTTGAACTCGACGGATGCTTTAAGCTTTCTAGCAGCGCGCCACAAAGACTAATTAGATGCTGTTGTGACATCAAGACCTTCCAAATAATTTTTAAGAGATGGAGTTTTTTCAAATGCAAGGAACTCTTGGAGTCGTTTAGTACACCCTTTAAATCTGATTTTAAGTTGGGGTGATCTGAGCTGTTGCCATTCTCTTCTAGCCCTTCTTTTTTCACTTACGAGACGTTCAATATCCGTATAATAAATTCTATTAACCCTAGTCTGCAGATGGGAGATAGTGTCATGCTCAGGAGCCTGTTTAATGTTTTCATTAAGGTTGGCAATATTAGATTCAATATCATCGGGTGTTCTTAGCGTAATATTTTCCGTGCAATGACTACTAAGATATTTTTTGAATCCCAGCCAATTAACACGATTTATCAAATTCGCATATGGGTGAGGTAAGTCACTTCTTAATGGGCTACAAATTGTAACGATCGTGGGAGAGTGATCGGACGCGAGATCCTTAGAAGCTTCAATTTGAATTAAATCCCTACCCAGCTAAAAAAAATTTATGGATCATATGATATCCCATAGTGGTTCGGATCCGAAAAATGTTGGTATATGACCATATATGATAATATATGTATATTCATACATTTTCATACATGTACATATTTGTAAATGCATATTCATATTTATTAAAATTACTTTTTTTAAGATTCTAAACATTGAAGTTGTATTTGATGAAACATTTGTTTGGATAAATAATTAAAAAGGAACCAGAAGACATTTTATTCATCATTTTAAGAGAAAAGGTGCATCGATTACTTAAAAAACACAAAACTTATCTCGTACATAAAATTTAATTTAATAAGAATTTAGATTAAAAACTAATGCAATTAATCATTAAAAAGGTTATCCGGTTTTATACCAACACTAGTTTTCAATAAAATTTGTTGCAGTAATATAAACTTTGTTTCCTAAAAATATCTAAAGTATTTTCTATAAAATTAACTAGCTGACCCCGGTCCGCGTTGCTGGCCCTAAGCAAACATTAGTGTTGTATATGGCATTGGTGGTACAATATGAAAATTGGATTTTGCCCACGAATAAACTAAATATTGCGCCATCACTCCTTACTCCCCATAGAGCATGTATATAAAGTTTTGTCAACATCGTTGCAGTAGTTCTTGAGTTACGGTGCAAAAACACAAAAAAACTATATATGGTGCCATCTGCCGGACGAACTTAAAACTACACAAAAACATTCCTTACGCCCCATAGAGCATGTATATAAAGTTTGGTCTAAATCGGTGCAGTAGTTCTTGAGTTACGGTGCAGTAGTTCTTGACTTATGGTGCAAAAACACAAAAATAATAAATACTGCGCCATCTGTCGGACGAACTTTAAACTACACAGAAACACTCCATACGCCCCATAGAGCATGTATATAAAGTTTGGTCTCAATCGGTGAAGTAGTTCTTGAGTTACGGTGCAAAAACGCAAAAAACTAAATATGGTGCCATCTGTCGGACGAACTTCAAACTACACAGAAAAACTTCTTACGCCCCATAGAGCATGTATATAAAGTTTGGTCTAAATCAATGCAGTAGTTCTTGAGTTACGGTGCAAAATCACAAAAAAAAATATATGGCGTCATTTGTCGGACGAACTTTAAACTACGCAGAAACACTCCTCACGCCCCAAAGAGCATGTATATAAGGTTTTGTCATTATCGGTGCAGTAGTTCTTGAGTTACAGTGCAAAAACACAAAAAAACTAAATATGGCGCCATCTGCCCGACGAACTTTAAACTACACAGAAACACTCCGCACGCTCCATAGAGCATGTATATTAAGTTTGGTCTAAATCGGTGCAGTAGTTCTTGAGTTACGGTGCAGTAGTTCTTGAGTTACGGAGCAAAAACACAAAAATAATAAATACTGCGCCATCTGTCGGACGAACTTCAAACTACACATTAACACTCCTTACGTCCCATAGAGCATGTATATCAAGTTTGGTCTAAATCGGTGCAGTAGTTCTTGAGTTACGGTGCAAAATCACAAAAAAAAAATGGCGCCATTTGTCGGACGAACTTCAAACTACGCAGAAACACCCCTCAGCCCCAAAAAGCATGTATATAAGGTTTTGTCAACATCGGAGCAGTAGTTCTTGAGTTACGGTGCAAAAACACAAAAAAACTAAATATGGCGCCATCTGCCGGACGAACTTTAAACTACACAGAAACACTCCGCACGCTCCATAGAACATGTATATAAATTTTTGTCAACATCAGTGCAGTAGTTCTTGAGTTACGGTGCAAAAACACAAAAAAACTAAATATGGCGCCATCTGACGGACAAACTTCAAACTACACAGAAACACTACTTACGCCCTATAAAGCATGTATATGAAGTTTGGTCTAAATCGGTGCAGTAGTTCTTGAGTTACGGTACAGTAGTTCTTGAGTTACGGAGCAAAAACACAAAAATAATAAATACTGCGCCATCTGTCTGACGAACTTCAAACTACACAGAAACACTCCTTACGCCCCATAGAGCATGTGTATAAAGTTTTGTCAACATCGGTGCAGTAGTTCTTGAGTTACGGTGCAAAAACACAAAAAACTAAATATGGCGCCATCTGCGGACGAACTTTAAACTACACAGAAACAGTCCTCACACCTCATAGAGCATGTATATAAAGTTTGGTCTAAATCGGTGCAGTAGTTCTTGAGTTACGGTGCAAAAACACAAAAAAACTAAATATGGCGCCATCTGACGGACAAACTTCAAACTACACAGAAACACTACTTACGCCCTATAAAGCATGTATATGAAGTTTGGTCTAAATCGGTGCAGTAGTTCTTGAGTTACGGTGCAGTAGTTCTTGAGTTACGGAGCAAAAACACAAAAATAATAAATACTGCGCCATCTGTCGGACGAACTTCAAACTACACAGAAACACTCCTTACGCCCCATAGAGCATGTGTATAAAGTTTTGTCAACATCGGTGCAGTAGTTCTTGAGTTACGGTGCAAAAACACAAAAAAACTAAATATGGCGCCATCTATCGGACGGCGTTCTCGGATTTCAACCAAACTTCATATAAGCCATATATGGGCCACTGCCTACGTAGTGTATAAGTTTGGTTGAAATCGCACGACGCGTTTATGAGTAGTTCGGCGACGTACATTTACGGACTTATTTTTATATATATAGATTACTGAAATATCCTTTTGATTATTTAAATTTTTTAATAGGGCCGCAATGTAAAAAATCGTACAAGAATTGGGCTTATTTTTTAAACGCTGAGGCTGCACGAATATAAACTTTGCAAACCGTATGTATTTTCTAATAGATTTGCAATTCACCAGTTATAAAAAAAGACAGAAAAAATTCAAGTTAATAAAATGCAAGCTTTTTTGATTTCAAAACCGATATTATGTGAGATATCATGTATGCATACATTTTTATATGGCTTCATACATATATTACATCTTATTTCTAATTATGCATCCACATATGAAGAGCTTCATAATTAAATTTCCATATATGACCTCATGTATTATAATAAAATTCATATATTAGTCCATATATCAATTCATATATAACACTTTTGCAATGTATAATCCTATATATTTCCATACATGAATTCATACATATTCATATATATTTATATACATTCATATATTAAAAATATATGGACGATAGATATTTTTTTTTGCTGGGTAGAGATATTTTTCATGACGCCAAAATCTATAACATCCGGAATTTTTTGTATGTCAGTAGGCCAATAAGTGGGCTCCCCACTCGAAATGACATCCAAGCCCATTTTTGAAATTGTGTTGAACAACGCTCGACCTCTGGGAGTAATAAGACGCGAACCCCAAAAGGTATGTTTTGCATTGTAGTCGCCAGATGCTAAAAACAAGGTCCAAGAGATTTGTTGAAATTTTCATATTAATCCTCAGTGATTGAAAATCTGGGAGGTGAGTAAGTTGATGATATCACGAAATTCGCACGAAAATTGTCAATGCCAATATTTGTTGCTTGTAGATGTTCTTCACAAATGTTGTCAAGAATGTAGTGCTTCAGTCTTGACTTAAATTGCTGAACCACCACATGCTCTTCCTCTCGGGTCTTTTGAATCATATAAGGTGTAGCCATAATTTTTAAAAAGGCTTCTCGAAGTCAAATGAGTCTCAGAGACCAACATTATATAAATATTTTTTTCCGTGAGGAAGTGCTGAAGTTCATTTTTATGTTGGCGAATGCCGTTTGCGTTCCAGAAACATATTTTTAACGTGTTCATGGTTTGTTAACTAAAGCTTGACGCAATGTATTCTGCATTCGCAGCATTTCTTGCATCATGCTAGTCATATTTGTTGTAAAATTATTTATAGTTTGCTCCAGATTATCAATAGTAGCTTCAAGGCGATTAAAATTAAAGTTCGAGTTTGTATTTGATGAATTATTTGGTGGTGAAAAATTTAGTGTATGAATAGAATTTGTCTTAGCAGTATCGGCATACGATACACGGGAACTAACTGGTTGGCTCACTTGCACAATAGTGGCAGATAAAGCGTTTGCTGATTGGGCTGGGGTTAATTTAGGTGTTTGCTTCATAGTCTGTTTGACGAAAGAGTACACAGCACAACCTCTGTAGTTAGCGGTGTGATTACCTACACAATTACTGCATTTTTTGTCACTTTGATCTTTTGGTTTATTGCAACTAGCAGTGCCGTGTAAATCGCCGCACACAACACAAACAGTAGGTAATTTGCAGTAAGTTTAAGTATGGCCATATTCTTGACAATTATGGCACTGTACGGGTCCTGAACGCTTGTGTGGTTCTTCAACGGTTACTTTTCGATATAAGAGATATTTTAAATTATATACTGGATTGGTCTCATTTTTTTTCAATTTTTTATCATTTGGCTCAAGTTCAACGCGAAATAGAGGTTGGGGGATTTTTCCCCTAATTATTATGTTCGATACATTTTTTACTTTAAAACCCTGGAGGAGGAGAGCATCTTTTACTTCTTCGGGAGCAACATAAGAATCTATGCCCTTCAATACGATCTGCTGACCTTTAGCACTCTTGAGCTGATATGTTTAGAAATTTGTTTTACTTTTTTCAAATTCAGAAACCATTTTGCGAAAATCTTTTTCTTCATAAATTTGAATTTTCGTTTCATCAATATTACCACGTTTTATTGGAACAATGTGAAATTTATTCTGACCGAAATTAATTTTTTAATAAGAGTGTTTGAGTTTTTTTCTCTTGGGTTTGTTATTGTCATCTTGCAATATTTTAAAACGGTTGACCGTTGACCTCGAGCCCGAAGCGGATGATATCGCTGAGTTAAATGTGGAAGTACTTGGCAACGGTAATTTCAACGATTCACTAGTTGGCATTGTACAAAGCGAATTTGATCGCTGACGAAACTGTGGTTTCGTTGTTAGAAAAAGTCTCTCATCAGATTTTTTATTTTTATTAAGAGCTTCAGAACTCGCAGTAAGTCTATCATCAGATTTTATATTCTTATCATTATGAGCTTCAGAACTCACAGTAAAATAGGAATTTCTTCCGTTAGAACTCACTTCACGTTTTTTTTCCTTTGGGGTACTCATATAGAGTATTCCTCAAGGGTACTTTGTGTGTTTTCTTGTTTACGGTTTTTTTTTTGTTTTTATTATTTATATATGTAAAAATATTAGCTAAGCATAAAAAAAAGCTTATTTATCAAAGTTGATATGTACTACGAATATTTTTTTGTATGATTTTTTTTTGTTTAGTTTGTATGTAAGAAAAATTCCGCTATTACGTCTGTTCACTATGAAGGTACAACGAGATTTCTATTGAGTTGGTATAGTTATGTTTTTTTAGCGTTTCTAATATTTTGTTATTGGTTTGACGAATCATACATTATAAATCGATCAAAATACAAAACGCCAACAATGTAATGTATTTTGTAAAGGTATTTTATAAATTATGTATTTAAAATACAAAATACAAAATACTTGCATGTCATGTATTTAAAATACAAAATACTTCTACGTCATGTATTTAAAATACAAATACAAAATACGTATTTGTATTTTAAATACGTATTTTAAATACATGTATTTCAAATACTGCCCCACCCTGACTATATCGTTAATATTTTATATGAATTTGACTTGAATAGACTGCTGTTAAAACGTATATTTTGGACTATATCGCTAAATGGACTATAAGCGACGTGACTATAAGCGAAAAATACTGTAGATTAATTTAGGTTATACTTTGGTATATTTCTACTTAAATGTATTTCTAATAGTGTGTAGAATATAGACCTGCGTAAATTGTCTTGAAATGTAAATACGTCTTGTTTTTTAAATGTATTCTCATGGCTGCATTATACTAAACCAATAATAAATGCTGTCGTATTATAAGCAAAGCAAGATAGATGCATTTGTATGCGTGTATATGAGTGCTAACAAGCAATGTCGTGCAGACTTCTTATTATGATCAAACAGTCAACAAAGTAGTGTTGATACGTGTATGCTTGTTATTTTCCATATTGTACGTTTGAGTGTGTGCGTAAGATGTAGATGGTAAGCATTATGTGTTTAAGGGAGGTTTTTTTAAGCAAGCGCACACAACTGATGTAAATCAGTGGTCTTCACAAAGAGAAACACACCTAAAATAAGAGTATTACACTGAAAAAAGTAATAGTCTCATTTAACTAAAATTTAAAAAAACATAAACGAAACATAAACATTCATAAATTTATATAGCTTGTTACCAACTTTTCAGTGTATCAAAAAATATTTTAGTTCTCTTTAAAAGATTTAAAACACAAAAACATCCGACACACTCCTACTCTGTTGAAAGCTTACAAGCTACTGAATGAAATTTTTGTTTCACACACATGATTATGGTTGCAATTATGATTGCCGTTAAACACAATAAAAACAAAGTGTATGGATTTTTTCTATGAAAGATTTTATAACGTCGTTAATTTATTACAATTACTCAAGTTTTTGTCAGAGAAATAAGCAAAAATAGCTTTTCAGGAATTATAAAAGCAATATCACCAAATACAGTACAAGACTTAAAATAAAATATAATGTAATAAAGATTAGCAATGCAGGTAATTTTGGTACATTTTGAGAAGCCGTTTTTTAGATTTTTTTTAGTTTGAGCAATCCTGTTTGTAATATTCACGAAGAGAATAAATAAAAACCCGAACATTTTCGTTAGCTGGGTAATATGAATGAAGACCACTGATGTAAATGCATGTGAACGTTTGTTTGTATGCAGAAAAATAAAAGAGCATACACACAACGTGTGTGTGTATGTACATGTATGACGCTTGTATACGCGCCCATGCGTAGAAAGAAGCAAGCATCACAAATTTTTCAGTTACGAAGTATTTTCTTCTTTACTCCTATACTTGCAATAACTGAAACAAATTCTTGCAAACAGTGTTGCTTAGCGTTTGTTTTAGAAGACTTCGCTGTAGTAAAGCATTTGAAAAATCCCTCATGTCTTGAAAGTTCTTATAAATAGTCTTGTGCAGGACTTTAGTATAGAACGATGTTTGCTTAAAAAATAAATGTTAGTAGAGAATTTTCCAATTTAATTGTAAAAGAAATACATTTGTTAAAATCGACTTGAAAGCCTAAAAGTGCTCTCCTGTAAAACAATAAAATAAGACTTAAGCACTTTTGTGCATAAAGTAGGATGTTTGTGACTGTTCAAAATTTGTGGTTGAAGGTTGAAGGCGATTTTATTGGCTACTTTTGATGAGCCATGAATTGGCTTGAAAATCGTTAAAAATTATTTTTATTCTGGTATTTGTCTCGTGTAGATGCCCTGTCGGAGAATTTGTGGTTGACTACAAAAATAGTTAACTTATAGTTAGCTTTTCTTAGACTGACTAAAAGCTAGCTGCAAAGTCATTCAGAACAAACCCAAAATTAATTCTTAAGTTGAGTACGTAATCGAATTTGATGAGAGCCAACAAATTTATTCTCAGTTACTTTAAAACTCATTTCAGTTTTATATTAATATTTTGCTGTTGTTATTTTAGATGGCAGCTTAGCCGAGTGGTAGCGCGTTGAGTACACAACGTGTGATGTTACATGTTCGAACCCCAGGTTAGGTTAGGTTAGGTTTATCTGGTTGGTCCAAAGAGCTCGCATAGACCGGGATTGATCCTTAGCGATACCAGCAGATGAAAAGAGAACCTGTTAGTGCGGCAGCCTAGTTCGTGGTGCTTGTATCGAAATTTTAGCAACCTACACATTTCTACTCTCGATACAAGCTCAAGACTACGAAAAGTGTAAGCACCAAGATAGTTATATCTAGTGCGGCTTAAAGCCGGGCAGTGACACAGTAGATGTTCCATTGTTTTCATTTCTCCGGGTTCCTTACATTTCCTGCAGGTACCGTCGGGTATTCGTCCTATTTTGACAGCGTACGAAGCCGTCCAGCAGTGCCCAGTTAATACTCCCACTAGAAGTTTACAGTTGCTTCTAGTTAATGATAAAAGGAACTTAGTCAATTTGGGATCATAGGAGCTCCACATGATTTTAAAAGTTTTGCAAGTTTTCGTCGTGCGCCAACATTTCTCCGCTTCTTCCCTCATATTAGAGTCTATGATATCTTTAAGGTATTGAATAGGTTTTCGGATATATACCGTTACCTCAGCCGGTAATTGAATTCCCCTTTTGGCGAGTGCATCGGCCATTTCATTTCCCTCAATCCCCATGTGTCCCCGGATCCAGAATATATGTACTTGTCTACCAGTACATAACATATCCAGGGCCTTTCTACACAGAAGCACAACCGAGGAGTAGTTGCAATCAGTTGAAATTGCTTTTATAGCCGCTTGACTGTCTATATACAGATTTACACGCGCATTCATGGTTATAGAGGTGAAGGCTAACTCTGCTGCCATTTTGACAGCATAGATTTCCGCCTGGAAGATGCTACAATGTTCGGGAAGTTTATAAGATTCCTCTATATCAACCTCCTGACAGTAATCCGCAGCTCTCACCCCTCTATCCATCTTTGAACCATCAGTGAAAAAGTTAAAACCAGAACCACTATGATTAAGACTTTCCAGATAGCCTTCTTCACTTAAAGTGATCTGTGGTTTGGTAAAAAAGTTCGTCACTGGAATGATGTAGTCCGAGCTACACTCCATGTTTTCCAGTAATTTGTTGTGACCAATGATCTGTACGACATCTGACCTGTTGTCCTGAGTCGGATAGCTGATTTGCATGCCACGTTCACTGCAATTAGTTTTATTGGTTTAAGGTCCAATATAACGTCTAAAGCTGCAGTAGGTGTACTGTTTAAAGCTCCAGTGATGCAGAGCTCTGCTAGCCTCTGGATACTTTCCAACTTTTTCAGGTATGATTTTGTCTCAGTCGCCCTCCACCATACAAGTATTCCGTAAAGTAAAATTGGTCTAGCCACCGCTGTGTAGGTCCAATACGTAAGAGTAGGTGAAAGGCCCCATGAATTTTTTACATGCATATGGAGCAATGGTGGCCTTTTTAACTCTATCTTCTATATTGGACCTCCACGTCAGCTTACTATCCAAAATAACCCCCAGGTACTTTGTGTGTGTTTTGGGCGAGAGCGATATACTGTCTAATTTTGGTGTTCTCCATTCCTTGACTTTCCTATTAGTAAAAAGCACAAGGTCAGTTTTTCCTGGGTTTAAGTCCAAACCTACCCGCGTTGCCCATTTATGAATATCCCTCAACGAGGATTCCATTAGGAAGGTAATTGTGTCGGGGAACTTACCAGTTATTATGATAGCTATGTCGTCCGCATATGCTGTAATCCTAGCTGCTTTACCCTCGAATTCCATGAGAATTTCATTTACAACCAGCGTCCAAAGAAGTGGCGATAGAACACCACCTTGGGGAGTTCCTCTCTTAGCTTCTTTGTTTACATTGGCATTGCCTAATTCCGCAGATACTATTCTACATTTTAATAGGTTGCCTATCCAGTTTTTGACTTGCAAGTGAGCACCGGAACGATTTACACTTTTCATAATTGCGTCCGTAGAGACATTATTGAAAGCGCCTTCGATGTCCAAAAAGACCCCTATAGCAAAGTCCTTAGAGTGTAACGATTTTTCGATTTGTTCAACAACATTATGAAGTGCTGTTTCAACCGATTTGCCCTTTGTGTGTGCATGTTGGTTGGAGAACAGGATATTTGGATATACAAATACTTTGATGTGTATATCCAAAATTCTCTCTAACGTTTTCAGTAGAAAGGACGTCAAACTGATGGCCTATAGTCTTTTGGATGCATGTGGTTGCTCCTACCTGCCTTTGGTATGAATACAACCTTGGCTATCCTCCATGATTTTGGCACATAATTCAGTCTGAGACATCCTCTAAATATTTCTACTAGCCAGGGAATTATCCTCTGTTTACCACATTGTAGTAAAGCCGGAAAAATACCATCTGGTTCTGGTGATTTATATGGTTTAAAGGAATCGATTGCTCATTCCACTTTACTAAAGGAAATGACGTCACAATTCGAACCCCAGAAAATTGTTTTAATTTACTGACTACCAAGTGATTTAAAAAAGTCAACTTTAAGTTAGCTGAAAGTAGTGCAGAGTGAGACAATTGACTCCCGCTTAGGACATTAGAACATCGCAATGTTAAAATAGTCAGTTGATTACATTGCAAAGTAATCCAAGTGTCAGTCAGTACTAGTTACGAAATAGTTAACTTAAAGTTAGTTGAAAATTAGCCACATTTCCGACAGGGTGGTGTGCTAAGAACATTTTAATTTTCGTCTTCTCTTATATAAATATTGTCATCTGTCGGCCCTTTTTTTTTGCTATCATATTAAAGTGAATGCACATGTTGCACTTCTTTTATACCTCCGCAAGATATTTTGTAAAAGTTCAATTTCCATACGATGTATTCAAAAGAAAAAGACAATGTGGAATGTCTTGACGATGAATTATATAGCGTTTTAGATATGTAATAGAAGTGCAACTACATACAAATGCATATACATATCCAATATTTGATTAATACTAACCGCAAAAGCTTCTTTACGTAGACTATTATAAACTATTTTATATCAAACATTGTACCTTTTTATGGTCATAATCATTTTTACATTGTTGTAAATAAAAATTAACCAAAATATGTATATATATTGGCGATTTTTTCCATTTTTGGTGCAATCGTATTTTTAATAATTTAAAAAAAAGCTTTGGGGATTTTGACCATTTGATTTGGCGAAAATGGTGAAAATAAAAAAATAAAAAAATATTTAAAAAGAGTCGATAATCCAGCTTAACCTTTTAGACTATTCAATTTTTATATATTTAATAACAGAACAAGTACTGAAATTAATTTTGCAATTTGTAGATGTTGGTGATATGGTTAAAGTAGAATTAAAAATCATATCATGTTTATGTTTCTTTTTTTGGGATTATTAGTGCGTTAACAAATTTTAAACTTAAACTTAAATTATAGCAATTTCCATAAAAAACACTAAATATTAACTTGACTGCACCAGGTCAAAAATACTTGTATGGTAACACTCTATTCTTGAATAGCTGTTGTTGTTATTTGCATTTATTTTCTTTACATCATGGGTGCCCAAAAGTTCCTTACGGGAGAGTAAACACCAATACATTTAAAGAAAAACTAATTTTTATTTAATATTTCTTGTTTTAAAAACCAACACATACGAAGAAAAAAGAAAAAGTGTTGTTGCTTTGCACTTGCGTGTAACAGTGAAGAACGACAAAAAAACAATGAGCCAATTTAGTAAAGTAAGAAAATAAAAAACATGTTCATTATTGAGTTTTTGTTTCAACTTTGTTATATGTTGAGCTTCTCATTTGTTTATATGAAATTTTAACATAACAATTCTAGTTGTTCTAAGAAATTTTTAGGTAAAGGATCCCTGATGATCTGCATTAGCAACACTGAAATGCGCATACTGAATAAGTAAAATAATAATTTAGTATTATTAGTGCGTTAACAAATGTTAAACTTAAACTTAAACTTTAATTATAACAATTCCCAAAAATAAAACACTAATTACTAACTTGACTGCACCAGGTCAAAAATACTTGTGTGGCAACACTCTATTCTTGAATAGCTTTTGTTGTTATTGCGCTGATTTACACGGGATTAATTGTTCTGGCATAACATGCCAGTTTGGCGGTGCGAGAGGCAAAGAGAGGGGTTTTGTGTTTGTCATAATTTTTCAACCAGCTACAACTCCGTATTAGCAGCAAAAAACCAATACACATACAACTTAAAAGAACAAAAATTGTGCGGCATAAAAATTAGTCTCGTGTAAACTACCTCATTTAGAGGCCGTTTAGATGAAGGGAGGCCTCGCTGCGACACGTCGCCAGCGAGTCGAATTTGTTGGAGAGAAGTGAGGAGAAGCTTGCGGGGTAGCAAAAGTCGCACGTACTGGGAATTGAAGCGCCAATTTTATCTCTTCTCTCTCACATATTTCTTTCTCTCGTGTTTTTTGTATGTTATGCACAAGCAGTGTTGCCTGTTAGACCATTTTTTTATAACATGCATTAAATAAACAGTTGTAATATAAAAATTATAAGCAAATAAAGTAATGATAGAAAAGGAATTATTGTATTTTGGTAAAAAAAGTTAAAATATATGGACATATTAATTCTACATTTCCCAAACTAACAAGTAGTTCCTTTACGGCAATACTACTACGAATGAACGAATAAAAAGCATTGATCAAATTAATATCAAAAAGTCGCCTGACTATTGCGACAAAAAATTCTTCATGTAAACGCGCGTGGATTTAAGAAGGGACTCCAAAAAAGAACGTAAGCGTTGTCGCAGCGAGGCCACCCTTCATCTAAATGGGCTCTTATTTTCTTTACATACTCTTCACAACTACAATTTGAGCTGAAATAAGTCAGAAAATGTAGTAAAGTAAGAAAATAAAAAAACATGTTGATTATTGAGTTCTTATTTCAACTTTGTTATCTGTTGAGCTTCTCAATTCTTTAAATGAAAGTTTAACATAATAAGACATTTATTTTTTAGATTTAATTGAACTATGGTGAATTTTAATTAGAAATAATTTCTTAATCAGGTTTGAGCTCAGTAATTTCAATTCTTATTGAATGAAATATTTTTATTAATTAATGTGAGTATCTAAAGAACAGAAGAAAAATTAAACTAGACTTTATTAGCAATAAAAGCAATAAAAGCAATAAAAGCGAGATATTTATTTAAAAAACCGCGAGTTGGGCTACATTTAGTACATGTCAAATTTTTCACGCGAAATAACCAATGGTAGTGAAAATGTTTCACAACTTCGAACAGAGTACCAGCCTTCAGGTAAAATCAAAATTTATAAATTTAGAAAAAATTTAAAATTTTTATGAAAAAACGGAAATGGTAAGGGTTTTAAAAATTTAGTTTAATAAAAAAGGCACAAAAGACATAAATTTAAAAAAAAAACTTAGCCATCCCTGTATGTCCGTTCTCCTGATATTCGTCCTTCAGTAAAAATTGAAATTTGAAAATTAAAAAAAATCAAAAACTTTTATTAAAAACGCAAATGTTAAGGATTTTGAAAATTAAGTTTTATAAAAAGGCACAAAAAACATAAATTTCACAAAAATTTAGCCACCCAAGTATTGGCGTTCTCCTGAAATTCACCCTTTCGTGAAAATAAACATTTCCAAATTTAAAGGAAATCAAAAATTTTTATGAAAAACGCAAATGTTAAGGGCTTCAAAAATTTAGTTTCATAAAAAAGGCACAAAAAATATAAATTAAAAAAAAAACTTAGCCACCCAGGTATGTTCGTTCTCCTAATATTCGTCCTGTAGTGAAAATTGAAATTTGAAAATATAGAAAAATCGAGACATTTTTAGATTTAATTGAACTGTAGTGAATTTTTAATCAGAAATAATTTCTTAATCAGGCTTGAGTTCAGTAATTTCAATTCTTATTGAAAGAAATATTTTTATTAATTAATCAAGTTCTCGTTGTACCTTCAGTGAACAGGCGTAATAGCGGAATTTTTCTTACATACAAACTAAAAAAAAAAAATTATACAAAAAATATTCGTAGTACATATTAACTTTGATAAATAAGTTTGTTTTGCTTTGCTAATATTTTTACATATAGAAATAACAAAAACAAAAAAAAAACCGTAAACAAAAAAACATACAAAGTACCCTTGAGGAATACTCTATATGAGTACCCCAAAGGAAAAAAATAGTGAAGTGAGGTCTAACTGCAGAAATGCCTATTTTACTGTGAGTTTTGATGCTCATAATGATAACAATAAAAATAAAAAATCTGACAATAGACTTGCTGTGAGTTCTGAAGCTCTTAATAAAAATCAAAAATCTGATAATAGACTTTTACTAACGGCAAAACCACAGTTTCGTCAGCGATCAACTTCGCTTTGTCCAATGCCAACTAGTGAATCGTTGACATTATTGCCTAGTACTTCTACATTTAACTCAACGATATCATCCGCTTCGGGCTCGTGGTCATCACTTAAACAAGTTGTCACTGAAGATAAGAGCAGCCCAAAACCCAAGGTCCAAGTCGGAATGGACAGATACATTACAATTTTAAAGCGCGGGCGAAAATTCTACTAAAATTGCATCTGCTCCAAAGATGTCTAGGGATAACAGCGCATCCTCTACTAATCGGCAAAACCGTTTTAAAATATTGCAAGATGACAATGACAAACCCGCTGAATCTGCGAACAAAACCTCCAAGCCGCCACCAATATATTTAAGAGAAAAAAAAACTCAAACGCTCTTATTAAAAAATTAATTTTGGTCATTGGTGAGAATAAATTTCACATTGTTCCAATATTGATGAAACGAAAATTCAAATTTATGTAGAAAAAGATTTTCGCAAAATGGTTTCTGAATTTGAAAAAAGTAAAACAAATTTCTACACATATCAGCTCAAGAGTGCTAAAGGTCTGCAGATTGTGTTGAAGGGCATATATTCCTATGTTGCTCCTGAAGAAGTAAAAGATGCTCTCGTCCTCCAGGGTTTTAAAGTAAAAAATGTATCTAACATAATAAATATGGATTAGATCCCTCAACCTCTATTTCGCGTTGAACTTGAGCCAAATGATATAAAATTTAAAAAAAAATGAGACCCATCCAATATATAATTTAAGATATCTCTTATATCGAAAAATAACCGTTGAAGAACCACACAAGCGGTCAGGACCCGTACAGTGCCATAATTGTCAAGAATATGGACATACTAAGACTTACTGCAAATTACATACTGTTTGTGTTGTGTGTGGCGAGTTAAATGCAGTAATTGTGGAGGTAATCACACCGCTAACTACAGAGGTTGTCCTGTGTACTCTTTCGTCAAACAGACTATGAGGCAAACACCTAAATTGGCCCCAGCTCAAGCAGCAAACGCTTTATCAGCCACTTTTGCGCAAATGAGCCAATCAGTTAATTCCCGTGTATCGTATGCCGATGCTGCTAAGACAAATTCTATTCATACACAAAATGTTTCACCTATTTCGTGGTGAAATTCAACAAATACAAACTCGAACTTTAATTTCAATCGCCTTGAAGCTACTATTGATAATCTGGTGCAAACTATAAATAATTTTACAACAAATATGACTAGCATGATGCAAGAAATGCTGCGAATGCAGAATACATTGCTTCAAGCTTTAGTTAACAAACCATGAACACGTTAAAAATATGTTTCTGGAACGCAAACGGCATTCGCCAACATAAAAATGAACTTGAGCACTTCCTCACGGAAAAAAATATTGATATAATGTTGGTCTCTGAGACTCATTTGACTTCGAGAAGCCTTTTTAAAATTTATGGCTACACCTTATATGATTCAAAGGACCCGAGAGGAAGAGCGTGCGGTGGATCAGCAATTTTAATAAAGTCAAGACTCAAGCATTATTTTATTGACAAAATTTGTGAAGAACATTTACAAGCAACGAATATTTGTGTCGAAAATTTTTGCACTAATTTTGTCATATCATCAATTTACTCTCCTCCTAGATTCGCAATTACTGAGGATCAATACGAGGATTTTTACAAATCTCTGGGCCTTTGTTTCGTAGCAGCTGGCGACTATAATGCTAAACACACGTTCTGGGGTTCGCGTCTTATTACACCCAGAGGTCGAGCGTTGTTCAATACAATTTCCAAAATGGGCTTGGATGTCATTTCGAGTGGGGAGCCCACTTATTGGCCTACTGACATACATAAAATACCGGATGTAATAGATTTTGGCGTCATGAAAAATATCTCTAGGGATTTAATTCAAATTGAAGCTTCCCTAGATCTGTCGTCCGATCACTCTCCCACGATCGTTACAATTTGTAGCCCATTAGGAAGTGATTTACCTCACCCATATGCGAATTTGATAAATCGTGTTAATTGGCTGCGATTTAAAAAATATCTTAGTAGTCATTGCACGGAAAATATTACGCTAAGAACACATGATGATATTGAATCTAACATTGCCAACCTTAATGAAAATATTAAACAGGCTGCTGAACATGCCACTACCACCCATCCTCAGACTAGGGTAAATAGAATTTATTCTACGGATATTGAACGTCTCGTAAGTGAAAAAAGGAAAGCTAGAAGAGAATGGCAACAGCACAGATCACCCCAACTTAAAATCAGATTTAAAGAGTGTACTAAACGACTCCAAGAGTTGCTTGCATTTAAAAAACTGCATCTCTTAAAAATTATTTGGAAGGACTTTATGTCACACGAGCATCTAATTACTCTTTGTGGCGCGTTTCTAGAAAGCTTAAAACACCAGTTATGTTTAAACCACCTCTGCGCACATCTACAGGAGGTTGGGCAAGAAGCGATACTGAAAAAGGTAAAATATTTGGTAAGCATTTAAAATCCGTATTCACCCCAAACACATGTTCTGGTGCTGTTGATTTGCCAAATGTAGTTGCGCTACCCCCTCGACCAATAAAATTTAAGACGCGTGATGTACAAAAAATAATTGCAGAACTCAACCCGAAAAAAGCTCCGGGTATTGATGGAATTAGTAACCAGATGTTGATGAAGTTGCCTCGTATAGCTATTAGAATCCTGTTATTCATTTTTAATGCTATTTTACGACTGGAGTATTATCCAAACAGCTGGAAGCTTGCCAAGGTTAAAATGATTCCAAAGCCGGGCAAATATCTTACCAAAGCTGAGTCATATAGGCCAATAAGTTTACTGTCAACAATGTCAAAGCTCTTTGAAAAGTTACTCATGATAAAATTGTCCCCAATTCTAACTGATAATGAGTGCATACCGGATCATCAATTTGGATTTAGAAGTCAGCATAGCACCATTGAACAAACTCATAGATTTGTTCAATTTATAAGAAAAACTTTTGAAGAAAAAAGTATTGCTCTGCGCTCTTCATTGACGTGTCTCAGGCATTTGATAAAGTGTGGCATGAAGGCCTAATTTTAAAATTAAAGACTTACCTACCTACATTATTGCCCGGAAGTTCACTGTTGTGGAAGGAGACTTTATGAGTACGCCTGAAATAATTTCATCCGGTGTGCCACAGGGGAGTATACTAGGGCCAGTTTTATATTTGATTTATACTTGTGATATGCCTTTGAGCAGCAATATCCATACATCTACGTTTGCCGATGATACAGCCTGCCTTAGTATGCACGAAAACCCTCACGAGGCTTCCCGATATCTTCAGCAACATATTACTCAGCTAGAACTATGGTTAAACATGTGGAGAATAAAGGTAAACGAACAGAAGTGTGCTCAGGTAACATTTACCTTAAGAAAAGACACTTGTTCCCCTGTTACAATCAATAATCAAATTGTTCCTCAAAACTTAGATGTGAAATACCTTGGTATACATCTTGATCGAAGGTTCACATGGAAATACCACATTAACTCTAAGCTAACGCAAATGAAACTTAAACTAACTCAGATACATTGGCTGGTTGGTAGAAATTCAACCCTCACCCTAGATTGTAAACTTTTAATATACAAGTCGCTCTTAAAACGTATATGGTGCTACGGAATTCAGCTATGGGGTACTGCTTCAGCTTCTAATGTCGAGAGAATCCAACGAAGGCAAAACAAAATTTTACGGTTAATAATATCGGCTCCATGGCATATAAAAAATTCAAATATACATCGTGACTTAAATATGCCACTAGTGACCGAAGAAATTGCAAAAACCGCTGGCAAATATTTAACAAAACTCGAGTCACATCCTAACCCGTAATATTTTGAACTTTACTGGACACATCCCCCTAAAAAAGAGGGATACAAGGGCTCTTATTCACAGCACTCCAGATGGGACTTCCTGAAAATACTTTTATTTTTTATATTTTTTCCTTTTGATTATCACTACTTATATATTATATATAACTATTACTAAGCTTATGTCCGACACTGGTCGGGCCTAATTATATTTTTGTATTTAAGATTTGAATACTTATTGTTAGTTCATATATGAAGATACAATAAATAAAAATCATGTATTAAAAAAAAAAAATAATTAATGTGCGTATCTAAAGAAGAGAAGAAAAATTAAACTAGACTTTATTAGCTGGGGGAAATACCGATATTTTTCTGTGCAGCCACGCACTTCATCAGCACCCATGTCTATTTACTGGGGTAGAGATTATTATTAACATCAGCTATTTAACTTAAATTTCTATGAAATGGAATATGAGAATTGATTGTGTATATAATTATTGATTTACCTTTGGTAAACACATTTGTAAGTATCACTATTCATTTTCTGTTTTTCCATTTTCTATTTAGGTTAGCACGAAGTTATATCACTCTACCTAAGTATGTTTAACTATTCTTTACTTATCTTTTACGATCATCACATTAATTGTTTTTACTTATTCGATGCACCATCGGTACATACATGTAAGTATTATTGTAGTGGCTTTATGTTACTTTGTTTTTGCTTTCTACAGTTGACTTCGCTTTCCAGCATTCTGAAGCAGTGATTGCCAAGTGAACAGTGATCGCCAAGTGAACATATTTTTTTCACGTGCCTATGATGTTATGTAGTATACAGATACATACATACATATTTGTTCTGTGATAAAATTTATAATATTTTGTTGTAGTGCAATTTTTAGTGTGACCTTTCGACTAAAGAATTTGCTTGAGTAAAAATGTTCCTAGAACATGAAATATGTTTAACTGAAAAAAGAAATATTTTTGGTTATATTCTTACCCAAAAAATTATTTTTTAATTTCCAACCCTGGAACGATAATTAAAATTTTTCTGGTTTTAACACTAATTTATTTTTTTCTTAAATATAGAATATATATGTAATTACCAAAGAAATAACTAGCTTTATTTAATTAGTTTTTTATATCAAAAAAAGTGTACGCTTCCCAACCTTAGAATCATCCTTTTATATTTTTCTGGTTCCTTATACCAAGCTTGATCTTTAAAAAATATATAAAATATATAAGGAAAATACTAGTTTTATTTAGTTACTTTAAACATAAAATTTTAAAATTTTCTAGATCTGTTGTTTTTATTTTTCTATTTTTCTTTACCCAAGTTTTCTTTCCAAAACATAAAATATATATATGTATATAAATTAATATATAAAAAAATTATTAGACCTTTTGAATTTTATATATCACAAAAAGTGTAAGTTTCCCAACCCTGGAATTATAATTTAAAATTTTTCTGATTTCTTACACCAAACTTTTTCTTTTAAGAATGTAAGATATTTTAAATTTATAGATAAACAGGAGAAATTAGTTTTAGCAGGTTATTTTTATATAACAAAAAAATTACAGTTCCCAACTCTGGAAACGTATTTTTGATTTTTTATTTAACAAAAAAATCCACAAATTTGTGTCATCTAGTTACTTTTATATAGCAAAATCAGGTATAAGCTTTCCAGCTCTGAAACCGTCTGCTCGATTTCGCTGATTTTCAATACCAATCTATTTTGGACAATTTCGGATACACCTGTTAAAGACCGAAGTCTCTAGCTTTTCTGGGAGCTTCGGAAAACCATAATAATAACAACCTAGTTACTTTTATATACAAAAAAAAAATAATTTTACAACCCTGGAATCATCCTTTTAGATTTTTTCTGATTCCTTATACCAATCTAGTAGTTCTTAAAAAAATACGTAAGGTAAGTTAAGTGAAAAAAGAAATAAAAAAAAATTGTTTTATTTAGTTACTCTTATCCCGAAAAAAGTTAAATGTTCCAGCTCTGGAGCTGTGGTTTTTATTTTTATAATTTTCTACACCGAAGTTTTCTTTCCAAAACGTAAAATATATATAATTTATAAAGAAAAAGAAAAAAAAATAATTAGACCTAGTTACTTTTATATATCACAAAAACTGTAAGTTTCCCAACCCTGGAATCATCCTTTTTCATTTTTCTGATCTCTTACAACAATCTCTTTTTTTTATGAATATAAGATATGTTTAATTTAATTTTATTCATACTGATGTATAAAATAAGTTAATTAAAAAAATAATAATAATACCAATCTATTTTGGACCATTTTTGATACATCAGTCCAATAACGAAGTCTCTAGCTTTTCTGGGAGCTTCGGAAAACCGATTTCACGGACAGACAGACGGACATCGCTTATTCGTCTTCCCTATGCATAAGGATCCGGAATATACATATATACTTTATGGGTCGCTTATTAATATTGTGGAAACTATGCACGGAATGACAAACCTATATTTTACGATTTTTTTTGGGAAAGAGTATAAAATGATTTGTTCGAATTTTCGAATAATTATTGTCCGAATGACAACACTACTGCATACGTCTAAAATGTTTCACTTATTTCTTTTAGCTAGAAAACAAACCCAACAAGAGGAATTCGATGACTGGACCTTAGTTACCGAAACATGTTTAGAAATTTTGGCGACGCTATGTGCCAGTACCTCCCATTGGAATGAGGCTTTCGAACATATCACCAATTTTAATTTCAATTCTAAAACGCATACAATGATAATATTAAAATTAACCAAGGTTAGAATTTGTAAATTACTTGAACTACTATAAATAATTATTTCTTCCCAAAAAATTATAGATCTTCTGTCTACAAAAATCACATTATGAAGAAGTCGGGCATTGGTTTGTTAACAAATTAAAAACTATTTTTAAATTTTACCATACAGATCCTAAAATAATGAACGAAATTGTTGAAATGTTGCCGGGTACATAAACAATATAAATAAAAGTTTGTTTCATAATTAATCTAACAAACACATATTTTTACAGAAATTTTTTTTTACATTCAACTGTATGAAGATTGCTTGGATGACATGCTCTTGGCAACGTCTTCCTTATTCAAAATATCCTTTCGTAAATCATATTCCGTCCAACTGACTACAAAAATCATTAATAGTGTTTGTTATATTGTTCGGGATTGTCGTAATATTTATAAGCAAGAAAACTTCCGTA
The DNA here is from genome assembly GCA_944452675.1 of Tachina lurida. NCBI lineage: Eukaryota > Metazoa > Arthropoda > Insecta > Diptera > Tachinidae > Tachina > Tachina lurida. The sequence continues at coordinate 43,414,722 of OX101755.1, read as the reverse complement.
ATATATGTTTATCTGTTGTTAAGTTTTTACCTTTTACCTCATTGGAAGTACAATATGCTGCCATAACTACTTTGACAGCCTTAATGGATATGAATTGGTTAGGAAATACAAAATGTGATATTGAAATCTATCATGACTTTAGTGAAAGTATCTATAAATCGATTGAATGGAAAAAACTGCAAGTCCCCACCTTACAAGCTGAGGGAGCAGATCAATTACAGAATAATATTGCTTCAAATGTACAACTTTTAGTATCACTGGTGGTTTTTAGTTCTTATCACAGGGAACCGGCTCTGCAAGAGTTATCGTTTGCATGCGCTTTTTACAAGTTGACAGAAGGTGAGTTAGAATGTCTTATTAAAATTAGTTGGTATGTAATACGTTTTTAAATGTTTCTAGCCGATCTTAATAAATTTCATGATATTGCTTTGTTTTATAACACCACAATAACGGAGGTTATTAGACCTTCAATTGCGAGTGCCATACATACCTGGATTGCAAAATCATATCCGATTTTAAAGTAAGTATTTTGTGTTATTATAATATTCCAACACTATCAGCCCACCAAACCAAATACACTAATGGCTAGTCGACAAAATCTTCCGATTTCAGAACCGAAATATTACCAAAATCGTAATGATATTTATATGAAATGGCTGACACAATTTCGCAACGATATGTAGTTACGAAATCGTAACCAAAAAGTATACCAGCCTTGAAGAAAATTACATGAAGAAAGCTAAAATCAAGTGATTTTCACTTTTTGTTATTAACATTTGTACAAAATGAAATGAAAGATTTTGTAGTGTTAAATTAAACACACAATGTTTAAAAGATTATTAGGAGTATAAAAGTGATTAAAATTAGTTTGCAAATGATTACAGACTCAATTCTAAACATTTTCGTACAAAAAATTTATTTCTGACTTTAACTTACAAAGTCAGTGTTCAGACGGAGAGAGTCTTATTTTTAAGTTTGCTAGTTTATAGGCAAGAGAGACGAGGGGAAAAGAAACGCGTACTAAGCTTCATGCATTGTTAAAAAAAGCATACATGCATACACAAAACTATGCATAAAAAATATTTGCTCAAAAACAAGACTCGCATTGTATGAACGCCGAAGATACTTCAAAGAAGAAAAAGTGATACGTTCATCAATAAGACTTGTATAGTCTGAACATAGACAAAAAGCATACAGTGAATGAGACCACATAGTATAAAATAAAAATACATTTAAACAAAATTAAATGGAGGAATTTGTTGTGTTGAATTAAAAACACAATGTGAAAAATATTGGGCCTTATCGTGGTTGGCGTTTTTAGACTTCAAATTTCTTTAATCTATTACAATACGCCTGACTTTTGCCGCAAAATCGCCAATCACAATACCACATATTATTTGTATTAAAAGAGTGATTAACATTTTTTTTGAGTTCTCGTACCTTCATAGTGAAGAGACGTAATAGCGGAATTTTTCTTACATACATACTAAACAAAAAAAATCATACAAAAAAATATTCGTAATATATATTAACTTTGATAAATAAGCGTTTTTTTTTTTTGATTTGCTAATGTTTTTACATATAGAAATAACAAAAACAAAAAAAACCGTAAAAAAAAAAACATACAAAGTACCATTGAGGAATACTCTATATGAGTACTTCAAATACAAATAATTGTGAAGTGAGTTATAAGGGCAGAAATGCCTATATTAATGTGAGTTCTGATGCTCTCAGTGATAACAATAAAAATAAAAAAACAGATGATAGATTTACTGTGAGCTCTTAATAAAAATAAAACATATAATGATAGGCTTTCTCAAACGTCAAAACCATTTTTCCGTCAGCGATCAACTTCGCTTTGTTCAATGGCAGCTAGTGATTCTTTAACATTAGCGTTGCCTAGTACTTCTACATTTAACTCAGCGATATCATCCGCTTCGGGATCGAGGTCATAACTTAACCCTGTTTTCACTATAGATAAGAGTAGCTCAAAACCTAAGGTCCAAGTTGGAATGGACAGATATATAACTGTGGTAAAGCGCGGGCGAAGGCCAAATTCTACTAAAATTGCATCTGCTCCAAAGATGTCTAGAAATAACAGCGCACCCGCTACTAATCGGGAAACCGTTTAAAAATACTGCAAGATGACAATGCCAAACCCGCTGAATTTGCGAACAAAATCTCCAAACCTCTACCAATCTATTTAAGAGAAAAAAAACTCGAATGTTCTTATTACAAAATTAATTTCGGTCATTAGTGAGAATAAATTTCACATTGTTCCAATGAAACGTGGTAACATTGATGAAACTAAAATTCAAATTTATGAAGAAAAAGATTTTCGCAAAATGATTTCTGAATTTGAAAAAAGTAAAACAAATTCTACACATACCAGCTCAAGAGTGCTAAAGGTCTGCAGATTTAAGGTAAAAAATGTGTCGAACATAATAAATATGGAAAAGATCCCTCAACCTCTATTTCACGTTGTACTTGTGCCAAATGGTATAAAATTTAAAACAAATGAGACCCATCCACTATATAATTTAAAATATCTCTTATATCAAAAAATAAACATTGAAGATCCACACAAGCATTCAGGAACCGCACAGTGCCATAATTATCAAGAATATGGCCATACTAAAACTTACTGCAATTTATCTACTGTTTTTGTTGCGTGCGGCGAATTACACGGCACTGCTAGTTGCAATAAGCCAAAAGATCAAAGTGGCAAAAATGGAGTAATTGTGGAGGTAATCACACCGCTAAATACAGAGGTTGTCATGTGTACTGTTTCGTCAAACAGACAAGGGGGCAATAAACCTAAATTAGCCCCAGCCCAATCAGCAAACGATTTATCCGCCACTATTGCGCAAGTGAGCCAACCATTTAGTTCCCGTGTATTGTATGCCGATGCTGCTAAGACAAATTCTATTCCCACACAAAATGTTTCACCACCAAATAATTTAACAAATAAAATTTTAGCTTTAATTTCAATCGCCTTGAAACTACTATAAATAATTTTACAACAAATATGACTATCATAATGCAAGAAATGCTGCGAATGCAGAATACACTGCTTCAAGCTTTAGTTAACAAACCATGAACACGTTAAAAATATGTTTCTGGAACGCAAACGGCATTCGCCAACATAAAAATGAACTTCAGCCACTGTTGCCAGATTTGCAGATTTCTCTGCATTTTGCTGATTTTTCATTGCAAAAATTATAAAGTGAGATTTGCAGATTTTCACTGCCAAATTGCTGATTTTGTGAAATGCTTGTGTAACATCAATATTTAGTGTTTTTCTTTACTCCGTAAAAGAAATAACCATGGTGTTACTGTCAGAAACATAAACCATCATAATAGTATTAAAAAGAAAATAACAAATCTGTGCAAAGATAAATACATATGTGTATACATATCGCGCAATAAATCATAAACAGTCACACAACTCAAAGTCCATATTTACACCAAGCAAGTCTTATTTTTAAACTGATTAGTTTTTTAGGAGAGAGAGACGAGAGGAAAAGAAACGTTTCTGTTCCCCTCGTCGGTCTCTCCTGAACATCTGGGATTTTTGGGTTGTGACTGTATATTTCTCTGCACAGAATTGTATGTTTATATACCATTTTCTTTAAGTTAAATGTAGAAAACTTGTACATATATTTGTCCTTATCTTTTTGCTGATGTTTAGTTTTATCAACCAATTTGCAATATCAGCATATGTTTTTGTATAGCAAGATAATTTATGTTAATTTAAAAACAAAATGAAAAACAATTCAAAATGAAGGTGTTTTTTTGTTGCAGATTTTTTAAAATTATTTTTGAGATTTTTCAGATTTTTTAGCCATTTTTTGCAGATTTTTGATAAAATTATCTAGCAACAGACACTTAAGCACTTCCTCAAGGAAAAAAATATTGATATAACGTTGGTCTCTGAGACTCATTTGATTTATAACATTTATAGCTATACGTTATATGTTTCAAAGGACCCTAGAGGAAGAGCATGCGGTGGATCAGCAATTTTAATAAAGTCAAGACTCAAGCAATACATTCTTGACAAAATTTGTAAAAAAACAAAAAAAAAAACAAAAAATATCTTAGTAGTCATTGCACGGAAAACATTACGCTAAGAACACCCGAGAATATTGAAGCTAACATCGCCAACTTTAACGAAATGATTATACAGGCTGCTGAACATGCTACTACCTCCCATCCGCAGACTGGATTTAATAGAATTTATTATACCGATATTGAATGTGTCGTTTGTGAAAAAAGAAGAGCTAGAAGGGAATGGCAACAGCAAGGATCACCCCAACTTTAAATCAGATTTAAAGAGTGCAGTAAACGACTTCAATGGTTGCTTGCATTTGAAAAAACTGCATCTCTTAAAAATTATCTGGAAGGTCTTGATGTCACACCAGCATCTAATTACTCTTTGTGGCACGCTGCTAGAAAGCTGAAAACCCCCGTTGAGTTTAAACCACCTCTGCGCACATCTACAGGAGGTTGAGCAAGAAGCGATACTGAAAATGGTAACATATTTTCGGATCATTTAAAATACGTATTTACCCCAAACACATGTACTGGTGTTGCTGATTTGCCGAGTGTAGTTGCTCTACCCCCGCGACCCATAAAGTTTAAGATGCGCGATGTACAAAAACTAATTGCTGAACTTAATCCGAAGAAAGCTCCAGGTATTGATGGAATGCTGATGAACTTGCCTCATATTGCAATAAGAATCCTGCTATTTATTTTTAATGCCATTTTACGATTGCACTATTTTCCACATAACTGGAAATTTGCCAAGATTAAAATGATTCCGAAGCCGGGCAAAGATCTTACCAAGGCTGAGTCATATAGGCCTATAAGCTTACTATCAACAATCTCAAAACTTTTCGAAAACCTGCTCATGACTAAACTGTACACAATTTTAGCTGATAATGGGTGCATCCCGGACCATCAATTTGGTCTTAGAAGTCAGCATAGCACTATTGAGCAAACGCATAGATTGGTTCAAGTTATAAGAAGGACTTTTGAAAAGGCGTATTGTTCTGCCATTTTGATTGATGTTTCTCAGGCATTTGACAAAGTATGGCACGAAGGCCTATTTTTAAAATTAAAGAGATATCTGCCAATAATTATAGAAAAACTTTTGCAAAGTTATATTGTTGATAGGAAGTTTACTGTTGTGTTTAGGAGACCTCAGGAGTGTGCCCGAATCTATATCTTCCGGTGTACCACAGGGTAGTATTTTGGGCCAGTGTTGTATTTAATATATACTTGCGATATGCCTGTGAGCAATAACATCCACACTTCTACATTTGCCGATGATACAGCCTGTATGAGTATGCACAAAAACCCTGATGAGGCATCCCGCAATCTCCAAGCTCACATTACCCAGCTTGAAATATGGTTGAACTTATGGAGAATTAAAGTAAATGAACAAAAGTGTGTTCATATAACGTTTACCCTAAGAAAAGATACCTGTTCCCCCATTCGAATCAACAATCAAAATATTCCTCAACATTCTCAAGTGAAATACCTTGACATACACCTTGATGGAAGGCTTACATGGAAACATCATATTGACTCTAAACTAAATTCAAATGAAACTTAAGTTAACTCAAATACATTGGTTGATTGGCAGAAATTCAACACTCAGCCTAGACTGCAAACTTTTGATATACACGTCGCTTTTGAAGTCAATATGGTGCTACGGAATTCTGTTATGAGGCACTGCTTCAGAATCCAACAATGGCAAAATATAATTTTACGGTTAATAACATCGGCTCCATGGTACATCAAAAATACAAACATACATCGTGATTTAAATATGCCACTAGTGACTGAAGAAATCGCAAAATATGCAGGCAAATATTTAACTTTTATGTCAACGGCAACATACATGGGTATGTTTTTAGTTTTGAAAACGCTGTAGCTCTTAACTGGATAACCGGATCAACTTGAAATTTCTTGATATCCTAGTCAAAACTGTTTTACGCAATAGTTCCAAGTTTGGTTAGGATTAGATCATCCGTTCGGAAGATAAAGCCCATTTACAAAGTTGCACCCTTAAGTCAACGCATGCAAATATGATAATATAATATAAAAGTATAGTTTATTTTCGTTTACCTTTATTCTCCACATGTTTAACCATAGTTCTAGCTGAGTAATATGTTGCTGAAGATATCGGGAAGCCTCGTGAGGGTTTTCGTGCATACTAAGGCAGGCTGTATCATCGGCAAATGTAGATGTGTGAATGTTACTGCTCAATGGCATATCACAAGTATAAATCAAATATAAAACTGGCCCCAGTATACTCCCCTGTGGCACAGCAGATGAGATTATTTCAGGCGTACTCATAAAGTCTCCTTCCACAACAGTGAACTTCCGGGCAATAATGTAGGTAGGTAAGTCTTTAATTTTAAAATTAGGCCTTCATGCCACACTTTATCAAATGCCTGAGACACGTCAATGAAGAGCGCAGAGCAATACTTTTTTCTTCAAAAGTTTTTCTTATAAATTGAACAAATCTATGAGTTTGTTCAATGGTACTATGCTGACTTCTAAATCCAAATTGATGATCCGGTATGCACTCATTATCAGCAACTACATTTGGCAAATCAACAGCACCAGAACATGTGTTTGGGGTGAATACGGATTTTAAATGCTTACCAAATATTTTACCTTTTTCAGTATCGCTTCTTGCCCAACCTCCTGTAGATGTGCGCAGAGGTGGTTTAAATACAACTGGTGTTTTAAGCTTTCTAGAAGCGCGTCACAAAGAGTTATTAGATGCTGGTGTGACATCAAGACCTTCCAAATAATTTTTAAGAGATGCAGTATTTTCAAATGCAAGCAACTATTGGAGTCGTTTAGTACACTCTTTAAATCTGATTTTAAGTTGGGGTGATTTGTGCTGTTGCCATTCTCTTCTAGCTCTTCTTTTTTCACTTACGAGACTTTCAATATCCGTAGAATAAATTCTATTTACCCTAGTCTGCGGATGGGAGGTATTGACATGTTCAGCAGCCTGTTTAATATTTTCATTAAGGTTGGCAATGTTAGATTCAATATCATCAGGTGTTCTTAGCGTAATATTTTCCGTGCAATGACTGCTAAGATATTTTTTGAATCCCAGCCATTTAACACGATTTATCAACTTCACATATGGGTGAAGTAAGTCACTTCTTAATGGACTACAAATTGTAACGATCGTAGGAGAGTGATCTAGAGAAGCTTCAATTTGAATTAAATCCCTAGAGATATTTTTCATGACGCCAAAATCTATAACATCCGGAATTTTATGTATGTCAGTAGGCCAATAAGTGGGCTCTCCACTCGAAATGACATCCAATCCCATTTTGGAAATTGCATAGAACAACGCTCGACCTCTGGGTGTAATAAGCCGCGAACCCCAGAACGTTTAGCATTATAGTCGCCAGCTGCTACGAAACAAGGGCCCAGAGATTTGTAAAAATTCTCATATTGATCCTCAGTAATTGCGAATATAGGAGGAGAGTAAGTTGATGATATGACAAAAAAATTTTTTTTTTTTACACACATATATTTATTTATTGTATCTTCAAAATATGAACTAACAATAAGTATTCAAATCTTAAATCTATATATAATTATTAGGCCCGACCAGTATCGGACATAAACTTAGTGATAGTAATTAATAATACATAAATTTCGTATTAAGCACAATAAATATTTTCAAGAAGTATCATTTGGGGTGCTGACTATTAGAGCCCTTGTGTCCCTCATTTTTAGGCGGATATGTCCAGTAAAGTTCAAGATATTACGAGCAAGCGGATTAGGATGTGACTCGAGTTTTGTTAAATATTTACCTTCGTATTTTGCGATTTCTTCAGTCACTAGTGGCATATTTAAATCACGATGTATATTTGAATTTTTGATGTACCATGGAGCCGATGTTATTAACCGTACAATTTTGTTTTGCTGTCGTTGGATTCTATCCACATTTGAAGCTGAAGCAGTGCCCCATAGCTGAATTCCGTAGCACCATATTGGCTTCAAAAGCGACTTGTATATCAAAAGTTTGCAGTCTAGACTGAGTGTTGGATTTCTGCCAATCAACCAATGTATTTGAGTTAACTTAAGTTTCATTTGAATTAGTTTAGCGTCAATATGATGTTGCCATGTAAGCCTTCGATCAAGGTGTATGCCAAGGTATTTCACTTGAGAATGTTGAGGAATATTTTGATTATTGATTCGAATGGGGGAACAGGTATCTTTTCTTAGGGTAAACGTTATATGAACACACTTTTGTTCATTTACTTTAATTCTCCATAAGTTCAACCATCTTTCAAGCTGGGTAATGTGTGCTTGGAGATTGCGGGATGCCTCATCAGGGTTTTTGTGCATACTCATACAGGCTGTATCATCGGCAAATGTAGAAGTGTGGATGTTATTGCTCACAGGCATATCACAGGTATATATTAAATACAAGACTGGCCCCAAAATACTACCCTGTGGCACACCAGAAGATATAGATTCGGGCACACTCATGAAGTCTCCTTCCACAACAGTAAACTTCCTATCAACAATGTAACTTTCCAAAAGTTGGTCTATATTTATTGGAAAATATGTCTTCAATTTTAAAAATATTCCTTTGTGCCATACTTTGTCAAATGCCTGAGAAACATCAATAAAAAGGGCAGAAGAATACTTCTTTTCTTCAAAAGTCCTCCTTATAACTTGAACCAATCTATGCGTTTGCTCAATAGTGCTATGCTGACTTCTAAAGCCAAATTGATGGTCCGGGATGCACCCATTATCAGCTAAAATTGTGGACAATTTAGTCATGAGCAGCTTTTCGAAAAGTTTTGAAACTGTTGATAGTAAGCTTATAGGCCTATATGACTCAGCCTTGGTAAGATCTTTGCCCGGCTTCGGAATCATTTTAATCTTGGCAAGTTTCCAGTTATGTGGAAAATACTGCATTCGTAAAATGGCATTAAAAATAAATAGCAGGATTCTTATTGCAATATGAGGCAAGTTCATCAGCATCTTGTTGCTAATTCCATCAATACCTGGAGCTTTCTTCGGATTAAGTTCAGCAATTAGTTTATGTACATCGCGCATCTTAAACTTTATGGGTCGCGGGGGTAGAGCAACTACACTCGGCAAATCAGCAACACCAGTACATGTATTTGGGGTAAATACGTATTTTAAATGATTTGCAAATATGTTAGCTTTTTCAGTATCACTTTTTGCCCAACCTCCGGTAGATGTGCGTAGAGGTGGTTTAAGCACAACGGGGGTTTTCAGCTTTCTAGCAGCGCGCCACAAAGAGTAATTAGATGCTGGAGTGACATCAAGAACTTCCAGATAATTTTTAAGAGATGCAGTTTTTTCAATTGCAAGTAACTCTTGGAGTCGTTTAGTGCACTCTTTAAATCTGATTTTAAGTTGTGGTGATCTGTGCTGTTGCCATTCCCTTCTAGCTCTTCTTTTTTCACACACGACACGTTCAATATCGGTAGAATAAATTTTATTAAATCCAGTCTGCGGATGGGAGGTAGTAGCATGTTCAGCAGCCTGTGCAATCATTTCGTTAAGGTTGGCGATGTTAGCTTCAATTACCTCGGGTGTTCTTAGCGTAATGTTTTCCGTGCAATGACTAATAAGATATTTTTTGAATCGCAGCCAATTTACACGATTGATCATGTTCACATACGAGTGAGGTAAATCACTTCTCTGTGGGCTACAGATTGTAACGATCGTGGGAGAGTGATCGGACGAGAGATCTACAGAAGCTTCAATTTGAATTAAATCCCTATGGATATTTTTCGTGACGCCAAAATCTATTACATCCGGAATTTTATTTATGTCAGTTGGCCAGTAAGTAGGCTCCCCACTCGAAATGACGTCCAAGCCCATTTTTGAAATTGTGTTGAACAATGCACGACCTCTGGGTGTAATATGACGCGAACCCCAGAACGTATGTTTAGCATTATAGTCGCCAGCTGCCACGAAACAAGGGCCAAGAGATCTATAGAAATCCTCGTATTGATTCTCACTAATTCCGAATCTGGGAGGGGAGTAAATTGATGATATCACAAAATTAGTGCAAAAATGTTCGACACAAATATTCGTTGCTTGTAAATGTTCTTCACAAATGTTGTCAATAATATAATTATTGAGTCTTGACTTTATTAAAATTGCTGATCCACCGCATGCTCTTCCTCTAGGGTCGTTTGAATCATATAAGGTGTAGCCATAAATTTTAAAAATGCTTCCCGAAGTCAAATGAGTCTCAGAGACCAACATTATATCAATATTTTTTTCCGTGAGGAAGTGCTCAAGTTCATTTTTATGTTGGCGAATGCCGTTTGCGTTCCAGAAACATATTTTTAACGTGTTCATGGTTTGTTAACTAAAGCTTGAAGCAATGTATTCTGCATTCGCAGCATTTCTTGCATCATGCTAGTCATATTTGTTGTAAAACTATTAATAGTTAGCACCAAATTCTCAATTAGGTGTTGAAACATTTTGTGTAGGAATATAATTTGTCTTAGCAGCATCGGCATATGATACACGGGAAGTAACTGGTTGGCTCACTTGCGCAATAGTGGCGGATAAAGCGTTTGCTGATTGGGCTGGAGTTAATTTAGGTTTTTGCTCTATAGTCTGTTTGACGAAGGAGTAACAGGACAACCTTTGTAGTTAGCGGTGTGATTACCTCCACAATTACTGCATTTTTGTCACTTTGATTTTGGCTTATTTGGACTAGAAGTCTCGTTTAATTCGCCGCACACAACACAAACAGTTGGTAGATTGCAGTAATTTTTAGTATGGCCATATTCTTTACAATTATAGCACTATACGGGTCCTGAACGCTTGTGTGGTTCTTCAATTGTTATTTTTCGATATAAGAGATATTTTAAATTATATATTGGATGGGTCTCATTTGTTTTAAATTTTATAACATTTGGCTCAAGTTCAACGCGAAATAGAGGTTTTCAGATCTTTTTCTTATTTATTATGTTCGATAAGTTTTTTACCTTAAATCCCTGTTGGACGAGTGCATCTTTTATTTCTTCGGGAGCAGCATAGGAATCTATGCCCTTGAATACGATCTACAGACCTTTAGCACTCTTGAGCTGGTATGTGTAAAAATTTGTTTTACTTTTTTAAAATTCAGAAACGATTTTGCGAAAATCTTGTTCTTCAGAAATTTGAATTGATGTCCGAAATTCATTTTTTAATAAGAGCGATTGATTTTTTTTCTCTTCAATAGATTGGTGGCGGCTTGGAGGTTTGTTCGCAGATTCAGCGGGTTTGTTGTTGTCATCTTGCAATATTTTAAACTTGTTTTGCCAATTAGTAGAGGATGAGCTGTTAGCCCTAGACATCTTTGTAGCAGATGCAATTTTAGTAGAATTGAGGGGTTAGCTGGATCCTATGCGATGTGCACTGGTGCTACAGTGTGAAAGTGACAGGTAAAAAGGCTCGAGTTACCAATTAACACAGGTAATAAAAAGCGTTGTAATTTTATTTCACTAGAAAGAAGAATAAAAAAACGCTGACAAAATTTCAGGGAAAACGAGACAAATAGAAAAATACACTTATTTTCCATCTCGTGTGGGGTTTGGGATTTCCCGAACTTTTACACTTCCCGGGAAACGGGAATGAAAAAATCAAGGACAAGCTAATTTTCTCAATTAAATACATTTATTAAATGAAATTTGGTGAAATTTTGATTGTTTTATTAATGTAAGCATTCTTTTGAAATAAAAGGTAATACAAAATCAATTCTGAGACAAATTTTTAAGAATTTTTAATTGAATTCAAGCAAATGGAATAAAGTTATTACACCGAAAAAGATTATATAAAAACCAAGTGACGACTGTTACCACAATTAGTAAACAATTTTATAATAAGATCTACATTAATTTTAATAAGAAATTGCCTTGCTTGTTTCTCATTCTTTTTGAAAAAATTCCGGGCGGTTTCTTATTGTTAAGTACAATTAGGTTATAGTACCATACTCAGCTACGACGAATTTTAAATACCCTGAGCCACAGTCTGTCTAAGTGTCTTTCATTTTTCATTTTATTTCTCCTAAAATATTTTCTTCAGGGTTTCAATAATAGCGTCTACTTGTAATAAATTTAAGTTTTGTCAACTCAGAGTTTTTACAACTTAAAATTTTCAATACACTTTTCAAAATTTGTTCACTAATTCGGCAAAAAATCACTTCAAGTTCGCTTAGTATCGAATTAATTTACTTTAGGAAACGATTAATCATTGCAATCACCATAAATCATAAATTTATGCCACATTTTTACGTTATAGTTATTAAACGATAGTGATTAAGGCTGTTTCAGACTACAATACAACTATTAATACTTTTGAATAAAATGCTCGCTGATTTAATTTCAGTTTCAAAATGTTCCAAAAACAACAACAACTCAGCATGTTAGAGTTTCATTTACCACAAAAGTATTAACACTTGTATTATACTCGGAAACGGCCGTTACTAAATGCATCTTGCAATAGAGCAATAATTTTTTTCGTAGACGCATTAGAAGATATGGTATGGCCTTAATTTTATGAAATTTCAGTGTAAATTGGAATAGCTCGCATTTTTATTTTATATTAAAAAAATATGGACATTCTACTGCTTGTTTATCGGCGTCGAAGGAATTCTTTCTTTCTTACAGTTACATGTGAAACAAAAACATTTTAGAATTTGTTTAAATTTTAAGACTGAAAAATTTCCTTCGAATAGGGTATATGAAAAACGTATAAACTTTCGTGTAAATTTAGTCATACAATCATTCAAATATATAAAAATTGAAATATATAAAAATATTTGTAATATATAAAAATACAATGAGTTTTTATATTAAAGTAAAATAGGATTATAAATATGTGTGTATATACATATTTATGAAATAACATGTAGTTTTAATTTCCCGTTTCCCGGGAAAATCTAAAAAATTTCCCGGGAATATTAGACAGGTATTTACCGGGATTTCTCGCCCGGGAATTCTCGTTTTCCAAACCCTAATCTCGTGTTATCTCTGTATACTTTGTAGCAGATCATCAGGCAATTTTTACCGAAAAATTTCTTAGAAAAACTAGAGATATCATGTTAAACTTTCATTTAAACAAATAAGAAGTTCAACTTATATCACAGTTGAAACAAGAACTCAATACTCAACACGTTTTTTATTTAATTATTTTATCATTACTACTCGTACATTATTAATTTTGAATCCTTACTACTAATGGTTGATCTCTTTTTGAAAAGTCTTGTATAGAATTTATTAAATAAAAATAATGTGGTGTATAGTACAAACCAATAGAAGCTAATTTATTTAGTTTTTTTTATTTTTGTGAAGTTTTATTTATTCTTATTAAAAAATTCTAAACTTGGTGCGTTTTTTTTTATAAAATTCGCGTTTCTTTTCGATTTTGTTGCGTTTTGAAATTTCAAAGTTGACAACGCTGATAATTAGAATTATGCGCATTTGCTAAAATTAAGACTATTTACTTATCCATATTTTTTATGTTATGTTTTTTACTGTGAGAAAAATTTCGCCATATATTTTTAAATATTTGTATCAATCATTCCATAGTATATGGTGTTGCATAAATTGTGCGAGATTTAACCTTTTTATGTAACCCCAACGACGTGAACAATAACCAATTCAATAATATTGTATACGAGTATATACATATACCGCTTGAAATATTGCTGGCTATTCTGGAAAACGCGTCGAAGAAGTGAAACTTCACATTAAAACAAAAACAAATTTTCAAAAATTGTTTTTGTTTGCCATACATTAATATGACATAAACGTGAGAATTTGAACGCGTTTCTCTCTTTTAAAAACTGTTAATTTTGTATGAGAAACAAAAACACGCAGTTTTGTTCTTGTTTTCCACGTAACTTTCATCAGGTCGACGCATATTCCACAATAGACACCATTTAATTTAAACCAAGAAAGAAAAAATATGTGGCTCTGACGTAATTTTGACATCACGAAGCTACATTTGCTACATGCCGTGTCCCAGCTAGCATTTTGTAACATAACCGAATCTTTTCCGAATCAGCTACAAGGGAAAAATAACCGCATATGAGCTCATTTTTCGATCATAAATGATACTCCCAATGTGAGATGAATACAGATGATACAGATGAATCATACTAAAGAATCATTTATGATACGATTTGCTGACTAATTTTTGAGCAATTTTCTTGTAGTATTAAATCATGAAATCACCTTTCGGCGGTTTCTTTTAATTTTGTTCCTCTTTTTTTCAAGAAATCATTGTTTAATCATATAGATGAATCATAACTGAATCCTTTTTCAATCACCTAAGTGATAAATCAGTTTTTAATCATCAAAAGTGATATGAGGAGATTCAAAAAGAGATTTATGAAAAAAATTATCAGCCAAATGCTAGCTGGGGTACTAGCAACATATTATGTACACTTAGTCGCAAAACTCTACATACGATTTTAGGTATTTCATATCTTTTATTCCTAATTTTTATTTAATGTTTAATTTTTGAAAATATTGTATCTTGAGTATTATATTGGACACACTTTATAACTTCGAGATAAAAAAACATAACAAATCACTGTTACTTTTTTGGTAAAGTAAAAATTGCTGAAATATTATGCTTAGCCAATGTCGCAAAGTGTACATACCCGTTTCAATTGTATTAACTACAGATATAGGAGCACGTTTTATTTCATAATTTTGTGTTCATTTAGTCTTGTTTTAACAATATGTGTGATTTTGCTTAAATTTTGCTTTGATTATTAGCAGTAGTTGAAAAAATGGGGAAAAATAAACAAATATCAACCAACGTTCAAAAATTCGTCATCAATCTTTCAAATGAAGGGAATTAAATGAGAAAAACCGGATAAACCTTAAATTTTTGTAAATTTACAATCATAACTATAATTAAAATTACAAAAGAATCAAAGTTTTCCACGATTGGGATGAATAGCAAGGCTTGATGAAAGACTAAGGCGCAAAATTGTGAGAGAAATTGCGAAAAATACATACGGATGTAGCACAAAACTGAAAGAGGACCTTAAAAATAATTACGAAATTCTTGTAGATGCTAATATAATTCGCCATTGCTTAAAGAAAGTTGGATTATAGACGTGTATAGCCAGAAAAATACCATACATAAGTCACATAAACAAAACTAAACGATATACATATGATCTGGAGTACAAACACGTCCATCTTAACAAATCTAAGTTTTGGAAAAGAGTTATTTTTACGGATGAGCGTAAATTCAACCTATTTCGAAACGACGGACGACCAAAAACATGGATAAAATATAATATTGACTTGAATAATAAAACGTATGCAGTGCTGTCAAACATGGTTGGGACTACGTAATGTTGTTGGAGTGCATAAGTACTGATGGGGCTGGAGAATTTAAATTTTTTGATGGAATTATGGATCGCCGTGATAATTTAGATATTTAAAAACATATTTTTTTACAGAATATGAACAAATTGCACCTTAATGATAAATACATATTTTTGCATGATAATGACCCCAAGAATAACTTAAGGCTGGTTAAGGAATGGCTTTTTTATAAAGTAAAAGCGAAGCTTCCACATCTTCCACAGTACCCAGATTTAAATCTGATCGATTATTTATGGGCCTCCTTGAAGTAGAGGCGTCAAAATAGCGGCCATAGTCTCTTATCCCAAATAATCAAAATTTTAAAGGAAAAATGGGAAAATGTATCGGCGAAAACAACTAAAGATCTGGGGGTCTACTCTGTAATTCGAATCGAAAGAAAATGCTTTCGAATTTACATCTAATTAAGATACAAATTCGAAAGAATTTTCTTTCGTTTCGAATTACAGAGTAGACCCCCTGGTTTCTTCGATACCTAAAAGGCTTAGAGAATCTTTTGGTCAAAAAGCGGGCACACAAACTTTTAAAATTTTAATAAAAATTTACACAATATACTCAACAATACATCATATGTACACTTTTGCAATCGGATAAAATATTGAATTGTATTATTCAGGGACCGTAACGGTTATAATTTTTATTTTAAAAATCACTTTTTAATCATTATTTCTTGATTTTTATTTATCCCTCACAAAATAACTCTTATTTTGTGACTTTTATTTATTCCTCAGAAAATAACAGTTATTTCTTGATTTTTATTTATCCCTCACAAAATAAGAGTTATTTTGTGACTTTTATTTATTCTTCACAAAATAACAGTTACTGTTTGATTTTTATTTTTTTGCTTAACTTTTAAAATGTAGAAAGCGTAATTTTTGCGTTAAAATGAATATTAACCGATTTAAAATTGAATTTATCGCCAGAGTCTTTAAAAAAAACTCTTATATGTTAAATTAAATTTACTTTTTTATTATTTATTAATTTTAAAAGTTAAAATTTTTTTGAGCAAAATAATAAAAATCAAAAATTAACTGTTATTTTGTGAGGAATAAATAAAAGTCACAAAATAACTCTTATTTTGTGAGGGATAAATAGAAATCAAGAAATAACTGTTATTTTCTGAGGAATAAATAAAAATCAAAAAAATAAAAATCATTGCATCTATCGGTAGTCCATGTAACATGGAGTATCTTGGTATATTCCTTGTGCACGTAGCACTTCTCTATTATTGTGATTTTTTTACTTTAAACTTGGAAAATAATCGTTATTTGCGATCCCTGGTATTATTTTTTGCTTATTTAATATTGTTTAGTGATATCAAATGTGGTATTTTTATTTAATTTAAATTACTTCTACTTTAATATAGAAAAAAGTTGACGAAATTAATGATTTTCCTTTAAAAAGTAAGTAAATAAAAGTAAAAGTCGTATGTAGAGTTTTGCGACTAAGTGTAGTAGTAGTAGTACATATTATGTACATGTAGATATTCAAATGCTTACATATGTGCTGCCTCGGGTTACATGAGTTACATTTGATTTTTGAACAAAAATACGATCAAAATTTTACGACATGTAGCCACTACTAGTAATTTTAAAAAATGCAACCAACATGTTGAAAATTCCCGTGACGTCATCGCCACTTACGCATGTGGCTTTTTAAATGCCGTATAGACTTAATATTGGTTAATAGAGAAATATATTTAAATATATGTATGTACTTATATGTGACGCGCAAAATAGAAAGGGACCTAAGGGTAAAAACCGGTTTGTTCAGGAGAGCCATTTTAAAGATTTAAATACGTGTATCTTTGGTGTACCATCACTGAACGTTTTGGTATTGGTCTCATTTGAAAGCGACACATCTCATGACGTCAGGAACGTGTTGGTCAACCTTGAAAACGCACGTATGTCGTCCCTACCTCTTGTTTTGTGTAGTTGGTTTTTACTGTTTTCTACCTAGCGCGCTGTTTCCATGAGTTTGATATCAATTTTGCTCGCGTTTTTTCGAATCCGGGTTTATTTTCTGAAATTTATTAATTGTGAATTATAATAAATACTCATTTATAATTCTTTTAAATCGTGAATATCACTCTGTTAGTACGAAAATTGTTTCACATAACCTTAGAATCGTCGACTTCAATTTCATAAAACGCGCATATCTCTGGGAGGGAACACTTTTGGTGCATGGGATCGGTCTCATTCGATGCTCAGATGTTGTCCACATCCAAAAAAAGTGAATATTGATTTTTTACCCTTAAGTTCCTTTTTCTCAAATAAGCCCAACGATTTTCAATAGGACTCATATCGAGACTTTGTTTGGGTATTGGCAGATGTTTGGTATTATAAAAGAGCCATAATTTAATGTCCAGGGGTATATGGTTTGGGTCGTTGTAATGTTGGAAGTAATACCCATTGATATATTGTTCCATTTGTTCAGCACTGGCATGTAGATTTTATCTAAGAATGGACAATTATAAAGGTTTATCCAGTGTGCCTTATATAAACACCAACTTTCCCACTCCTACTGCCGACGTACAGTCCCACATCATGAGAGAACCACCACCATGTTTTACTGTTGGCCTTATATTTTTAATAGTTAGTGATTTATGTGGCTTGCGCCGCACCATAAGCCGTCTAACCCAAAAATTATAAATTTACTTTCGTCGCTAAATACACTAGTTTACACTGAAAATGTACACTTGACATGAGGTGATTTTCCTTTTGTATTTTCTTCCGATGAATTCGAAAATCAATGTTAAATTTTTTTTATGGATCAGTTTTTGAGATATTGTGATTTTTTCAGTTTTTCGACCTTTTTTCACTTGACCCATCATATTTCGAATTCCATATCTCATCAAATGTACATGAAAAAAATTTTATTTTGTAAACTAGTGATATTATCTTGTTCTCGAATTCAGAAGTATGAAATTTATGTGCACCAAATAACTAACGCTTCTGTCTATTAACTTCCAAAATCACAAATTTTTTCTAGCTACGCTGCCGTTAGTATTGTTGGCTTTTACAACTTTACGGTGCCCCTGTGGCTGAGTGGTAGCGATGCTAGCCTCTCAGTCCAGAGGTCGTGGGTTCGATTCCCACCATAGACCCTGGGTGTTTTCCGCAGACAAGCTAATCGCTTCGCGGGTTGTTAGTTAAAAAAAAAAAAAAAAAAAATAAATAAATGTAAATGTAAATACAACTTGATAGACTTGTTACTCAGGTGTGCCCGTAGTATATCCGTAGTGTCCCCATTAGCATTTCTCTAAGACTTGGAACATATAAATGGTGGGTTATGTCAAAATAGTAAACATAGCTGAGAAAGTATTATTATTTAATGACTTTGAGCAGATCTTCACATGTATGTACACACCAGTGCTGCCTATGAAAATGTGTGTTACGTTTGGATTTTGACACAAAAATACTATCAAAATTTTATGCCGCTACTGCTTAAGGCCGTTTCACACTATAATACAAGTATTAATACTTTTGTGGAAAATGCAACTCTGAAATGTTGAGTTGTTATTGTCTTTTGAAATTTTTTAAACAGAAATTAGATTAGGGATGCATTTTCGTCAAAAGTATTAATACTTGTATTATAGTCTGAAACGGCCTTTACTGAATAAAATGCAACCAATGTGCTGGAAATTTTCCTGGCGTCATAATGTGTCTTTCTACATGTCGTGTACAATAGGCTTAGCAGAGCGGGTTTTAAATCAAAATAGTATTGTTTGAAATGATGTTTAATTTTAATTTACTAACAGCATATTTTGAGTGTAAAATGTATCAAGAGCTGTTGTGTCCACACATGCACTATCTTATTCTTTGTTAGTATATGTGCTTCGCAGCTATATGGATAGGTTGTGAGCATTACTCATTATACTCGCTTTGCAATGTTGTCAGCTTCTAAAATTTTGAACGTGAAAAAATATGAAGATACTTGTAGTGCTCAGTGCTTTTTAAATTAGTTTTTAATTTTTTTTGCTTAAGTGCTCTAAACTCAAAGTTTAAGTCTATTTTGTTTTGAGCATGCCTGTCATTTAAAAATTTAAATTCTGCATTTCAAGATGTTTTTATTTGTATTGTTAGAAGACTGATTCAATGAATACGCGCTATATCAAACTCCAACTTTAAATAATTTAATTAAGGTAACAATTGCTTTGTTTAACAACAAAGAATCATAATTTTTATTATAGAAAATATGTGAAAAATTATTCACTTAATGCAATTGAAACGTTGAGTCCACTTTAGAGTTTTAGGTAGAAATAAAATATTCAGTTGATACAAACCTGTTTTATAAATTAGCAACAATAGGCATACAAGTTCTGTCACATCCACATTTACATGCAGAAGTAGAAAGTGCTTTAGCCTCTACGAATTTCTTTAAGCTTAAAACATAAACTGGAATTATCTTACACGTGCTTAAGGCTTAGCGGTCTGAAACGACAAAATTTGTGTTGTGAAAACAATGAAATACCAATTGATGTAGATGTTCATATAATATTGGGTGTTTTTTATTGAGGTATAGAACTTTAAGTTGGCATCACTTTTTTAACTGGCGGACATTTTGTCAGCTGTCAAGTGATTAATATTTAGTTTGGTTTGCCATTTCATCATGAACAGGTTGACAAAAGAACAACGCTTGCAAATCGTGCAAATTTATTTCGAAAATAATGGTTCAGTTCGCGAAGTTTACCGCAAGCTCCGTCCATTTTATGGTCGACATAATCGTCCATCAGAGCAATTAATTCGGTTAACCATGGATCGTTTTCGCACTACGTTTACTCTATGTGATAATACGCATCTGCAGAGACGTCGAACAGTGCGCACCGAAGTAACAATTGCCGCTGTAGAGCAAAGTGTTGAAGAGGACCCGAATGAATCGATTCGCCACCGTGCACAGCAATTGGAGCTTTGTCCATCAACTTTATGGAAGATTTTGCGCAAAGATCTTGGCTTGCGACCTTACAAGATCCAGCTTGTGCAAGAATTAAAGCCGCGAGACCATGCAATGCGTCGTGATTTTGGTGTATGGGCCGAAAATGAGATTGATCTCGATGCTGATTTTCATCGCAAAATGTCAATTGGCCACCAAGATCGTGTGATTTGACACCATTGGATTATTTTCTTTGGGGATATGTGAAGTCGCTCGTCTACGCCAACAAACGAGAAACGTTAGGGGACTTGGAAGCCAACATTCGTGGCGTTATTGCCAACATACGGCCCCATATGCTCGAAAAAGTGGTTGAAAATTGGACCTGTAGAATTGGCTTTATTCGAGCCAGCCGCGGCGGCCACATGCCCGAAATCATATTTAAACATTAATGGCATAAAATTATCCTTCCAATAAAGCCAAATTGATGGACATTAAAACGATTTTCTTGTGTTTTATGTCAATTCAAAGTTCTATACCTCTAAAAAAAAACACCCTGTATATTCTTACATACACATCTATATAAAATTTTTGATCTTCTTTTACATTTTGTATGGGTTAAAATGTAACTTGAATAGCTGAAAAAATGCTTTTAAAAACATAGAAAATACTACATGATACGTGTGAAACCACTTAAACTGAGTTTACATTATATGTTTTTGGGGTGTGAAATGTAACCTTTACATGGTATATTTGTACATATGTATAGTCTGAAAACCTTTTAGTAGTAGTATGTGATATTTTTCAGTACAAACGACAACTTTGATATAGAGCATCTGACATCAGCTCGTTTTAAATAAAGCAAGTTCTTGTTTCGATAAAAACTAAGTGAAACTTTACGATAAAATGAAGTATTTAATAAATAGATTAAAAACTAAAATGAAGGAAACAATTGAAAAGGCATTAACAAAAGTAATCACTTGTGTATCCCTATAAGCTAGGTCAAATGTATATAACAACCAACGTGTGAACACAAAAACTATAAACCGTATGTAAAACTCAGATTTTACAATACACATAAATATAGTGGGCCTAATTCATAAAAAATATTTTGATTTTATAAAAGGTTTATTAATCGAATTTCCATAGAAAATTTGTGTTATAAACCTCTTATTAAACAGAAATATTTTTTATGAATAAGGCAGAGTGTGTATAAAAAAGTGGCATTCCATTTAAAATGTGAACAGACTTTATATTAAATAGGCATAACTCCTTGTAATTATTAGAAAAACAAAATTTAAATAAAAAAATCAACATAATTTAATCAATTTAGTAAATTGTAATTACTTATTTTTATTTCATGCATTTAAAAATAAATACGCCTATGAAAAATATTGTTTGTTGTTTGTTAAGCACAACGTAAAACTTTATAAAATTCATATTATGAAATTGTAAATAAAGGTGTACTACCTTACAATTCGTACCGGTTAAGTCTTTGTTATCTTCAAGTTCAAAAATGTTAAAATTATATAACTGAAACACATAAAATCCAAAAATCGATGTAAAAGTTATTAAAATTAAGCCATCGATGTGTACATACATATATGTATGTATTGAAAATAAAGCAATCATAGAAATTTGTTCTATATAATTTGAAAAAGTTTTTGTCAAATATTTTCTCAGTTGTTGAAACCCATCCCAATAAGCAATTTTGCTTGAAATCAAGTGTTAAGCGGTCTAGACACGGTCAAAATGCTTGATGAGATTGGTTATAGTATGAGTGAAAATTTGTTAGTATGTGTGACAGTAGTAGTAGGGAACTAACGCTTCTGGCGCCGATTAAAATTGTGAAATTTGGGTAATTAAAATTTGAAATTTGAGAATTTCAGTACAAAATTTTAAAATTTGGGTAATTAAAATTTTAAAATTCTTGGAAATTTGTGAAATTTGATACCCTACGAGGGTGGATCAATAAGTCCGTCCAACTTTTTGTTTACATAAGGATTTTTTTGTTTACATAAGGAGTTTTGTTTACATTAACCCTTGTGGGAACGGGTGATTTTTTTTGGGGTTACATTAATTGTGTGAACGGGTGATTTTGTTTTTGTGGGAATACGTTAAGTGGGTTCATAGGTTGGAGGTTTTTCTTTTTTTGTAATGTATATATATGACTACGGGAAAATCATGAAAATGATTTTTCCTAGTACCAACGGGAAAATCATATTCATGATTTTTCCTAATACCAATGGGGAAATTGTGAAAATTAATTTTTCCTAATGCCTACGGTAAAACATAAATATTATTTTTTCAAATGCCGACGAGAAAATGATTTTTCATAATTCAGACGGGAAAACATAAAAGTTATTTCTAATGCTAATACAGGAGTTTAAGGTTGGCCGTGATTTGGGTGGGTGGGGTTGTTGTCGTAATACATAACCGAGGGAGTTTATGGATGTGTCTGTCTGTCTGTCCGTCCGTCTTTCTGTTGTGCGAGGCTGTGATTAGCCGAGCGTGTTGTAGTTGAGGTAGATGGATTCAGTGTATGTGTGTCTGTTGGAATTTGTGTGAGGGTGTGATTGACAGGGGGCGGGGTGTAGTTGAGGTAGATCGACTGCGTGTATGCAGGTGTTGCAAGTCTGTAGGAATTTAAGGCTTATAGTGATTTGGGGTAGGTGAGGGTGTTGTTGTACGAGTAACATGTATCCATGGGAATTTGTGGATGTGTCTGTCCGGAGGAATTTAAGCGAGGCTGTTATTGGGAGTGTGTGTGGTGTAGTTGAGGTTGATCAACTGCGTGTATGTATGTCTATATGTTTGTAGGAGCTTAAGGCTGATCGTGATTTGGGAGAGGTGAGGGTGTTGTTGTAATATGTATACGTAGGAATCTGTATGTATGTATGTCTGTGAAAAATTAAGGCTGATCATGATTTAGGGTAGGTGAGGTTGGTGTAGTAATATGTCTGTGTGTATGTACATATGTTTGTAGAAGTTTAATGCTATTAGTGATTTGAGGATAGGCGAGGGTGTTGTCGTACGAGTGATATGTACCCGTGGGAATCTGTATGCATGTTCGTAGGAGTTTAAGGCTGATCGTGATTTGTGTTGTTGTCAGTGTTGTTTGTAGGAATGACCGTGTATGCATATCTGTAGGAATTTAAGGTTGGCCGTGTTTTGTGAGGGGTGGTGTGTTGTTGAAATAATTTGAATTTTTCTTAGATAAAATCTGCTATATGTGTGTGTGTGCGTATGATTTTCTCACGCTAGTAGTTTTATGTACGTAGAAATAAATGGTATTCAATATCGATATTTGGTTCTATAAAATATTTTCATATATCTGATACATATACATATACATAAGTATATTTTCATACTCAAGGTTGCTGGGTATTTTGTCATGCTTAAAATTGTCCAGCTTTAAAGTCTGCCTACGAGAAATTTGTTTATATTACAGATTTTGTTTATTTAACTACGTCCGGCTTCTTTCGCTGAACTTCTTTTCATACGATCATGGGAATTTATAGTTTCTCTGTCCATAATAAGGTCGTTTAGCTTGGGCATGTGCTCTGACTGAATGGTTTGCGTTGTTCATATATTTTTATGATGTAGATATGTAAGTGTGATTGTCAAGATCTAATAAATACTTGAGTATTGATAAGAAATTTGATATTATGTGTACATACATATCTACAAATTGATTTTATGTATGTATGTACGTATGTAAATACAAATAAGTGTTGGGCTCCGCGCTTGAATGTCATGTGCGGTCTTTTGTTGATGTTGTAAATATTCGCCGGGTCTTTTATGTATAGATGTCAAATATCTTCATATTTTTTTTTTTTATTTGAAATTAAAAAACGTTGATTTAATTTTTATCTGTATTTACTTCAAAATTTGTGAGGATTTTCTGTTTTAAGTAAAACTGAGTTCCTTAAGATACTTTAGAATAATAGTAACTATAATAGAAATATTTCCTATATGTAATTTACATTTGATTAAAGTTGATGCAGCTTATCTTCATTCTTAGAAATATTTTGATATAAAATTTTTTCCAGCCGTAGGCTTTTTTCACCACCTTTTACATTTATTTTAGAACATCTTGCATTGCCTTTTATACATTTATAAACATTTTTAAATGAAACTGATCCAGCAGTCCAGCTTATGTAACGATAGTTTTTTGTTAGCCAGTTTGCTTCTTTTTTTATTTTTATTGATTATTGAGTTTTATAATGAAATTATTATATTCGTAATTGTTGAAAACAATCGCTACTTCTTTTGCGATGAAATCATTTGAATTACTTTTGAAACCTTGTACGTATATAAAAATTATGTTGTTTTCCATATTACTCAATTTATAAGACTTTTCGAATTTGACCTTTGATAGGTATATATATTCTAGTATACGATCATGAATAAGAATACAGTAAGCTGATTTCTTTGCTTACTATTTCAAATTAAAATTTTATTCAATTAGCCCGATATTGAATAAAAGGAGCTTTTTTATCTTAAACTCTGGTACAGGTAGAAACGCATGAGATTCTTTCATATACTACCTTTGCTGGAATCTTAGATACATATAATAACTATATAGAATTGCATTACGTTTATTTTTAAATTTTATGTTAGGATTATCATCATATGGATATGAGACTGAACTTAAATGTACTTTTAAATTAGTTAATTCATAATGAATAATCTTATTTTCTTCTTGAATAGCGAACAACAGAAAACGAAGTCGTTTTCTTACAATTTAGGTCTAACCTCTCAACTGGTCCTCTAGTATACAATATGACTTTATATGTCAACATTTCTGACTCCTCTTTGTCAGCGTTAGGGATAATTAATTTTAAACTTTTTATTCTTCAAATTGTGTTACTTCATACTGATAATATGTTTAAGTACATTAATAATGTACGAGTATATGTTTATTTTATGACGGGTCCCTATGGCTTTTATTTGATGTTCTAGATGAAGTGATTTTTTTTTCTAATTTTATTAAAGTTTAGCGTATTGCGTATATATTTCTAATATATTTAAGTGAGCTTTTTGTACCTGTCAGACAGAGTGTACGTATCAGTTGATCAGTCAGTCTCTCTTTTTATTTTATTAATTTTTTCTTCTAATGTGTCACTACTATTTTTTCAGATTTTACTACTTGAAATAGAAAATATTTATATAATTTTAAAAGTATTAGGGCCTAATTCATAAAAAATATTTTGATTTTATAAAAGGTTTATTAATTATTAATCAAATTTTCATACAAAATTTGTTTCATAAACCTCTTATTAAACAGAAATATTTTTTATGAATAAGGCAGTTAATATATACATACATATAGGTAAATATATGTATGTACGTAAAAATTAGTTCATATACAAAGAAATACATCTTTAATAATCAACTATTCTAGAAAATCGATCTAAAATAACACATTTACCTCCATCATCATTTCACCGTCAGTGTTTTCATAAAGTGTTAGAAACATTGGAATATCTATGTTTAGGAGAATTTTTACTTCAAGTGTTTCTATATAAGATTTGGTGTTTGACCCCTTGACGTTATTGTGGTTAACGTAGGCTGCGTTGTATCGCATTCAGATGTAATAATTTCTCACTTAGAAAAGGTCCTCATTACCATCAATCATACCTGTATATAATACATTCATGAGTTGAGTTGATCTAGATACAATTGCAGTCTACAAATTAATGATTAGAAAAAAGCTTTCTCATCACATTCTAACAGGTTTTAATATTTTGCTAGCATGCATGCTTTAGCATGCTATTCTATCAATAGTGAGGCGAGAGTCCGACATTTAGTGGTGTTTCAATTAAAAATCTATACAATTAGAATTTCGAATTCACTCTTTTGAATTTTTGACAAAGTAGATACATATGTATGTATGTATTTCATTTGCCACAAACTCTTAAAATTTCTGTACTTATAAAAGTATGATGTCAGGAATTTTTTTAAATCATACATGCTTCGGCATGCTTCCAATATTTTTCTCGGTAAATTTATTTCATACTCATACAGATACAGATATAAAGTAAGATCTGTTTACATTCCATTTTACAATTTATGCATGCTTCAGCATGATTCTAGTTGAAGTCTGTATTTATTTAGTAAGTTTGTTTGATACCCATTCATACACATGTACATTGTTAAAGATTGGATATCAAAATCCAATTTTCTTAGTTTATCTAGAAATGAACAAAGTGAATATCTTTTATAATAACCATATTCACACTTTAAAATTTTGTGTGCTAGAGCTTTCGAAATGGAAAATGTACACCTTTTAATACAAAAATTGATAATATGATGTGTTGCTGAATATTTTGAACTCTTAAGTTTTCACAATATTTCATACAGACCATCAATTTTAGAGAATTCTAGTATATTAAGCTATTTATCTTCCCTGAGACCTAAAATTCCTAATCAATCCTTCAAAAACCAATACAAATTAGATTTATCCTTTTTAATTTTATTTATATTTTCATTGAATTTCAACATTTTGTACCTCTTCAAATTACTGTATACTGTATTTTGCACCTTTTTTTCATTCGTTGAGTTAACTTTAATCGCAAATATTTTAATGATGTGGTGAACTTTTCTATTGTAGGCATTAAGTAAATCTTTGTGTATATCAATCCACTTATATGAACCATTATAGCTAAATTCTTCACACATAATTCCTTTTAATGATCTATTAATTTATTCTACTATTGATGCTTTCATATTATGAAATTTTTAATCCTCTGTTTATGCATGAATTTTGCAGTGTTTATTAAAAATTCTTTACCAACATCTATATGTATTTTTTTGTTTTGATACTCATATCATTTCAAAAATATTTTCCATTGCCTTGGTTTTTTTCGAGTGCAGCTTTTATTTTCAACGATACTCACAATATAAATTTTGAGAATGTGTCAGTTACAGTCAGCAAAAAATCAATAATTTCTATTTTCTCTAGAATAGCTACCCAGTTCACCTAAATCAGCTCCATAAAAGATCATCTATTCCATTCATTACATCACTACAATACACAAACAATTTTATAAATTTATTATGGATTACGTTTACTAAATTTCTTTTTAAGGACATTGAGTTGTTTTACAGTTTTTTGGCGAGTGTTGTGATCTACTTGATACATTTTCAGCTATTTATACTAAAATGTAGTTAATTTTCCAATCTGTAAATTTTATCGCTCAGCTGTTCAATTTGTTTGTCAAAAGATGATTTAATTTTTAGAATGTCTTTTTCAATTTTATACCTATCTTCTATCGTTAATTTTATTATTGAATTATATTAATGCCTTAATATAATATTTGAGTTTCCAGAAACAATTTACTGATAACATTATTCTCCGTCAGTGAATGATGATGATTCTCTATGTATGCATTGGTAGAAATTATATATTTTATTAAGTTTTCAAAATCAAACTTGTCATAGTATTTTCACGTTTTATCAATCACTAAAGAAAATAAACCCACTTTTAAACTAAATATTTGACCATCAACTTGTATTTTATCTTTATTCAGTTTTAGATTTGTATCACCAAATTCCCATTCATTATTGAAATCTTTAGGTGAGTCATAGTTTGTATCTAATTAATTTCTTCCTTCCAAGACTAATAAGTCAATATAAGTATCTTCGGTGTTGGAAAGCTGTGGGTAAAAATCATCTTCTTCATCATCATAATCATTCACAGTATTAGCATCATTAAATAAGATGGTATTATCAAATATTGTTCCTTTTGAAAGTTTCTTTAACTTCTTTCTATCTTGACTGATGGTTTCTGAGGCTTTAATACTTATACTATTTTCAGATTCTATATTGTTTTTACTTTGTTCTTTCTTGTGTATTCTTTCAATATTTTTAGAACTATTCATGAATTCTTTGAGAGGTTCTGTTTTAGGATCAAATATACATATCTCTTAGTTGTTCACGTGTATCTATTTCACCAGTTTTTATACTACGAAGCTTTTTCTTCAAGACGCTTCTTATCAACACCAACTGTTTAAAATTTTCTCATACATGTTTAATAATAGCAAATAAGAGGTATCAGCTATTAGATCAGGTACCACCTATTAGATCAGCTATCACCTATCAGATCAGCTTATCAGGAGCTGGTATGGTTTTCAGATCAGCTTATCAGGAGCTGGTCTGGTTTTCAGATCAGCTTATCAGGAGCTGGTCTGGTTTTCAGATCAGCTTATCAGGACCTGATATGGTTTTCAGATCAGCTTATCAGGACCTGATCTGGTTTTCAGATCAGCTTATCAGGACCTGATCTGGTTTTCAGATCAGCTTATCAGGACCTGATCTGGTTTTCAGATCAGCTTATCAGGACCTGATCTGGTTTTCAGATCAGCTTATCAGGAGCTGGTCTGGTTTTACGATCAGCTTATCAGGAGCTGGTCTAGTTTTCAGATCAGGTTATCAGGTATCAAATCAGATTATCTGTTTCAGATTGGGTTATCAGTTTACAAGTAGCTGAACACTTATAACATCTAGATGAAGGAAGTTTAAGGTCAGATAAAATGTGAAAAACTATACTGTTATGTAGTCAAGTTATTTTCTAAGACGATCGTCACTTAATTCAGTATCTTTGCTTATAATCAAAATTCCATATTTTTAATACCAACAAGATTTATATTTTTCTCACATTACTTAAACATTCTAACTACATTATGATTATTTCCTATCAAATGTATGGTGATTCTGGTATAAATTTGACATTAGTAGAATGCATCAACATTCTTATCTTACCCCATACAAAAATATGCTTCTCACAACATGGTTAAATATCATATTGGTATTACTTCTAGCTTTCTTAAAAGAAATAACAGATTCATTATCTCTAAATGTGTAATACCTATGACTTTCATTAATGAAATTAATTTCTACAGCAATTCATATTTAGGTTGTCTTTGAGTATAAATATGAAGATGTTTTCAAGTTTTACTCCATCAAAACTTTCTAGCCAGCCAATCATAACATTATTATTATTTTTTTATTTATTTTTTTCGCAATTTGACAGACCAACTATTCTTGCACGAATAGAAATTGATAGAAGGGAACTATGATTTATTTTTGAGCTATCGTTTGATGACTCATCAAAATTTCATACCAAGGTATTTTTATGTTGTTTTGACTATGAGTATGGGTCAATATTTATGAAATCCCTTTCCTAAATATTAGTGCATTCACATAGTCAAAACAAAGTATGCTTTAAGTGTTTAAAACCAGTATTACCATAAAAATGGTGGTTTTAAACTCTTAAAATATACTTTGTTTTACTAACCTCATTTTGTAACTAAATGCATTTCATAAATATTGAAGCATACTCATACTCAAAATATCCTTTGTTTTGAGTATGAGTATGGCTCATTATCTCTTATTATAGAAAAAATAGTATGATTATATGATATCAGAAATTATGTTTTCTGTTATCATATGACCATACTATTTTTTCTATAGTAATATATAATATTTATAAAATGCATTTAGTTACAAAATGCGGTTAGTAAAACAACATAAATATACCTTGGTATGAAATTTTGATGATTCATCAATATTTCGTACCATCCTATTTTTAGGTTGTTTTGACTATGAGTATGTACCAATATTTATGAAATGTATTTCATAAATATTATCTCTTATTATAGAAAAAATAAAATAATGTAGCTATACGATATCGGAAAATATTTTCTGATATCATATGGCTACATTATTTTATTTTTCCCATAATAAGAGATAATGGTTCCTACTCATAGTCAAAACAAAGTATATTTTAAGAGTTTAAAACCAGTATTGTCGTACAAAATACTGATTTTAAACTGTTAAAATATACTTTGTTTTACTAACCACATTTTTTGTAACTAAATGCATTTCATAAATATTGACGCATACTTATACTCCAAACAAATAATATTTTTATGTTGTTTTGATTGTGAGTATGCAGCATTATCTGTTATTATAAAAAAATAAAATAATGCAGCTACACGATTTTAGAAAATATTTTCTGAAATCGAAAAGCTGTATTATTTTACTTTTTTTATAATAAGAGATAATATTTATAAAATGTATTTAGTTACACAAAAGCGGTTAGTAAAACAACCTAAATATAGGATGATACGAAATTTTGATGAGTCATCAAACGATAGCTCAAAAATAAATCATAGTTCCCTTCTATCAATTTCTATTCGTGCAAGAATAGTTGGTCTGTCAAATTGCGAAAAAAAATAAATAAAAAAATAATAATAATGTTATGATTGGCTGGCTAGAAAGTTTTGATGGAGTAAAACTTGAAAACATCTTCATATTTATACTCAAAGACAACCTAAATATGAATTGCTGTAGAAATTAATTTCATTAATGAAAGTCATAGGTATTACACATTTAGAGATAATGAATCTGTTATTTCTTTTAAGAAAGCTAGAAGTAATACCAATATGATATTTAACCATGTTGTGAGAAGCATATTTTTGTATGGGGTAAGATAAGAATGTTGATGCATTCTACTAATGTCAAATTTATACCAGAATCACCATACATTTGATAGGAAATAATCATAATGTAGTTAGAATGTTTAAGTAATGTGAGAAAAATATAAATCTTGTTGGTATTAAAAATATGGAATTTTGATTATAAGCAAAGATACTGAATTAAGTGACGATCGTCTTAGAAAATAACTTGACTACATAACAGTATAGTTTTTCACATTTTATCTGACCTTAAACTTCCTTCATCTAGATGTTATAAGTGTTCAGCTACTTGTAAACTGATAACCCAATCTGAAACAGATAATCTGATTTGATACCTGATAACCTGATCTGAAAACTAGACCAGCTCCTGATAAGCTGATCGTAAAACCAGACCAGCTCCTGATAAGCTGATCTGAAAACCAGATCAGGTCCTGATAAGCTGATCTGAAAACCAGATCAGGTCCTGATAAGCTGATCTGAAAACCAGATCAGGTCCTGATAAGCTGATCTGAAAACCAGATCAGGTCCTGATAAGCTGATCTGAAAACCATATCAGGTCCTGATAAGCTGATCTGAAAACCAGACCAGCTCCTGATAAGCTGATCTGAAAACCAGACCAGCTCCTGATAAGCTGATCTGAAAACCATACCAGCTCCTGATAAGCTGATCTGATAGCTGATAGCTGATCTAATAGGTGGTACCTGATCTAATAGCTGATACCTCTTATTTGCTATTATTAAACATGTATGAGAAAATTTTAAACAGTTGGTGTTGATAAGAAGCGTCTTGAAGAAAAAGCTTCGTAGTATAAAAACTGGTGAAATAGATACACGTGAACAACTAAGAGATATGTATATTTGATCCTAAAACAGAACCTCTCAAAGAATTCATGAATAGTTCTAAAAATATTGAAAGAATACACAAGAAAGAACAAAGTAAAAACAATATAGAATCTGAAAATAGTATAAGTATTAAAGCCTCAGAAACCATCAGTCAAGATAGAAAGAAGTTAAAGAAACTTTCAAAAGGAACAATATTTGATAATACCATCTTATTTAATGATGCTAATACTGTGAATGATTATGATGATGAAGAAGATGATTTTTACCCACAGCTTTCCAACACCGAAGATACTTATATTGACTTATTAGTCTTGGAAGGAAGAAATGAATTAGATACAAACTATGACTCACCTAAAGATTTCAATAATGAATGGGAATTTGGTGATACAAATCTAAAACTGAATAAAGATAAAATACAAGTTGATGGTCAAATATTTAGTTTAAAAGTGGGTTTATTTTCTTTAGTGATTGATAAAACGTGAAAATACTATGACAAGTTTGATTTTGAAAACTTAATAAAATATATAATTTCTACCAATGCATACATAGAGAATCATCATCATTCACTGACGGAGAATAATGTTATCAGTAAATTGTTTCTGGAAACTCAAATATTATATTAAGGCATTAATATAATTCAATAATAAAATTAACGATAGAAGATAGGTATAAAATTGAAAAAGACATTCTAAAAATTAAATCATCTTTTGACAAACAAATTGAACAGCTGAGCGATAAAATTTACAGATTGGAAAATTAACTACATTTTAGTATAAATAGCTGAAAATGTATCAAGTAGATCACAACACTCGCCAAAAAACTGTAAAACAACTCAATGTCCTTAAAAAGAAATTTAGTAAACGTAATCCATAATAAATTTATAAAATTGTTTGTGTATTGTAGTGATGTAATGAATGGAATAGATGATCTTTTATGGAGCTGATTTAGGTGAACTGGGTAGCTATTCTAGAGAAAATAGAAATTATTGATTTTTTGCTGACTGTAACTGACACATTCTCAAAATTTATATTGTGAGTATCGTTGAAAATAAAAGCTGCACTCGAAAAAAACCAAGGCAATGGAAAATATTTTTGAAATGATATGAGTATCAAAACAAAAAAATACATATAGATGTTGGTAAAGAATTTTTAATAAACACTGCAAAATTCATGCATAAACAGAGGATTAAAAATTTCATAATATGAAAGCATCAATAGTAGAATAAATTAATAGATCATTAAAAGGAATTATGTGTGAAGAATTTAGCTATAATGGTTCATATAAGTGGATTGATATACACAAAGATTTACTTAATGCCTACAATAGAAAAGTTCACCACATCATTAAAATATTTGCGATTAAAGTTAACTCAACGAATGAGAAAAAGGTGCAAAATACAGTATACAGTAATTTGAAGAGGTACAAAATGTTGAAATTCAATGAAAATATAAATAAAATTAAAAAGGATAAATCTAATTTGTATTGGTTTTTGAAGGATTGATTAGGAATTTTAGGTCTCAGGGAAGATAAATAGCTTAATATACTAGAATTCTCTAAACTTGATGGTCTGTATGAAATATTGTGAAAACTTAAGAGTTCAAAATATTCAGCAACACATCATATTATCAATTTTTGTAGTAAAAGGTGTACATTTTCCATTTCGAAAGCTCTAGCACACAAAATTTTAAAGTGTGAATATGGTTATTATAAAAGATATTCACTTTGTTCATTTCTAGATAAACTAAGAAAATTGGATTTTGATATCCAATCTTTAACAATGTACATGTGTATGAATGGGTATCAAACAAACTTACTAAATAAATACAGACTTCAACTAGAATCATGCTGAAGCATGCATAAATTGTAAAATGGAATGTAAACAGATCTTACTTTATATTTGTATCTGTATGAGTATGAAATAAATTTACCGAGAAAAATATTGGAAGCATGCCGAAGCATGTATGATTTAAAAAAATTCCTGACATCATACTTTTATAAGTACAGAAATTTTAAGAGTTTGTGGCAAATGAAATACATACATACATATGTATCTACTTTGTCAAAAATTCAAAAGAGTGAATTCGAAATTCTAATTGTATAGATTTTTAATTGAAACACCACTAAATGTCGGACTCTCGCCTCACTATTGATAGAATAGCATGCTAAAGCATGCATGCTAGCAAAATATTAAAACCTGTTAGAATGTGATGAGAAAGCTTTTTTCTAATCATTAATTTGTACACTGCAATTGTATCTAGATCAACTCAACTCATGAATGTATTATATACAGGTATGATTGATGGTAATGAGGACCTTTTCTAATTGAGAAATTATTACATCTGAATGCGATACAACGCAGCCTACGTTAACCACAATAACGTCAAGGGGTCAAACACCAAATCTTATATAGAAACACTTGAAGTAAAAATTCTCCTAAACATAGATATTCCAATGTTTCTAACACTTTATGAAAACACTGACGGTGAAATGATGATGGAGGTAAATGTGTTATTTTAGATCGATTTTCTAGAATAGTTGATTATTAAAGATGTATTTCTTTGTATATGAACTAATTTTTACGTACATACATATATTTACCTATATGTATGTATATATTAACTGCCTTATTCATAAAAAATATTTCTGTTTAATAAGAGGTTTATGAAACAAATTTTGTATGAAAATTTGATTAATAATTAATAAACCTTTTATAAAATCAAAATATTTTTTATGAATTAGGCCCTAATACTTTTAAAATTATATAAATATTTTCTATTTCAAGTAGTAAAATCTGAAAAAATAGTAGTGACACATTAGAAGAAAAAATTAATAAAATAAAAAGAGAGACTGACTGATCAACTGATACGTACACTCTGTCTGACAGGTACAAA
Organism: Tachina lurida; assembly: GCA_944452675.1. Lineage (NCBI taxonomy): Eukaryota > Metazoa > Arthropoda > Insecta > Diptera > Tachinidae > Tachina > Tachina lurida. The sequence continues at coordinate 43,380,202 of OX101755.1, read as the reverse complement.
AAGCTCACTTAAATATATTAGAAATATATACGCAATACGCTAAACTTTAATAAAATTAGAAAAAAAAATCACTTCATCTAGAACATCAAATAAAAGCCATAGGGACCCGTCATAAAATAAACATATACTCGTACATTATTAATGTACTTAAACATATTATCAGTATGAAGTAACACAATTTGAAGAATAAAAAGTTTAAAATTAATTATCCCTAACGCTGACAAAGAGGAGTCAGAAATGTTGACATATAAAGTCATATTGTATACTAGAGGACCAGTTGAGAGGTTAGACCTAAATTGTAAGAAAACGACTTCGTTTTCTGTTGTTCGCTATTCAAGAAGAAAATAAGATTATTCATTATGAATTAACTAATTTAAAAGTACATTTAAGTTCAGTCTCATATCCATATGATGATAATCCTAACATAAAATTTAAAAATAAACGTAATGCAATTCTATATAGTTATTATATGTATCTAAGATTCCAGCAAAGGTAGTATATGAAAGAATCTCATGCGTTTCTACCTGTACCAGAGTTTAAGATAAAAAAGCTCCTTTTATTCAATATCGGGCTAATTGAATAAAATTTTAATTTGAAATAGTAAACAAAGAAATCAGCTTACTGTATTCTTATTCATGATCGTATACTAGAATATATATCCTATCAAAGGTCAAATTCGAAAAGTCTTATAAATTGAGTAATATGGAAAACAACATAATTTTTATATACGTACAAGGTTTCAAAAGTAATTCAAATGATTTCATCGCAAAAGAAGTAGCGATTGTTTTCAACAATTACGAATATAATAATTTCATTATAAAACTCAATAATCAATAAAAATAAAAAAAGAAGCAAACTGGCTAACAAAAAACTATCGTTACATAAGCTGGACTGCTGGATCAGTTTCATTTAAAAATGTTTATAAATGTATAAAAGGCAATGCAAGATGTTCTAAAATAAATGTAAAAGGTGGTGAAAAAAGCCTACGGCTGGAAAAAATTTTATATCAAAATATTTCTAAGAATGAAGATAAGCTGCATCAACTTTAATCAAATGTAAATTACATATAGGAAATATTTCTATTATAGTTACTACCCAGTAAAAAAAATTGGAAGTCATTCTAAAGGAAGTACATTTTCATTGCTTCCAAAAAATCGATATTTTTAATTTGCCGATGGTTAGCAGAAAACCAAGTAGAAGTTTATTTTAGTCATACAAAACCTTGTAATTCCTCTCTAGTTTTAGAAACTACTCACCAGAATTTTTAAAAAATCGATTTTTTTGAAGAAACTTATGAACTAATTTTGGTCTAAAATTTTAAAGTTATTTGCTTAAATTTACATTAAATTACTGTTTCGCGTTTAAATTCCTATAAAAAGAAACTAATTGTTAAAATAGGTAACTATTAGCCATTTTTCCTAGACGAAAATATTATCATAGAACACAAAAAAGGAAATTTTTCTTAAAATCGCTTCCAAATCGGTGACCAGGCAGCGAAAAAGAGAACTTCTTGCAATGACAACCCTATGTAAAAATCATTAGATCGGATCGAAATTTGCACTACTTCCAGATCGCAAACTCTACATTTTCATGACTTTTTTGGAGTGTCTTTTTTTACTGGGTATTATTCTAAAGTATCTTAAGGAACTCAGTTTTACTTAAAACAGAAAATCCTCACAAATTTTGAAGTAAATACAGATAAAAATTAAATCAACGTTTTTTAATTTCAAATAAAAAAAAAAAATATGAAGATATTTGACATCTATACATAAAAGACCCGGCGAATATTTACAACATCAACAAAAGACCGCACATGACATTCAAGCGCGGAGCCCAACACTTATTTGTATTTACATACGTACATACATACATAAAATCAATTTGTAGATATGTATGTACACATAATATCAAATTTCTTATCAATACTCAAGTATTTATTAGATCTTGACAATCACACTTACATATCTACATCATAAAAATATATGAACAACGCAAACCATTCAGTCAGAGCACATGCCCAAGCTAAACGACCTTATTATGGACAGAGAAACTATAAATTCCCATGATCGTATGAAAAGAAGTTCAGCGAAAGAAGCCGGACGTAGTTAAATAAACAAAATCTGTAATATAAACAAATTTCTCGTAGGCAGACTTTAAAGCTGGACAATTTTAAGCATGACAAAATACCCAGCAACCTTGAGTATGAAAATATACTTATGTATATGCATATGTATCAGATATATGAAAATATTTTATAGAACCAAATATCGATATTGAATACCATTTATTTCTACGTACATAAAACTACTAGCGTGAGAAAATCATACGCACACACACGCACACACACACACACATATAGCAGATTTTATCTAAGAAAAATTCAAATTATTTCAACAACACACCACCCCTCACAAAACACGGCCAACCTTAAATTCCTACAGATATGCATACAAAAATTCTCACGGTCATTCCTACAAACAACACTGACAACAACACAAATCACGATCAGCCTTAAACTCCTACGAACATGCATACAGATTCCCACGGGTAGATATCACTCGTACGACAACACCCTCGCCTATCCTCAAATCACTAATAGCATTAAACTTCTACAAACATATGTACATACACACAGACATATTACTACACCAACCTCACCTACCCTAAATCATGATCAGCCTTAATTTTTCACAGACATACATACGTACAGATTCCTACGTATACATATTACAACAACACCCTCACCTCTCCCAAATCACGATCAGCCTTAAGCTCCTACAAACATATAGACATACATACACGCAGTTGATCAACCTCAACTACACCACACACACTCCCAATAACAGCCTCGCTTAAATTCCTCCGGACAGACACATCCACAAATTCCCATGGATACATGTTACTCGTACAACAACACCCTCACCTACCCCAAATCACTATAAGCCTTAAATTCCTACAGACTTGCAACACCTGCATACACGCAGTCGATCTACCTCAACTACACCCCGCCCCCTGTCAATCACACCCTCACACAAATTCCAACAGACAGGTAGGTATACACACATACACTGAATCCATCTACCTCAACTACACCACGCTCCCCCGGCTAATCACAGCCTCGCACAACAGACAGACGGACGGACAGACAGACAGACACATCCATAAACTCCCTCGGTTATGTATTACGACAACAACCCCACCCACCCAAATCACGGCCAACCTTAAACTCCTGTATTAGCATTAGAAATAACTTTTATGTTTTCCCGTCTGAATTATGAAAAATCATTTTCCCGTCGGCATTTGAAAAAATAATAATCATGTTTTGCCGTCGGCATTTGAAGAAAATAATATTCATGTTTTACCGTAGGCATTAGGAAAAATTAATTTTCACAATTTCCCCATTGGTATTAGGAAAAATCATGAATATGATTTTCCCGTTGGTACTAGGAAAAATCATTTTCATGATTTTCCCGTAGTCATATATATACATTACAAAAAAAGAAAAACCTCCAACCTATGAACCCACTTAACGTATTCCCACAAAAACAAAATCACCCGTTCACACAATTAATGTAACCCCAAAAAAAATCACCCGTTCCCACAAGGGTTAATGTAAACAAAACTCCTTATGTAAACAAAAAAATCCTTATGTAAACAAAAAGTTGGACGGACTTATTGATCCACCCTCGTAGGGTATCAAATTTCACAAATTTCCAAGAATTTTAAAATTTTAATTACCCAAATTTTAAAATTTTGTACTGAAATTCTCAAATTTCAAATTTTAATTACCCAAATTTCACAATTTTAATCGGCGCCAGAAGCGTTAGTTCCCTACTACTTGTGACACCAACGACGCTTGATGGAAAATCAAAAAATTTTGATTTTTGGCATGCTTGCTGTCACTTTTTATATACGTGTATGTGTTAACCCGTCAAGCACGAACAAATTTTCATTATAATTTTATTTCCATTGTGAACGGTTGCTAACAAATCGGAATTAAAAGAAGAAAAACATAAATTTGACTGTTGAAGAAGTGTTGGCACTTTTTATTTCACTTTTCTCTTTCTTTTGTAAATAGTGCTGCCATTATTTTTATTAAATTTCTTTATTTAGACATTTTTATATATTTTTTTAATGCAATCGACAAGTTTTCTTACAATAACTTTCTAGGGGGTTACTGTGTAATTCGATTCGAAAAGAAAATTACGAATTCGAACAAAAGGAACTGTGTAAAACGATTATCGCAAATTTATTTCCGAACGTACGTACATTTTTTTGCCCTTTTCGTATTCATGAATCTCTCCTTCGAAAATGCAACTGTGTAATACGAAAACAAATGCCAAAAACGTTACAACTGTTCGTATTTCATTCGAAAGACATTTTGATAGTGAAAATTTACAAAAATGGAAAATGTAAGTATTTTTTATTAAATAAAATAAAAAAAATAGAAAAACAAAAGAATTTATTTACATATATGTCAGTAAAACTTAAAATTGTATTGTGCTTGTATTATTTGTAAGGAATGTCCAAAAACAAAGTGCCATACAAAATCCAAACAATTTGAGTTAATGGTTGAGTTTATGGTGGAACATCCCGAATTGGCTAAAGGGCATATTAACTCCCCAGAAGCAAAAAGCAAATCACGGCATTTGTGGGAAAGGTTAACGATAGCACTGAACTCTGCATGTTTTCCCACAAAGGTGTGGGCAGACTACAAAAACCATATTAAAGTCAAGTGCAAGCGCAACAAAATTGGTATTTCAGGAACCGGCGGAGGACCTAGTAACTATTGCCCGCTTACATCACTTGAACAGCAAGTTTGTGATCTTCTTGCTATAAATGTATCCGTGCACGGTATGAGTGGAAGAAAAGATTTTGGAGCACCGACACCAACAAATACCGGGTCATCAACAAGCATAGTTGTGGAAGAAAACACTGAAATAACGGATGAGTCAATTTTACTCTCTCTGGAGGAAAACATAGAAAATTGCAATGTAAATACGTTATTTAGACCAAAGCGAAATGAAGCTGCAAATAATAAAGACTGTTTGTTAAAAAAAACAAGTTGAAAACCAAATAGCTTTCCAAGAAAACTCCTTGAAAATTTTGAAAGAAATTGACAATAACCAAAAAAATAGTAACAAATCTCTTGAACAAATCAAACTGGACATAGCCGATATAAAAAGATATTCAAAACGAAAATGTGATATTGAAGAACGAAAACTAAAGCTAGCAAAAGAAAAATTTGAATTTAAAAAGAAAATAGAATTGGAAAAAGCTAAGAGGAAAATGGACAGATTGAACTGAAACAACAAATGTTTGAACTAGAATATAATGTATTAAAATGATTTTTTTTTGTTTAAATGTACATACATAAATATGTACATATGTATGTATATGTACATCCTATATTTATTTTGAATTCAAGTTTATTTCTTATATAAAATAAATTTAATTTTTCGTTTAACATTATATTTTTGAGTTCATTATGTATTATTGGTTTTGATACAAATTGTTTTTTATTGTATTTCTTATACTTTTCGCTAAGTTGGAGTAGCTTAGATTCTCTTCATTATTATTTATGTTGCATGGTTGAGCGCTTTCACCTTCATTATCTCTTTCAATACTTGGATTCTTTACTTTAAAATCCAAACATATGTTATGCAATGCGCAGCATACGTTGAGAATTTGAACAGCCTTCCCTGGTGTGTAATGTAATTCTCTTGCGGCTAATAAACAACGAAATCTTCCTTTTAAAATTCCAAAAGTCCTTTCAATAATCGATCTTCCTTTCGAATGTTGTTCATTAAATAATGATTCTGCTGAGTTTTCCGAAACATTTCTATAAGGAGTTAAAATCCACGGTTCAAGGGGATATCCTGAATCGCCTATGTGGGAAATACCTGTGTTATCAAATTTTACACCACAAATAACTAAAAGTTTAATCTTACCAAGAATTCTTCTTTCTGTATCACCACTTTGATATTTTACTATTAAAAATTGTCTTTCATTACTCAAGCTCCAAACATGGGAATCATGATTTGCACCACCAAAACGTCCGTTGACAGCCTTTATATACATTTCATGATCACAAATCTAAAATAATTTACATACATATGGGTAGCTTAAGTTAAAAACTATGTAAGTATGTACACAAACACATTTCTTTTTATTTTACAAGAGAATGAAAATGATGTGAAGCGATAGTTGTTATGTTGAGATTATTATTTGTGTCAATCAGAAAATAATTTCATATATCTAATTTGATGTACATATGTGTGTTTGTACATAAGTATACAAAAACTTACAACCATTGCGTTAATGCTGTGCTTTAGTTTTCTTCCTAAATACAGATGTTCATCATTACTTGGTTTAATGATTTGTATATGGGTACCATCAACCGCACCAATAATGCCTGGTATTCCACATTTATTATAGAAATGTATTTTGGCTTCCCGTTTTTTTTCATCTGTCATTTCAAAAATTATGTGTTTTGGACAGAGAATATCTTCGATCGCTTGGCATATTTCTGTAATACAACAGGAAATCGACTGTTGTGATATTCCCAAAAGACGATCTTGGCCAATTTGATGCTGATACCCACCTCGGCCTAAAAATTTTAGTGTGCCAGCTAGTTTCAATAAGGGTGGAATCGCTGTGGACCTTTGTGGAGAACTTAAGTTGTCCTTAATTGAATTAAAAACATACAAGAAGGCATCCTTATTTAGTCTAAAATTTTTAATAAAGCTAAAAATATACACACATTTCCATTAAAATATGTATATGTACTTATTTAACGTTCCTAGAATATTCATACATACATATACATATAAGTATGTGCGTACTTACTTTTTCTCATTAAGAGCCAATATGTTGCAATTACATATCTCTTATTAATTTCCTTTGGACTCTTTCTGGTAGAGCATCGTCGTCATTACCATCGATCCACAGTAAAACACAATCCATTGTAAAAATATGTTCAACTCAAACGTTTTTTATATAACTGACACGTTTTTTATACAAAATTTTAGTAACAATTTAAAATTATAGACATAAAGAGTGATATCAAGTTTTTGTGTTTTTCTTCGTTATTTTGACATTTGTAATGAAGTGCTCCCAAGTATTGTAATATTTTTCCCATATACGTATTGGTACTTTGCTGCAAGCTATTCGAAAGTGTTAGGCAGTACAATTTAATTTTCGTATCGAATATGTCATTCGAATGATTTTTTTAGTTTTCGAATCGAATTACACAGTAACCCCCCTGCATATCTACCTTCACTATTGTTTTTACGTTTTTAATCACCTTTTGTTTTTTAAAAATTCACTTTTTTATTTATCTTTGATGTTTTTTACCACAATTTTAATTTCATTAATAAATAAATTATTTATTTGACAAGGTTTGAACATATATGTAAGTATGTTGTTTGATTTTTTATTTCAAAATATTTTCAAACTTGAATATTACTTGAAAAAATGATTGAATTCAACTTTGTTTCCAGTTAAATATCAAGTGCTTGAATTTTAATTTTTGAGTGCTTACTGGGATTTGTTGAACAACGTTCGTCATTTATATTATTGAAATTAAACAAATATGTATGTACATATGTATGTATGTATGTATGCATACCCTGCAGGAGATCGAACTAGTGCCTAACTGGTATTTTACTAGTACAGAAGCCACCACCACTAATTCCCAACCGTAAACTTTCCTATAAAATGTTAATGCTCAAATTAGCATTGAGTGTGTTTAGAAAATTACTAGTGCCATTGGTACTAGTTTAGGACTAGTTAATTACCAGTTCTTTTGCAAAGAAAAATTCTATAAAATTGGCGGTTTTGTTACCCAGTGACAACTATTAGTTAAAATTCGCAATTATTTATCAAAATTCAAAAATACAAAAGGTTAATTGTAATTATTTGATTATAATTACACAGTGTTACAAAATTGAATGAAGTAGAAAAACCTGGGACCGCATATTATTTTTCTTGTAGGGCTTGTCGAGTTAAAGAAGAATCCAATAGTGAAATATGCCGGACACCTCCAAAATCCGGATTTACGGTTAAAAAACCGGTTTTTTTACCTTCGCGCACTTATAAGCCTGTAACTTTTTGATAATGATCCGATTTTCAATTTCTTATTAGATTTAGAAAGAAGAAACTGAGATCTTTCGAATGATATATAATTTTGTTAAGAATACTTGAGAAATTTTGGTGTTATTGTCCAGCAAACACAAATTTTGTAGATTTTTCAAACATTTTTCAACTTTGGTGATGTTTTTATACACTATTTTATTAAGAAACTATAATACTATTGAATTTATTCAAAAAGGACATTTAGTTACGATTACATTGCATATTTGGGGTTAAAAATAGATAAGCAATTGACTGAGTTATTTAACTTTTCATGAAAACAAAATTTTTTTCCAAAATGCCTGCACAATGTTTTTGGTGTTGTTTTTATGCACCTTCTATTAAGTTACAAATCAATGTTATCCTAAACACAAAAAAAGATTGTAATGAGAGTTTTAGTCATTCAAAAATATTGTCATTTTCGTGTTCTTTTTATGCACTTTGCTTAAAAATACAAATCACTGTTAGCGTAAACACAAAAAAAATTATAGTTTTTCTTTTAATATGACGTTTTGTTAATGTCTTTTTTTTCACTTTGAATCTGTGTATTTAAAAAAATTTTCACAATTTAATAAAAATCGTGTGCAATTTAAATTAAAATTAAATAAAAAATGTGTGGATGGAAGGAACTCTTCTTGTTCAAAATCTTTTTCTGTTACATCGACAGATTTGCTCGTTGTCGGTAGATCATTACTTGCAGATATCGGTTTTATAACAGTTGCAACATTTGCATACTGAATGTTTTTGCGCGTTTTAAAACAGTGACCTAAAACATCGTTTTGACAAAAGTAGCAATCATTTGGTTTATGATATGGCTGATGATGCCAAATCATAGGCGTAGAAAAGGGCAAAACAAACGAAGGTTGAATTTTTTTTTAATGTATTACAGAAATATTGACAAACAAATTCTGGCTCGTACCAGCGACTAGTATCAAAAAAACGATTAAATACTTTATTGTACACTTCTACCACTCCAATATTGTTTTTAAAACTACGCCGGTGACTGATATCAGTAAATAAGCCACAAATATAGCAAAATTTGTTACGATTGTCACAAATTTTTTAATTAATTTTAATTTAAATTGCACACGATTTTTATTAAATTGTGAAAATTTTTTTAAATACACAGATTCAAAGTGAAAAAGAAGACATTAACAAAACGTCATATTAAAAGAAAAACTATAATTTTTGTTGTGTTTGCGCTAACAGTGATTTGTAATTTTAAGGAAAGTGCATAAAAAGAACACGAAAAAGGCAATATTTTTGAATGACTTAAACTGTCATTACAATTTTTTTTTGTGTTTAGGATAACATTGATTTGTAACTTAATAGAAGGTGCATAAAAACAACACCAAAAACATTGTGCAGGCATTTTGGAAAAAATTTTGTTTTCATGAAAAGTTAAATAACTCAGTCAATTGCTTATCTATTTTTAACCCCAAATATGCATTGTAATCGTAACTAAATGTCCTTTTTGAATAAATTCCATAGTATTATAGTTTCCTAATAAAATAGTGTATAAAAACGTCACCAAAGTTGAAAAATTTTTGAAAAATCTACAAAATTTGTGTTTGCTGGACAATAACACCAAAATTTCTCAAGTTTTCTTAACAAAATTATATATCATTCGAAAGATCTCAGTTTCTTCTTTCCAAATCTAGTAAGAAATTGAAAATCGAATTATCAAAAAAGTTACAGGCTTATAAGTGCGCGAAGGTAAAAAAAAACCGGTTTTTTAACCGTAAATCCGGATTTTGGAGGTGTCCGGCATATTTCACTATTGGATTCTTCTTTAACTCGACAAGCCCTACAAGAAAAATAATATCCGGTCCCAGATTTTTTGGACTGTCGCACCGTGTTATTTATAGGTGAACCTAAAACTTTAATAATTGTATAATACCAATTTTCGTACATTGCAAGTGCTGTGTTAGACAGTCAAAATTTATTTTGCAATGTGGTGCCTTGGAACTACTTCATATACTAGTACTCATCAGAACTAGTAATTTTATACAACAACTTTAACCCTTTTCGCACTAGTTCTTGCTGTTCTAGTAATTATACTAGTAGCTTTTAGACAATTGACACCTATTCTCCTGCAGGGTATGTATGTATACATACATACATATGTACATGTTCCGAATGTCAGTTGTTGATATTCGAGAATTCGAATATTTAAAATGATATCCGCGAATACGAATATTTAATACGACATTTGCGAATACGAATATCTATTGTATGTGAAATTTATAGGCATTTAATTGTGGGTCAATTTTATTCTGCAAAATTAAATTTTAAAAATGTGTATGGAAAAGAACTCCATACTCCTGTCCGCGTACATTAAACTTTATGAAAACTTTTCAAAAATTTAATGGTTGGTGTAACATTTGAAAATTATACAATATTTTTATAAGAAATTAAATAAATTGTAGTTGATCTGATTACATGGTTATCAATTTCTCATCTTTATCAAACACGGACATATACTCGCTCCCGGTCTGTCAGACCGATGATTGCAAAGAATATAAAACTTAAATTAGTAAAGGAAAATTTTAATGTGACCCCATTTAACTGTAAAAATTCATGTTTTTAAGGCTGGATCACACGATTGGTACAATGTACCAATTTTTGTAGGCTCACTGAAATAAAGTCATAAGTATTAAGTTAGGTTTGCTTTATTTCTCAACTAAATGAAATATAATTATATTACTGCACCACACTGAACTGGTAATAAAGGGATATATACTTATTCATGAATGATTTAAGTAATAATGCCATTTTGGCTTATTGCTTATGCCTTTATTGCAGTGAGCCGACGAAAATTGGTACATTGTGCCAATCGTGTGATCCAGCCTTTAGTAATATAAAATTAAATTTGTAAAGAGTATTAATTTTTCATTTCAGTCCTTGTAAAATATAGCTAAATTCTTAAGAGCTAAAAAACATAACAAAAAATTTAGTTCTATTAAAAGCAAACAAACTAAAATTTAATAGTTCATAGAAAACAATATTAGGAATAAGAAAATATAATCTAAAACTAACCAGAATTAGTAAAGTAGCAATCTGAACACATTATAATGGCGTGTTCCAACAAACATTATTTTTGCAGTTATTGCAGTTGTATCTGACTTTGAGATTTTTCTTGGAGCTGCAATAAAAGCAGCAACCTGAAGTTATACCTGAAGTTATGTTTTGAGTGTTCGCTGCGATTCCCGAAAACGTTTGTCTCATCAGCAGGGCTCCCAGAAGTTTTGCGAAGAAAATCATCATTTGTCAAGTAACAATTGACATATTTACAGTGGACAAAAAAACTATTCGACGTACACCAATTTTATTTTGTTTTCATAAATAAAAAACAATTTACTATCTTATTTTACAATAACAAAAATTACAAATTTAAAAAACCCCCGATATATCTAGAAAAGATGTGACATCTTCTAAACGTCTAGACCGATTTTCTTCAAACATAGTTAAGAACCTTCTCGATCAAGTCACCTTTCAAACAGAAAAAACTAAATCTAAATCGGTCCAGCCGTTTGGGCTGTACGTGGACACGGACCGACACACAGATACACATACACACACTACAAACTAGGGATGTAACGAATGTTCGCATTCGCTTTCGCATTCGCAAATTATTCGCTTACTTTTGCTATTTACATTCGCTAAAATGTATGCGAATTTTTCAAGCGAATACTAAGAAAAAAAAATTCATTTCTTTTATGAAAATAGTTTGCAATTAACAAACGTTAAAAAAATTAATATTATTTTAAGCCAATATAAAAAAGATACATATGTACATACATATACACAAGAAAAGCATTCTAATCAAAGCTTTAAAATTTTAGCGGAAAAGTTTTCTATAAATAATTTCTCGTAGGTATCAAAATTAAACCAAATTCCAGCGGTGTCTGGAAATGTTTTTCAGTTTTTGAAAAACAAAAGGCAGTGTTTGATTTCTGCTTAAGACTAGTCTGTTCAAACTTTTGAAAAAATGTTGAGCTCCATTCAACAACAAATTTTAAATCCAAACAATATTAAGTAGTCCTTGTTTGTTATAAATGTCACGCGAAACAAGTGCCACTCATATTATTTGTCATGAAATTTTAAATTATTGAAGATATATTTCATATGTTTTTCCCAAGATGAACAGAGTACTACTTCTGGAAGATTTTTTCAGGAAAAATTCATTCCAAGTTTTCTTAATCTGTATTTTGATAACATTTCACATGAAAATTTGAACAGAGTACCAGGCTTTGGAGCCAAAGTACCAATTGGCTGATTGCCTAACATTTTGTAAACTTATTATTAATTATTATCTATACTTACTCTTTTATAAATTCATTTGCAAGTGATATTTAATTTAACGAATTGTAATATTTGCATTCGCTTTCGCATTCGCTTTCGCAAAAATTAAAATTTATTATTCGCTTTCGCATTCGCTAAACTGGTATTCGTTACTTCCCTACTACAAACTTTAACATTCCTTTTTTGGTCGGGGGTTAAAAAGCATTTCAATAAAAAAATGAGATCATTAAAGTAACTTATAAATTAATTTTAAGTTTAATTGCCGTATCTCTTGACAATTTTTCCAAATAAATTAGTGAGCACTTTTATCAATTTTGTTGCAATATTTTATTAATTTTTTATTCTGTTTGCATTTAAAATATTCTGGCACTTACAAAATTCTATCACAAACGTTTTGTTTTATTCAGTATTCAGTATTCTCTATTACATAAATTTTATAATTGTTTCTCCTGTCAGTATTTAGAAAATCTCGTTTCATTTTAAAATCATTATTAGGTTAAATGATTTCTGATTCCAGTAAAATTAAAAATTTCGGTTTTCTTTTTTAATTAATTATATTGGTTTTATAATTCTTTTAGGTTTGTATTTAAATATTAAATTTTCAGTTTGTATTTAAAAATTTCGGTTTTATTTTTTAATTAATTATATTGGTTTTATAATTGTTTTGGGTTTGTATTTAAGTATTCAGCTTTTCTCTTTTTTTTAATTATTTTGGTTAAATAATTTTCGGTAATATTAGCAATATAAATCTTCTTATTTTAAAATACTAACTATTCTCTACTATGTAGATTTGATAATTGTTTTTCAGTTTTACTTAAAAATTCAGTTTTTAATAGTCCTTTTTTTAAATTCTAACTGTTCTCTACTATGTAGATTTTATAATTGGTTTTCAGTTTTACTTAAAAACTCAGTTTTTCAATAGCAATATTAGTCTTTTTTTTTAATTCTAACTGTTCTCTACTATGTAGATTTTATTTATCATTCATTTTCATATTTTGCTTTAAAAATTCAGTTTTTTTGTTTCATTTTATCTGGAGTTGCTTTCATGTAAAAATCTAAACTCAAACTGAGCCAATTTATTCAACACTTATTTCGAACAAGAAAGCTTATCGAGAAAAAAAGAGAGAAAAATAAAATAAATAAAAGAAATCAAAAGTTTCCTCAACAAATCCGCTAACTTACAAAATAGAACAATCTTGCAATACATACAAACGTTTACAAAAAAGAAAATTAAAACGCAAAATAAGGTACAGCAAATGAAAGAAATTAAACAACTATTCGCGATATTCGTCAAACACATGAGTTAACTTACACTAAATGAAATAAATTAAACAACTATTAGCGATATTTGTTAAACACATGCTTTAACTACCCCCCCCCTGTTCTAGATCAGTCGTCCCTGACTGACGAAAAACAAGTAATTAATCCAAAAATATTTTATAACTAATAAATTATTGAAATTTTCTTAAATTTAAAATAATTTCCGAGTAAATTTTAAGTTACATTATTTTTTAGTTTATATTATATAACTTTACCAAAGATAGATATAAATTACTGAATATTTTTATATTTAAAAGCATAAATTTTGGTTAGAGTTTAATATGGGTTCATCGATTCCACAATAATTAAATATTTTTGATTTTTCTCAACAATTAGTTAAACATTATTTTAGATCGCGCAATTTTAATACTATAGTTAAATCGAAAGATTAATTAAGTCGCAAAATGTATATGAAAATTAGCGGATATTATCCTTATGAACTATTTTGTTATCAATTTGAACTGTGGATCCCAGATCCTTTTGAATTTCCTTTTCAATATAAACCTTACTGAATTTATTTCCTAGCCTTTTATTGACCTAACCGAAAACTTTTTGTCCTGGCTCGAAAGTACGTATGCACCGTCTTTTATTATGCCATTCTAAATCTTTTTTCTGCTTACTTACCAGTTGATTCTTTACAAATATTTTCGTTTCGTCTGGTATTGAATGAAATATGTCTATGGGTCTGAGATTAACAACAGAGTGTATCGTTCGGTTATACTTTGAAACGGCTGTAAGAATAAGATCTTTAGTATCGTTGATGTAGTATTCTAACTTAATGCATCTGGCTATCTCCGAAAGTGTGCTGTGAAACTTCTCAACTTGCCCATTCGATGTACTATGTAAGGGAGGGATGGCAACAATTTCTGCACCATAAAAGTTTTCTACTAAAGTCTTCACTGATTCAGAATTCAACGATCTTTCGTTGTAATAAATTATTTTTCTTGTATTATTAAAAATATTTAAAATTTCCTGGATAGCAGGCTTAACATCAACAATGGATTTTGAGTCTATGGGCTTTACTATTGCAAATCTCGAGAATTTGTCAACGCACTTTCCATCAGTGGAATAAATGTCCATATGTAATATTTCGCCTGGGTGAGATGGAATAGGTGTTTCTGATATCTGTTGTTTTTTTTTTTTGGATGTCTATTGTATTTAGCTTCATGGCAAATCTTACAGTTCCGAATAAGCTCCCTTAATCTTTTACGAATATTTGGAAAGTAGTAGGCTTCTAAGACTTGTTTAATGTTTTCAGTCAATGCGCGATAGGCCCTATTGTGTTCGTTGTTCAAAATTTCCAACTGATCATCTGCGCTAAATATATCAGTTACAAATTTATTAGTATGTAAGAATTTGACAGATGCATATGTAGTTACTATAAAGTGCTGAATTTGGGCCAGAATTTGCAAGTCACAGTAAATCGCGTTCACGACGTTAGGGTTGACTACCTGTTTTAAGCTATTAAAAATTTTCTCAATATTGGCAAAAGTTATTGTATGGCTTATTCGGTCTTTGAAAATAATTTTAGTTTGTTTCTTGGGCTCCAATCCTAGGGTAATAATAATTTGATTTCGAAAACAATTAAGCGGATTTTTAACAGTTGATATCACTTCGGTGAAAGATTCTTCGCTATTTTGAACATCTAAGGAAGAGCTTGAGGAAAAATGAAAAATCATGTTATTATATTGCCTGGAAAGTGCGTCAGCAACAACGTTGTCTTTGCCAGGTTTATAATGAAACGTCGGTGCATATTTTTCAATAAATGCTTTCCATCTTTTCAATTTCGAGTTGGGGTTTTTCTCCGAAATTGCAAATATTAGCGGTTGGTGGTCTGTGAATATATTTAGTCTATTGACACCGTAAAGATAGTTTCGAAGACTCTTCAACGCCCAAACGATAGCTAGTACTTCCCTTTCATTTACCGCATAACTTTCCTCTGTAGGTGACAAAGTTCTAGAAACCATTGTTATCGGAAGACCACCCTGGGATAATACAGTGCCAATAGCATGTGACGAAGCGTCGGTGGTGAGGTCAAATGGCTTGTCAAAATCAGAATAGAGTAGTAAAACTTCTTCTGAAGCAAGTATTTTTTCAATTCATTGAAGGCTGCTATGGCTTCATCATCCAAGTTCTAATTCCTATTGTTGAGACTGTAAAACCCAAGAACTCGACGGATGTTCTAAAAAATTTTGATTTTTCTATTGAGACCCTCATATTAGCATTATAGAGTTTATCCAGTACTATTGCAATATCATGAATATGCTTCTGCTCCGAGTCAGAAAATATAATGATATCATCAATATAGACGTGGCAAGATTTACCGATTTCCTCACGCAGTATATCGTCTATAGTACGCTGGAAAATACTAGGTGCGTTCTTCAAACCAAATGGTAGCCTACAAAACTCAAACTTTTTGTTGCTAATGCTAAAAGCAGTTTTTTCCCTATCCTGTTCTCTCAAATTAATCTGATGAAATCCAGATTTCAGATCCAAGGTAGTAACATATTTGGCCTTACCAAGATTCGCTAAAATAACAGAAGTTTCGGGTATTGTTTATTTGTCGCTCACAGTTTTTGAATTCAATTTCCGAAAATCAATAACTAAACGCTTTTTCGGCTTGCCGTTGTCGTCCAGACCCTTTTTCTCAACTACCCAGATAGGGTTGTTATATGGCGATCGAGACGGTCTTATAATTTTGTTCGCTAACAAGTCCCCTATTTCTCGATTCACAAATTCTGCCATTGTATTGGATAATTATAATATCTTGAATAGACCGGATCTTCATTTCTAGTTCTTATACTTGCTATAACGTTAGTATTGTAGGGGAGAGCTTCGTTAGGGCTCGCAAAAACTCCTCTATACCTTTCCAATAGCATTCCTTTGGGAAGTCATTTGAGTCGATTGAGATATGATTGGCTTCATTGCAATAAAAAAACGTTAACTTCTCTACACCACCTTCATACTCTAATACTCCACTTTTTGTATCCAAGTGTGCTTTTATTTCGTTAAGTTGATCGAAACCAATGATACCGTCCAATGTTGTGAGGCAGGGGAGTATACAAAAATTTGCGACTTTGTTCAATAATTTTACTGAGGCTTTGCGGTTAACTAAATTCTCTCCATGCACAGATCTCACCAAAATGGGATTTTTAACGTTGGTTACATAAGGTAGGATTTCTAGGTCTCTAATGTAGTTTTTCGATGAACAGTATCTACCAAAAACTTTAATTTTCTTCCTCCAAATTCCCTTTCCACGTAGGGCAAAAGGGACCTATGTCTAAAAAATTAACCTGATCTTCTTCAAAATTCTCGGGAGTATGCTCTTGTAACTCTTGATTAGGAAAATTATTTTCATTTTGATTATCTGACAAGTGATAGAGTCGATGCTTGTTAAGAGCCTGACCAGAGCCCATTGGTTTTCTCTGTCCATGTGAGTTATTTTGGGTATTAGAGCTAACGGTTCTCATACTTACGTCCGTATTAATCTCATGTGGTTGGAAATTTTGAGTTGCCTGAAAACTTTGTAGTGGGCGAATGTTATTTTGTAACGATTGTCGGAAATTTGAAGGATCTTGCCAACGAGCGCTATTGTGAATTATATTACTGTTCTGATAATTTGGTACGAATGACATTTGCTGGGGTTGGAATCTAATATGGGTAGGATTTGTTGGAATTGGATTATGAAAATGATGTCTCGAAATGTTCTTGCTGGAATAGAATAATTATTAAGGCCTGGTTTGTATAAATTTCCACTGAAAACTCTAGCAAAGTGATATCGGCTCTGATTTGTCGCCATTTCCTGGGCTAGTGCTAAAGCCATTGGCATATCAGCAGGTTTGCATGAAAATAAAATATCACATAAAGGTTTTCTTAAACCGGAAACAAATACACGAAGTGCATCCTGCCTGTACTTCCTATTCAGTGATCCTATTAAATTTTCGTCCCCCTCATAGCTCATAATAGTTTTATTAATTATCATGTTAAGTTTTTCTTCTACGTCATTATAGAAGTCAATAATAGACTTAGATCCCTGAGTAAGCGTAGAGAGCTCCTGTTCAAGAGTAAAAACTGATCTTTTGTCTGCATAAGCAAAATCCAATCTAGCTAAAATCGCATGGAAATTAAGAACCGTGTTATATGAACTCAAAATCGTGTCCGCCTTACCTACTATTTTATTTCGTAATATGGCGACAGCTTGATAATATTTTGAGCTACCAACGTATCTCTCATATAATCTGTGAGCAGTAATGGCAGCTTGGTGCCATGAAATATATTTAGATGCATCACCCTTAAATTCTGGTACAGACTTGACTACGTCCAAGGTTTCGTTGCACTCAACACCTGGAGGTATTTCAATTTCCCTGTGCTCTTCTACAACTATAGGGGTTTCTCAAGTTCTCAACCTACGTGTAAGGTCATCAACAGTAGCCTGAAACTCTTGACGAGTATGCTCGGTGGCTTCTCTGATGGCCGCCGTAATTAATGACTGCACAGTCTGGTAATCCATTCTTCTACTTTGAGCGTGCTCTATACTCAAATCGCTTAAACTCTCGATCAAACTTTCAACACTCATAACAACAAATAAAATATTCAATTATTCATGTTTTCAATAAACCACAAGAAAATGCAATATTATATTAAATGACGAGAAAAAATAATAATTTTACAATCAACGTTCTTAATACAATACAAAAATGTACAAACATAAATATAAATTGTTACTACTCAAAATAAATTTTTTTTATTATAACTTTCGGCTTACGCTACTTCGATGAAAGTGTCGCAAATCCTCTTGATTCCGGACTTCAGGGTAAGCAACTTTTGCTTTAACTTCAACAGTTGATATTTTCTCCAATCACGTGCAGAAATAATTCTTTTAATTACTTTTGCCAGTTTATGAAATGGGTTAGTGTTGTTGGGCGCCAATTAATTTTAAGTTTAATTGCCGTATCTCTTGACAATTTTTCCAAATAAATTAGTGAGCACTTTTATCAATTTTGTTGCAATATTTTATTAATTTTTTATTCTGTTTGCATTTAAAAATTCTGGCTCTTACAAAATTCTATCACAAACGTTTTGTTTTATTCAGTATTCTCTATTACATACATTTTATAATTGTTTCTCCTGTCAGTATTTAGAAAATCTCGTTTCATTTTAAAATCATTATTAGGTTAAATAATTTCTGATTCCAGTAATAATTTGTTCATTGTAAATTAAATTTATTCTCTACTATGTAGATTTTATAATTTTCAGTTTGTATTTAAAAATTTCGGTTTTCTTTTTTAATTAATTATATTGGTTTTATAATTGTTTTAGGTTTGTATTTCAGTATTCAGCTTTTCTCTTTTTTTAATAATTTTGGTTAAATAATTTTCGGTAATATTAGCAATATAAATCTTCTTATTTTAAAATACTAACTATTCTCTACTATGTAGATTTGATAATTGTTTTTCAGTTTTACTTAAAAATTCAGTTTTTAATAGTCCTTTTTATAAATTCTAACTGTTCTCTACTATGTAGATTTTATAATTTGTTTTCAGTTTTACTTAAAAATTCAGTTTTTCAATAGCAATATTAGTCTTTTTTTTTAAATTCTAACTGTTCTCTACTATGTAGATTTTATTTATCATTCATTTTCATATTTTGCTTTAAAAATTCAGTTTTTTTGTTTCATTTTATCTGGAGTTGCTTTCATGTAAAAATCTAAACTCAAACTGAGCCAATTTATTCAACACTTGTTTCGAACAAGAAAGCTTATCGAGAAAAAGAGAGAGAAAAATAAAATAAATAGAAGAATCTTGCAATACATACAAACGTTTACAAAAAATAAAATTAAAACGCAAAATAAGGTACAGCAACTGAAAGAAATTAAACAACTATTCGCGATATTCGTCAAACACATGAGTTAACTTACACTAAATGAAATAAATTAAACAACTATTAGCGATATTTGTTAAACACATGCGTCAATTTATATGTTCTAGTTGAACCTTCGTATTGAACAGACGTCATAGCGGATTTTTTTTCAAACAAAAAAGTATTCGACATTGCCAATATTCATCATATAAGGTATGTACAGTTGTTTTAGAGACAAATTGCTTTTCCTTGGCGACGAATAACTTCTTTGAAACGATTTGGTATACATTTGTGCAAGATTTGAATATATTCCGGACCGATTTTTCGTCACTTCTCTAAGATGACTTTTTTCTGTTTCTTGTAAAGTGACGTTTTCTTATTCTTTTTTTCAAATGACTCCAGAAGGGGAGGGAGAGTTGTGCTCTCTGTCCCTTACCAACCTGTTTACATGTAAACGAATATTTTCGCTGGAACAAAAATTTCTTCTTTATAGGTATAGCTATTGATAAACATTGTAGAACCAAAAAGAAAATTGTACATATGTACATATGTATGTATTGAAAGTAAAAATCATAATTTTCAAAATTAAAAATCATCATTCGAAAAAAATCTTACAATCATATTTTGGTTCAAAAAGCATCAAAAATATGATAAACATTATCATTCTGGCAGCACTGATGATCAGTCTTGATACTTGTCATGTACTTCAACCGAATCCTCATATTCACTATCGCTGCTAATCAGAAATCGGCTCATCATCTCTAGACATTAGTCTTATTTATTCTTCGTCCATTTTGATATTAAATTAAAAACTATGAGTAGCTTAAAAATATATAACTTCATAAAAATTAATAAAATATATTTAAATATTACTTACGTAAAACTGTTACAACAATACTCACGTCGGTCTCACATACCAATTTCCGCTGTATACACACACTCGTCTTGCTTTCACAAACTTTAAAACTGTACTAAATTAAAGTTTATTAAGAATGATGAAGGTACCATAAATTACAATACGTTTCCACTTATTTTTCATAAGCAAAACATTAAAATACTAAAAGTCGGTCTCACAGACCGTATGCGTGAGTATGGGAAGGTTAAATATTCTTAATATATTTATGTACATAACAACTTCTTTCCATATCAAACTGCAACATATATTAACATTAAATCCACCAAATACATAAAAGGAAATGATATTTGCAGAAGTTTAGAAAAATATTTCTTGCCATTCTCATGGACAAAAAAAAAGTGTCCTTTTCATAAGGATATCATTTTAATTTTTGATACAACCGAACTTAAGAAAAAATATTTAGAAAAAAACAGTGAAATGCTTCTAATAACTAGATCGTGTGCTTCTCTAATTTTATGGTACTTTTAAGGAAGGACATTTTTTTTAATGGGCAAATAGTATGTATTGAAAATATAATGTTGCAGAAGGGACATCATTTTGAGTCATTTGATATCCCAAAACACCCCAACAATGTGTAAGTATATTTAAAGATCTCCCGCTAAGTGCACTGGTTAAAAAGTTTTCTCCTTTACAGAATGAAAAATTTTTCACCGCGGCAACCTTTATTGATCCAAAATATAAATTTTTTTAGTTTTACTCCCATTTTATATTTTTTTGAAGATAACCCAATGGAGCTATCTTCAAAAATCGGTGAAAACAGTGTTACGTAATATATGGAAAGCCCCAAACTGCCATAAAAAATTGCACCATGTAAACAACTTCTACAAGTAATCGAGAAACGATTACAAATTGTTTTCTCTAACATGTTAAACATCTGTTTCATTTATGAATTGCTGAGTTTCATAATATTATTTTATTTTTGTTTAATTTGCGTAGGCCCAATAATTAACTTCCCAATTATATGTCATTTAGCTAATTGCCACCTAAATTAAATGTAGCTTAATTTTTTCAGTGGTTAATTAAAGTTCTTATTAAATTACGTTGAAAGTACGGCAGTACTACAAAATTTCCCAGTATTATGGAAGGCTTTTTAAACAAGAGCTGTTTATTATAAATAAAAAAGTTTGGTTATCAAAATGGAGAAAACTAAAATTACATAAAAACACATTTTATGAAACGAAAAGAGCATCAGAATGCATTTCTCTATTTACATATTTCATGATATATAGGGTCCGCCAGATAACTTTTTTTTTTTGAAAATGCTATGCAAAACATCGAGTGTAGCTTCGGCTGTGTGGCACGTCGCCGCACACTGTCGCGAAGGCGGCCAAAAATTAAAAAAATTTGTTTTGAATTAAAACGAACAAATTACTCTGTTGCATGTGCAATATTCTAATTAAGGAAAATAAAAAAGAATTTTTTAAAAAAGGTATACTTTTTAAATAGTTTTGATGATTCAAAGTCAACAGTTTTTGGCCAGTATGCAACTATATGAAAATATCGTACAGATACATGCAAACTTTAACAGGTTAATTAAAAATTATTTAAGATATTGCACTACAACTTCCAATAAAACATGAAGGGGATATTCTTATAAATTGAATAGGCTAATGTTCGTAACGCTTTTTAAGCCAAATTACATGTGATAATTATTAATGAACAAATAACATCAAAGTTAGTTGTAAATATTCTGACAACAACACATAGTTGAACGAAACAGTCAGCCGTTTTCGAAGGCCACTAAACCTTCCTCATCAGCGTTCTTCTGTGTTTTGGTCCACTGTGTGTGGTGTCAGCTGATGTAGATGTCTGCCTTATATACGAAACTTTATTGCAAATGGAATATGTGAATTGGTTTGATTCATTGCATTTCAATTTGCTCATGTGTTTTGTAATGAAGGCTCAAAGTTACCATCTCTATATTTACAACAGTCTTACCATTGTCGTTTGTTGTTTACTAACTATGCACATGTTTGTTAATTTGCTTATTTTTGTTCTACTTAAGAAAAACTTTTTTGGTTTGTTGCTATTAAGTATATTTTTATATACTTACAACAACTAGAGAAATATAAATTGAGATTTAACACAGAATGCTTCATCAATATGACAAATATAAATTTTCCAGAGAAGCTAAATGGTTATTATCTATGGGACCGAAATTTGCACAGTAAAAACAACAACAATAAAAATATTTCGGAAGACCTTAAATGATGACATAAGAAAAGAAACAGTGAGATCAAGGATTGCAAATAGAATATTAACACATAGAAGGACATACAAAAATAATCGAAAGGAAAAGTTTATATTTAATATTTATGAGGATACGACAAAATTCTTAAAGCAATACGCTAATGAAATCGTGATTACAAAATCAGATAAAGGGAACAAAACCGTAGTTATATATAGAAGGGATTATGAAAATAAAATGAGCAAACTATTGAATAATTAAAGTACATACAAAACCATTAGAATAGATCCAACACAAAAACTACAGAGAGCAAACAACAGAATTGTAATGGACCTATATAAAAAGAGATACATTAATATCCAAGAAAAGATAGGATTAACATCCAATGCAGCAACAGCTCCCCGACTATACGGCCTCCCTAAAATACATAAGCCTGATGTACCACTAAGACCAATAGCATCATCAATAGGTGTACCATACTACAGTTTATCAAAGTATGTCGGAAACATTCTAAAAAATATTATCATGAAGGAGTTCAATATTAAAAACTCATTAGAGCTTAAGGACAAAATGGAAAACATTTCTTTAGACGAAGACGAGATCTTAGTAGCCCTTGACGTGGTATCGTTATTCACAAACATACCTATACACCTAGCAATAAATAATATTATGACAAAATGGAATAACATACAACAGTATACTAAAATACCGAGGACAAGGTTTCTGGAGTTGTTAAAGTTCTGCCTTAATGAAAACAATTATTTCATGTTTGAAGAAAAAATATTTAATCAAATTTATGGCATGCCTATGGGCAATCCCTTATCACCAACTATAGCGGACATTGTATTAGATAATCTTCTTGACACTAGTATTAAGGACCTTAAAAAAGAAAATGTACAAATAAAACTTATAACTAAGTATGTAGACGATTTATTCGCCATTATAAAGAAAAAAAGATGAAGAAATAATACTCAGAACATTTAACACCTACCATACAAAACTAAAATTCACCATAGAAAAAGAAGAAAATAAATCTATTCCATATCTTGATATGAAAATATACCGGGAAAGAGACAAATTAATTACGGATTGGTACTCAAAATCAATTGCTTCTGATCGCGTTATTAACTATATATCAACGCAACCAATGAACCAAAAAATTAACACAGCATGCAACTTAATTAATAGAGTTTTGAAAGTGAGCGAAGAAAAGTTTAAGGCAAAAAATATACTAATTATAAAAAACATCCTTAAGAAAAACAACTTTCCGACCAATATTATAAATAATTTAATTACAAAAGTAACAAACAGAACGAACACGCGGGATAACATTGAAGAAAAAACATCTGGTAACACTAAATATTACGGAGTAGCTTTTATACCTAAAATTACAGAAAACAAAAACTTAAGGAGATAATTAAAGAAGAG
This sequence comes from Tachina lurida, assembly GCA_944452675.1. Classification (NCBI taxonomy): domain Eukaryota; kingdom Metazoa; phylum Arthropoda; class Insecta; order Diptera; family Tachinidae; genus Tachina; species Tachina lurida. The sequence goes on along the minus strand of OX101755.1, from coordinate 43,356,053 downwards.
AATGCAACAATTGCACATAAACCCAACAAAACAATTCAACATTTATTTACACAAACAAAAACAAAAATAGAAACGAGGGACCAAAGTAATGTGGTGTATGAAATTAAATGCAGAAGTAATGACGACGAAGAGTGCGGCGAAGTATTCATCGGTACAACTAAGAGAAGTTTAGGAGTTAGAATCGATGAACATAAGGCAGATATAAGAAAAAGAAAACAATCAACTGCACTATCACAACATTGTATAGAAAGTGGACATACAGCAATAATTGATGAAGTAAAAGTTTTAGATAAAGAGAAAAAAGTAAATAAAAGATATACATTCGAGAGCTTAAGAATCCAAAAAAAAGGTGAAAAAACAATTAATACCAAAGATGACATCGACAACATTAATGCTAGTTACACCATAGTTTTAGTATAGTGACGACAATAGTGAGAGTAATTTGGCTGTGATATATTTTTTAGTTTTTAATTTTTTAAACATTTTTAATTTATGCATATTTAATATATTAAGTTTGTGTTTTGTGTTTTGTGATTGTCCAGTTTACACAAAACACTGTGATATTTTAAATTATGTGGATATTTTAAAGATTAAATGTAAGTGTAATGAAAAAGACAGATGTTTATTGTTGTTCAATATAATCTTAATTTTTTGCTTTTATTTATACTTATATGGTTGCCAGATTTTAATAAAGAATCATCCCTGAAAAAGATGGAAAAAGACCAACGAAACGTAGGATGGAATATATAAATATTTAATGAGTAATATTGTATTTATTTAAATATATAATTTAAAATGACCTTGTAAGCCTGAATTTTTGAAAAAAAACCAAATAACATCAAAATCATTTTTGAATTCTATTGAGCAAAACTTTCATGTTTTCAAAGCTCTCTTTCATAGTTACTGCACGAGCTAATAGTACGGACTGATAATAATTTCCAGGGCAAGTTTTTTGTTGTACGAAAAATGTTTCAAAATGACTGGCAAAGTGGCACGAAAAAGTATAATAATTGGCACGAAAATGGCACAAAATGGCAAAAAATAAAATGTTATTTAAGAAAAATGTATTTTATTTAATATTAATTGCATAGTGCAATAACATGTTTATTCAAGTTGTCAAAAATAAATGATCTCCTTTTATCGGATATAACGGTTGAATAAATGGAAAACACTCGTTCGACATCGCAATATATAACTGGACCAAACTCAAATGCCAATACTTCAGATGAAGAGAGGTTTTCAATATATTCATATGCTTCACTTTCATTAAAAAATATATTATTTCTTGTTTTAATTAATGCATGTTATCCGGTATTTCGATCTAAAACTTTTTTCAACTTATCCGATTTTTTAAAACTTCAGAGACTTCCTTAAAATTGTCGCAATAATATATTGTAGCCATAACCCATGTTCCCCATCGAGTGACACAAGGGCATGGAGGTTTTTTTTAAAGTTTGGAAACATTGATTTAAAAGATTGTTTCGAGAAGGGGCCTGAAAAATACAAAATCACAAATAATGGTGTGATTTTGTACCTTAAGAAATACAGTTTTAGGGTTTCATAAGTCCTTAGTTTCTGCTGCTGTTCTGTGATGTGCCGTTCTCCAACACAATACACAGAAGTGAAGAAAGTGACAGGTTAAAAAAGCTCCAATCAGGTTTTTTTTAAAATTCGTGGAAAAAAGAGAAAAGTATAGTGTATTTAATAATGTAGTGTATTACTACTTACCAATTAACATAGCTAATATAAAGTGTTGTAATTTTATTGCGCTAGAAAAAAAGAATCAAAACAAAAACGACGACAAAATGTGGGGGAAAATGAGACAAACAGAAAAACATCCTTATCTTCCGTATCGTGACACTTCTGTATGTTTTGTGGCTCTGCTTCTAAATTTGAATACTTACTTTTTCTATAGTAACGTATCTAACCAGAAGAGTCGCAGTTATCCACTAAAGTTTTTTTTTATTATTAATACATGATTTTTATTTATTGTATCTTCATATATTAACTAACAATAAGTATTCAAATCTTAAATATAAATATAATTAGGCACGACTAGTGTCAGACATAAACTTAGTAATAGTTATATAAAATACATAAGTAGTGATAATCAAAAGGAAAAAAAAAGAGAAGTATTTTTAAGAAGTCCCATCTGGAGTGTTGTGAATAAGAGCCCTTGTGTCCCTCTTTTTTAGGCAAATGTGTCCAGTGAAGTTCAAAATATTACGAGCAAGCGGATTAGGATGTGACTCAAATTTTGTTAAATATATGCCTGCGCATTTTGAAATTTCTTCAGTCACTAGTGGCATATTTAAATCACGATGTATATTTGAATTTTTATATACCATGGAGCCCGATGTTATTAACGGTAAAATTTTGTTTTGCCTTCGTTGTAAGTTTACAATCTAGGCTGAGGGTTGAATTTCTACCAACCAGCCAATGTGTCTGAGTTAGTTAAAGTTTCATTTGTGTTAGCTTAGAGTCAATGTGGTGTTTCCATGTGAGCCTTCAATCAATATGTATACCAAGGTATTTCACATGTAAATTTTGAGGAACAATTTGATCATTGATTGTAATGGGGGAACACGTGTCTTTTCTTAGTGTAAATGTTACCTGAGCACTTTTTTGTTCGTTTACCTTTATTATCCACATGCTTAACCATAGTTCTAGCTGAGTAATATGTTGCTGAAGATATCGGGAAGCATCGTGAAGGTTTTCGTGCATACTAAGGTAAGCTGTATTATCAGCAAATGTAGAGGTGTGGATGTTATTGCTCACAGGCATATCACAAGTATATCGAGTCTTGAGCGCGACATTATCGTAAGCGACATCCGGTAAAAATTTTTTTTATTTAAGAAATTAAGATTTCGTGACATAGCTCAAAATTCGAAATTGTCAAAATATCAGAATTGCTTATAGTTTCAAAAATACGGCGCTTGAGATTTTATCGTAAGTAGATGTTTACATTTAAAAAAAAAATAAAAATTATCGTAAGCGACACATATTTATTGAGATATTTTATTTTTAATTATGAAACATATAAACTATTGGAAAAATTAAATGAAAATTTATTTCACCGATTCTTACGAAACTTGTCACACACCCTAAGCTTTAATAAAGGCACAAAATTGCGTTCAAAAGAGTGGGGGGCACGCCTATTAAATTTTAGCATAATATTTCATGTGCTTGTACTTAACCTTTATTTTCGAAACTTGGCACACACCTTGAACTCTTAAAAATACACAATCTTGTTTTACAAAAGTAGGCGTAGCCACGCCCCATAAAATTTAATACTATCGGGTATGTTCTGTATTCCACGTGAAATTAAAAGGTGTGGAATTGCCACAGAATTGTTGTTATAAATACATATTTCCAGCAACAATTCTATAGCAAATCCACACCTTTTAATTTCACGTGGAATACAGAACATACCCGTATATTTCACGTGTTTTTACTTAATCGATTTTTACGAAACTGGGCCATATTTCTAAATAAAAAAAAGATAATTACAAATAAAACTTTTTTGAATTGACCAAAGCTCAAAAGTATGCACTAAAAAGGTAAAAATAAAACTTTTTAAACACATACATGCCCGGTAAAAAAAACTGCAAGTAATTGTTAAGTACATATGTATGTGCTTAATTACCAATGTTGCTGGCACCAACTTCAAACGGCACTGTAGGTAACATATATAAAAATCTTTTATTTAACTAGATCTATATTATTTGTAGCTTTTTAGTGCTTATTTTTGAAGGCGGTTTAATTTTTTTTTTAAGTTTTATTAACAGTAATTCCCTACTTTTTGAAAACGTCTAAGTGCTTGCAATCTGTAAAAGTAACTTTTTTGTTACCAGGACACACAATGATACCTGTAGACTCCGTTCACGCCACACTTGAGAATTTTATAAAATATAGAAGTATTTGGGCACCTTTTGAATGGGCATCACAAATTTCTAATTCGCATTGTATAGGGTGTTTTTTATTGAGGTATAGAACTTTAAGTTGACATCACTTTTTTAACTAGCGGCCATTTTGTCAGTTGTCAAGTGATTAATATTTAGTTTGGTTTGCCATTTCATCATGAACAGGTTGACAAAAGAACAACGCTTGCAAATCGTGCAAATTTGCTTTATTCGAGCCAGCCGAATTGGCTTTATTCGAGCCAGCCGCGGCGGCCACATGCCCGAAATCATATTTAAACATTAATGGCATAAAATTATCCTTCCAATAAAGCCAAATTGATGGACATTAAAACGATTTTCTTGTGTTTTATTTCAATTCGAAGTTCTATACCTCTAAAAAAATCGTGCAAATTTGCTTTATTCGAGCCAGCCGAATTGGCTTTAATAAAGCCGAATTGGCTTTATTCGAGCCAGCCGCGGCGGCCACATGCCCGAAATCATATTTAAACATTAATGGCATAAAATTATCCTTCCAATAAAGCCAAATTGATGGACATTAAAACGATTTTCTTGTGTTTTATTTCAATTCGAAGTTCTATACCTCTAAAAAAACACCCTTTACTAAATTATACTGATTTTCAAAATTGGAAGACATACTCCAACGTATTTTTGCCACATAACATTAAAATAAAATTTAATAATTTACGATCAGTTAACTTTGACAAAAATAAGTTTCGCGCACAATTAAAGTATGGATACAATGATGATAAAATCGAAGAGTTAAACCTTAATTTAATAAAGCGCTCAAGAAAAAATACAGAGCTCCTTGAAAATGGACCGCAATTTCTTTATTCACAAAAATTAGAAATAGCACAAAAATTTAAAGATTTGTGGACATTATGTGACAACGGAATAATCTCTGAAAGATATCATCAAGAATACATTAATATGAAAAGTAATGATAAAATTGAAGATGTACTAGCTGAGAGTGACGATGATGATAATTAAAAAAAATTAAAGCCATTTCCATAAGTATTACTACTAAATACCTAACATAATTATATTAATAAAACACTTTATAATATTTAAATAATATTGTTTATAATACATAATACCTATTTTTTACCAAAATAATATTGTTTTGACAACCTAATTGTAATAAGATTGAAAAAAACCCAAATGTACCAATTTATTTTTCTATTAAATAAAAAAAACACAAAAAAAAATATCGTAAGCGACAAAATTTTTTTAATTCCTCCATTAATATGAAAAAAAAATTATCGTAAGCGCCATAACTAGTGCCAAATATGAAAATACAAAATTCTTTTTGCTCCCAATCACTGGCCAGGACAAAATTATCACAAACTGCATAAAAACATTTTCAATTTTATCCATACATTTGGAAATAATGAATAAAAAGGCTCTCCTGTAAAGTTTGGTTATTGTCGCTTACGATAATGTTGCGCTCAAGGCTCGATATATTAAATACAAAACTGGCCCCAGAATACTCCTATGTGGCACACCGGAAGATATAGATTCGGGCACACTCATAAAGTCTCATTCCACAACAGTGAACTTCCGGGCAATAATGTATCTTTCCAACAGATTTATAATATTTATTGGTAGGTAAGTCTTTAATTTTAAAATCAGTTGGGAACTAGTGGTGTTGGCTTCTGTACTAGTAAAATACCAGTTGGACACTAGTTTGATCTCCAGCAGGGTATGTATTAAAGTCCTGCATAAGACCATTTATAAGAACTTTCAAGACATGAGGGATTTTTCAAATGCTTTACTACAGCAAAGTATTCTAAAACAAATGCTAAGCAACACTGTTTGCAAGAATTTGTTTCAGTTATTGCAAGTATAGGAGTAAAGAAGAAAATACTTCGTGACTGAAAAATTTGTGATGCTTGCTTCTTTCTACGCATGGGCGCTTATACAAGCGTCATGCATGTACATACACACACACGTTGTGTGTATGCTCTTTTATTTTTCTGCACACAAACAAATGCACACATGCATTGACATTAGTTGTATGCGCTTGCTTTAAAAAAAGCCTCCCTCAAACTCATAATAGCTTACCATCTACATCTCACACAAACACTCAAACGTACAATATGGAAAATAACAAACATACACGTATCCACACTACTTTGTTGACTGTTTGTTCATAACAAGAAGTCTTCACGATATTGCTTGTTAGCACTCATATACACGCACACAAATGCATCTATCTTGCTTTGCTTATAATACGACAGCATTTATTATTGGTTTAGTATAATGCAGCCACGACATTACATTTAAGAAACAAGACGTATTTACATTTCAAGACTACGCAAGTCTTTAATACCGTGTTCAGACATTCATTTTTAATTGAGTCAATTTAATTTTAATTGCGCAATTAAATTAACTGTTCACACATACTCAATTTAGCTGACTCAATTATCATTTGACAGCTGGAAAAAACATTGTTTTTATTTGTTTTGTGAATATTTGTGTTTGTAAATTTTCAAATTGGATGCAAAGTTTGGTTTAAAAGAAATTTTACTTGCATATAACAGAAATATGGAGCTCTTGGAGTCAATGCGATCGATTTTTGATTAAAAATTATCAGTGCTTAAAAAAAGGAAAAGAAAAACTTGTCAATTTTACAAAGTTTACGAAAGCAGCAGCTATATCCCCTTGCACTAATTTTTTAACTTAACGTGCACATCGCGCGGGCTGTATGGAAAGGCCAACTTCTGCAGCTTATCCGCTTTCTCATTATATACGTGACCGTTTTCTCTTTGGCCACGAAGCTCCTCTATTCGACATGGCCCCAACTCCAAAAGAGCAGCTTCACTGTCCTCAGTCCACGTGAGCCTCTTCCTCTAAATTTTTTTTCCTATTTATAAAAGATATTTGTTAATAAATTTATCTATGAATTTAAAAAAAACTTCTTCACCAGCCATTTATTTTTTGTTTATTTATTTATTTATTTATTTATTTATTGGAGTTCATATTGTTTCAGTTTGTTTTCTTTCTATGTATGTATGTATGTATGTATATTTGTTTTGTTTATATGTATGTATATTTTTTGACATTTGGCTCGCCATTATAGGAAATTTTTCTGCTCGCTAAACACAGTTCTTAATAAAAACTTTTATGACCAGGGTTGCATTTCGAGTTTTACGCAATTAGTGATACAATTAACTAGTAATTGCTCAATTTATTAATTGACTTATTGTATGGTAAATTGTTGTCAATTAAGGTCTTAATTGCAAAAAATGATCTAATTGCGCAATTAAGGGGTATGTCTGAACACAATATAATGAACAAACAGTCAACAAAGTAGTGTTGATACGTGTATGCTTGTTATTTTCCATACTGTACGTTTGAGTGTGTGTGTGTAATATGTATATGGTAAGCTATTATGTGTTTAAGGGAGGTTTTTTTTAAAGCAAGCGCACAAACTAATGTCAATGCATGTGTGCATTTGTGTGTTCGCAGAAATATAAAAGAGTATACACACAACGTGTGTGTGTATGTACATGCATGACGCTTGTATATGCGCCCATGCGTAGAAAGAAGCAAACATCACAAATTTTTCAGTTACGAAGTATTTTCTTCTTTACTCCTATACCTGCAATAGCTGAAACAAATTATTGCAAACGGTATTGTTTAGCGTTTGTTTTAGAAGATTTGTCTGTAGTAAAGCATTTGAAAACTCCCTCACGTCTTGAAAGTTCTTATAAATGGTCTTATGCAGGACTTTAATACATACCCTGCTGGAGATCAAACTAGTGTCCAACTGGTATTTTACTAGTACAGAAGCCAACACCACTAGTTCCCAACTGTAAACTTTCCTATAAAATGTTAATGCTCAAATTAGCATTGAGTGTGTTTAGAAAATTACTAGTGCCATTGGTACTAGTTTAGGACTAATTAATTACCAGTTCCTTTGCAAATAAAAATTATATAAAGTTGGTGGTTTTATTCCTTTGTTACCCAGTGACAACTGTTAGTTAAAATTTGCAATTATTTATCAAAATTCAAAAATACAAAAGGTTAATTGTAATTATTTGATTATAATTATTTATAGGTGAACCTAAAACTTTAATAATTGTATAATACCAATTTTCGTACATTGCAAGTGCTGTGTTAGACAGTCAAAATTTATTTTGCAATGTGGTGCCTTGGAACTACTTCATATACTAGTACTCATCAGAACTAGTAATTTTATACAACAACTTTAACCCTTTTCGCATTAGTTCTTGCTGTTCTAGTAATTATACTATTAGCTTTTAGACAATTGACACCTATTCTCCTGCTGGGTATATTTAAAAAATCAATACAACTTACATAGTTATATCGTCCCCTCAATATAATAATAGCGTATAATTTTTTTGGGGTTTTTAGAAAATTGAGTTTAAAGTTTTTGTCAAATCGGATGTCTATTAAAACCTCAATATCGCCGTAAATAAAAATTCTTCATAGTGGATTTTTCGACGAATACATAATACCATTTCTTGTCTTTAAATTGACCAAGTTTTTTTATTCTACTCATCCTTTAAGACCATAATTATGTCATTCAAACCGCAAGTCCTACATATAGGCCATTTTATTTTTTAAGGAACTCGTATGATGTATCTGATACACTATTTTATTTTGTATGGTATACACTGTTTTATTTATTAATTTTACGGTAATTTTATTAAAATATTTGATCTTAAAAATATCAATTTGTAACATTATAAAACAGTGATTAATTCATAGTTTTGTTAATTCAGTCGCACATATTCATTAGAGTTATTATAATACTTACCCAATTAGTCACTGTAAATAAGAGTAGCCCAAAACCAAAAGTCCAAGTCGGAATGGACCGTTATATTATTGTGGGAAAGCGCGGGCGAAGCCCAAATTCTACTAAAATTGCATCTGCTTCAAAGGTATCTAGGGATAACAGCGCATCCTCCACTAATCGTTTTCAAATATTGAAGGATGACAACGACACACCTGATATATCCGCGAACAAAACCTCCAAGCCGCCACCAATCTATTTGAGGGAAAAAAATTCAAACGCTCTTATTAAGAAATTAATTTCGGTCATTGGTGAGAATAAATTTCACATTGTTCCAACAAAACGTGGCAATATCGATGAAACGAAAATTAAAATTTATGACGAAACAGATTTCCGCAAAATGGTTACTGAATTTGAAAAAAATAAAACAAGTTTCTACACATACCAGCTCAAGAGTGCTAAAGGCCAGCAGATCGTATTGAAGGGCATAGATTCTTATGTTGTTCCCGAAGAAATAAAAGACGCACTCGTCCTCCAGGGATTCAAGGTAAAAAATGTTTCAAATATAATAAATAGGGAGAAGATCCCCAACCTCTATTTCGCGTTGAACTTGAGCCGAATGATATAAAATGGAGAAAAAATGAGACGCACCCAATTTATAATTTAAAATATCTTTATACCGAAAAATAACAGTTGAAGAACCACACAAGCGTTCTGGACCCGTACAGTGCCATAATTGTCAAGAATATGGCCACACAAAAACTTACTGCAAATTACCTACAGTTTGTGTTATTTGCGGTGAATTGCACGGTACTGCTAGTTGTACTAAACCAAAAGATCAAGCAGAAAAAATGCAGTAATTGTGGAGGTAATCACACCGCTAACTATAGAGGATGTCCTGTATATTCCTTCATTAAAAAGACTATGGGGCAAAAAACTAAAGCACAAACAGCAAACACTTACTCCGCCACTATTCCTCAAACAAGCCAACCAGTTACTTCACGTGTATCGTATGCCGATGTTGCTAAAGGCCGTTTCACACTATAATACAAGTATTAATACTTTTGTGGAAAATGCAACTCTGACATGTTGAGTTGTTATTGTCTTTTGAAATTTTTGAAACAGAAATTAGATTAGGGATGCATTTTCGTCAAAAGTATTAATACTTGTATTATAGTGTGGAACGGCCTTAAGACTAGTTCTATTCCCACACAAAATGTTCCACCGCCAAATAATTCAGCGAATGCAAACTCAAGCTTTAACTTTAGTCGCCTTGAAGCTACTATTGAGAATCTGGTGCTAACTGTTAATAATTTTACAACAAATATGACTAGCATGATGCAAGAAATGCTGCGAATACAGAATACACTGCTTCAGGCATTAGTTAAGAAGCCATGAACACGTTAAAAATATGTTTCTGGAACGCAAACGGCATTCGCCAACATAAAAATGAACTTGAGCACTTCCTCATGGAAAAAATATTGATGTAAGGTTGGTCTCTGAGGCTCATTTGACTTCGAGAAGCCTTTTTAAATTTTATGGCTACACCTTATATGATTCAAAGGACCCAAAAGGAAGAGCGTGCGGTGGATCAAAGTCAAGACTCAAGCATTATATTATTGACAACATTTATGAGGAACATCTAAAAGCAACGAATATTTGAGTGGAAAATTTTTTCACAAATTTTGTGCTATCATCAATTTACTCCCCTCCTAGATACGCAATTACTGAGAAACAATACGAGGATTTCTATAAATGCTTGTTTCATGGCAGCTGGCGACTATAATGCTAAACATACGTTCTGGGGTTCGCGTCATATTACACCCAGAGGTCGAGCGTTGTTCAACACAATTTCAAAAATGGGCGTGGACGTTATTTCGAGTGGGGAGCTCACATACTGGCCGACTGACATACGTAAAATTCCAGATGTTATAGATTTTGGCGTCATGAAAAATATTTCTAGGGAATTAATTCACGTTGAAGCTTCCCTAGATCTCTCGTCTGATCACTCTCCCACGATCGTTACAATCTGTAGCCCACAGAGAAGTGCTTTACCTGACTCGTATGTGAAGATGATCAGTCGTGTAAATTGGCTGCGATTAAAAAAATATCTTAGTAGTCATTGCACGGAAAACATTACGCTAAGGACACCCGAGGATATTGTAGCTAACATTGCCAACCTTAACGAAATGATTACACAGGCTGCTGAACATGCTACTACCTCCCATCCGCAGACTGGATTTAATAAAATTTATTCTACCGATATTGAACGTGTCGTGTGTAAAAAAGAAGAGCTAGAAGGGGATGGCAACAGCACAGATCACCACAACTTAAAATCAGAGTTAAAGAGTTAAAAATGCACTAAACGACTCCAAGAGTTACTTGCAATTGAAAAAATTGCATGTCTTAAAATTTATCCGGAAGATCTTGATATCACACCAGCATCTTGATATCACGCACATCTACCGGAGGTTGGGCAAGAAGCGATACTGAAAAAGGTAACATATTTGCTGATCATTTAAAATAAGTATTTACCCCAAACATATGTACTGGTGTTGCTGATTTGCCGAGTGTAGTTGCTCTACCCCGCGACCCATAAAGTTTAAGATGCGCGATGTACAAAAACTAATTGCTGAACTTAATTCGAAGAAAGCTCCAGGTATTGATGGAATTAGTAACAAGATGCTGATGAACTTGCCTCATATTGCAATAAGAATCCTGCTATTTATTTTTAATGCCATTTTACGAATGCAGTATTTTCCACATAACTGGAAGCTTGCCAAGATTAAAATGATTCCGAAGCCAAGCAAAGATCTATCACCAATCTCAAAACTTTTCGACAAGCTTCTCATGACTAAATTGTACACAATTTTAGCTGATAATGGGTGCATCCCGGAACATCAATTTGGCTTTAGAAATCAGCATAGCACTATTGAGCAAACGCATAGATTGGTTCAAGTTATAAGGTGGACTTTTGAAGAAAAGAAATATTGTTCTGCCCTTTTTATTGATGTTTCTCAGGCAAATGACAAAGTATTGCACGAAGGCCTATTTTTAAAATTGAAGACATATTTGCCAATAAATATAGAAAAACTTTTGGAAAGTTATATTGTTGATAGGAAGTTTACTGTTGTGGAAGGAGACTTCGTGAGTGTGCCCGAATCTATATCTTCTGGTGTGCCACAGGGTAGTATTCTAGGGCCAGTCTTGTATCTAATATATACTTGTGATATGCCTGTGAGCAATTACATCCACACTTCTACATTTGCCGATGACACAGCCTGCATGAGTATGCACAAAAACCCTGATGAGGCATCCCGCAATCTCCAGGAACATATTACCCAGCTTGAAATATGGTTGAACTTATGGAGAATTTAAGTAAATGAACAAAAGTGTGTCCATATAACGTTTACGTAAATAACAGATACTTGTACTCCCATTCGAATCAACAATCAAAATGTTCCTCAACATTCTCAAGTGAAATACCTTGGCATACACCTTGATCGAAGGCTTACATGGAAACATCATATTGACTCTAATTTAACCCAAATGAAACTTAAATTAACTGAAATATATTGGTTAATTGGCAGAAATTCAACACTCAGACTGGACTGCAAACTTTTGATATACAAGTCGCTTTTGAAGCCAATATGAAGCTATGGAATTCAGCTATGGGGCACTGCTTCAGCTTCAAATGTTGAAAAAATCCAACGAAAGCAACACAGAATTTTACGTTTGATAACATCGGCTCCATGGTACATCAAAAATTCAAATATACATCGTGATTTAAATATACCACTAGTGACTGAAGAAGTCGCAAAATACGCAGTCAAATATTTAACAAAACTCGTCTCACATCCTTACCCGCTTGCTCGTAATATCTTGAACTTTACTGGACACATCCGCTTAAAAAAGAGGGACACAAGCAGGGCTGCCGTTTTTGGTTATTTCTAACCAAAAGTGGTTATTTTTTCTTTAATGTGGGGATGTGCATATTTTTCTCATTTTGGTTATCTTTTTTTTTTGCCAAAATAATGATACACATGTACATATTTTTTATGTTATACTTTCTAAGCTTTTATGTTCTTCAATTTTTAGTATTCCTACCAAGGCAACTGAAAATAAAACAGCTGTGACTTAAATCGCTAGTGCAGCCACCTGTTATGAATTCGCCTTGATTGCTACTCACTTGTTTACAATACTTTTACAACACTGTCAACAGCTTTTAATTTTACTAAATGATCGCAACTCTGTACTAAAGAAATGACACGTCTTTTGTAATGGCGGCAACATTCAATTAAAATATTTTACAAAGTAAATTTATATAAAGAATATGAACGTAAGCGTGTGAAGAAAAATAAAATTCAAAAATAAAACGGAAAACTAAAAGAGAAAAAATTAATCAGCTGCCAACTGGCATATACCTTACAAATGAGCATTGAACTAATGTTTGCAAGTCAGCTTCAATTACCTTGATTTCTTGCTGTAGAGCGGCACAAAGTGTATGCATTTTAAATGTTATTTAATAAAAATACTACATATTGAAATTTGGTTATTTGGTAATTTTTAAAGCGAATTTTGGTTGTAAAAATTTTTTAGTTGTGGCAGCACTGGACACAAGGGCTCTAATACTCAGCATCCCAAATGATACTTCTTGAAAATAATTACTGTGCTTAATACGAAGTTTATGTACTATTACAGCCTGGCTGACGATGTCGACAAGAAATTTTCGTTCGCTTATTTATATTGAAAACAAAAACAAATTTTCTTATTTTGTTTTTGTTTTCAATATAAATAAGCGAACGTAAATTTCTTATCGACATCGTGAGCCAGGCAGTTAATTACTATCACTAAGTTTATGTCCGTTGCTGGTCGGGCTTAATTATTTATTTTAGATTTAAGATTTGAATACTTATTGTTAGTTAATATTTGAAGATACAATAAATAAATATATGTATTCCTTCGTTAAAAAGACTATGGGGCAAAAACCTAAAGTAGCTCCAGCACAAACAGCAAACACTTACTCCGCCACTCTTGCCCAAGTTAGCCAACCAGTTAGTTCCCGTGTATCGTATGCCGATGCTGCAAAGACAAGCTCTATTCCCACACAAAATGTTTCACGGCCAAATACATCAACAAATACAAACTCAGGCTTTAATTTTAATCGCCTTGAAGCTACTATTGAAAATCTGGTGCAAACTATAAACAATTTTACAACAAATATGACTAGTATGATGCAAGAAATGCTGAGAATGCAGAATACTCTGCTTCAAGCATTAGTTAACAAGCCATGAACACGTTAAAAATATGTTTCTGGAACGCAAACGGCATTCGTCAACACAAAAACGAACTTGAGCACTTCCTCAGGGAAAACAATATTGATATAATGTTGGTCTCTGAGACTCATTTGACTTCGAGAAGCCTCTTTAAAATTAATGGCTACACCTTATATGATTCAAAGGACCCGAGAGTAAGAGCATGCGGTGGATCAGCAATTCTGATAAAGTCAACGAATATTTGTGTCGAAAATTTTTGCTCAAATTTTGTCATATCATCAATTTACTCCCCTCCTAGGTTCGCAATTACTGAGGACCAATACGAGGATTTCTACAAATCCCTTGGCCCTTGCTTCGTAGCAGCTGGCGACTACAATGCAAAACATACGTTCTGGGGTTCGCGTCTTATTACACCTAGATGTGGGGCATTGTTCAACACAATTTCAAAAATGGGCTTGGACGTCATTTCGAGTGGGGAGCCCACTTACTGGCCTACGGACATACAAAAAATTCCGGATGTTATAGATTTTGGAGTCATGAAAAATATTTCTAGGGAATTAGTTCATGTTGAAGCGTCTCAAGATCTTTCCTCCGATCACTCTCCCACGATCGTTACCCCCCTCTAGACTGGCAATAAATATGTTGGCAATATAGCAATAACGTCGGCAGAATAGCGGAACAATATTGCTGATTGCTTTACTTATGTTTGAAGCCAATATGGTGCTATGGAATTCAGCTGTGGGGCACTGCTTCAGCTTCAAATGTCGAGAGAATCCAACGAAGGCAAAACAAAATTTTACGTTTGATAACATCTGCTCCATGGTACGTTAAAAATTCAAATATTCATCGTGATTTAAATATGCCACTAGTTAGTGAAGAAATTGCAAAATACGCAGGCAAATATTTAACTAAACTCGAGTCACATCCTAATCCGCTTGCCCGTAATATTTTGAGCTTTACTGGACACATCCGCTTAAAAAAAAGGGACACAAGGGCTCTTATACCCAACACTCCAGATGGGACTGCTTAAAAATACTTCTTTTTGATTATCACTACTTATGTATTATTTATAACTATCACTAAGCTTATGTCCGATATTGGTCGGGCCTAATAATTATATTTAGATTTAAGATTTGATTACTTATTGTTAGTTCATTTTTGAAGATACAATAAATAAAAATGTATATGAAAAAAAAAAAAAGTAGCTTCAAGGCGAGTAAAGTTGAAGCTCGTGTTTGCGTTCGTTGAATTATTTGGCGGTGAAACATTTTATGTAAGAATAGAACTAGTCTTAGTAGCATCGGCATAGTTTGAGGAAAAGTGGGGGAGTTAGCGTTTGCTGATTGAGCTGGAGCTAATTTGGTTTTTGACCTATAGCCTGTTTAACGAAAGAATATACAGGACATCCTTTGTAGTTAGCGGTCTGATTACTTCCACAATTACTACATTTTTTTCTGCTTTATTTTTGAACTTAGTACAGGTAGCAATACCATGCAATTCACCGCAGATAACACAAACTGTAGGTAAATTCCAGTAAGTTTTTTATGGCCATATTTTTGGCAATTATGGCACTGTACGGGCCCAAAACGCTTGTGTGGTTCTTCAACTGTGATTTTTCGGTGTAACTTTACGCTATAAATTGGATGGGTTTAATTTTTTTCAATTGTATGTCATTCGGCTCCAGTTGAACCCGAAATAGGGGTGGGGGACATTTTCTCTGTTAATTATATTAGTAACATTTTTTACTTTAAATCCCCTGTCGAAAAGTGCTTATTTTACTTCTTCGGGCTCAACATATGAATCTATGCTTTAATACGATCTGTAGGCCTTACCACTCTTAAGTTGGTATGTGTAAAATTTTTTTTTTTTTTTTTTTTTTTTTTTTAATACATATGTTTATTTATTGAATCTTCAAATATGAACTAACAATAAGTATTCAAATCTTAAATCTAAATATAATTAATTAGGCCCGACCAGTGTCGGACATAAACTTAGTGAAAGTTATTAATAATACATAAGTCGTGATAAGCAAAAACAAAAGTAGATATATTCAAGCAGTTTATTCTGGAGTGTTGAGTATTAGAGCCCTTGTGTCCCTCTTTTTTAAGCGGATGTGTCCAGTAAAATTCAAGATATTACGAGCAAGGAGATTAGGATGGGTCTCGAGTTTTGTTATGTATTTGCCTGCGTATTTTGCGATTTCTTCAGTCACTAGTGGTATATTTAAATCACGATGTATATTTGAGTTTTTAATGTACCATGGAGCCGATGTTATTAGTCTTAAAATCTTATTATGCCTTCGTTGGATTCTCTCTATATTGGATGCTGAAGCAGTGCCCCATAACTGTATTCCGTAGCACCATATTGGTTTCAAAATAGCCTTGTATATTAAAAGTTTACAATCTAGACTGAGTGTTGAATTTCTACCAATCAGCCAATGTATCTGAGTTAATTTCAGTTTCATTTGTGTTAGCTTTGAGTCAATATGGGGCTTCCATGTAAGCCGTCGATCAAGGTGTATACCAAGGTATTTTACGTGTGAATGTTGAAGAACAACTTGATTGTTGATTCGAATTGGCGAACAAGTATCTCTTCGCAGGGTAAATGTTACCTGGACACACTTTTGCTCGTTTACTTTGATTCTCCATAAATTTAACCATAGTTACAGTTGTGTAATATGTTCTTGTAGATATCGGGAAGCGTCGTGAGGGTTTTCGTGCATACTAAGGCAAGCTGTATCATCGGCAAACGTAGATGTAAGGATATTGCTGCTCAGAGGCATATCACAAGTATAAATCAAATACAAAACTGTCCCCAAAATAATCCCCTGTGGCACACCGGATGAGATAGTTTCAGGCATGCTCCTTAAGTCTCCTTCCACAACAGTGAACTTCCGGGCAGTAATGTAACTTTCCAAAAGACTTACAACGTTTATTGGCAGGTATGTTTTTAATTTTAAAATTAGGCCTTCATGCCACACTTTATCAAATGCCTGAGAAACGTCGATAAACAGCGCAGAACAATACTTCTTTTCTTCAAATGTTCTTCTTATAAATTGAACCAATCTATGAGTTTGTTCGATAGTGCTATGCTGACTTCTAAAACCAAATTGATGGTCCGGTATGCACCCACTACTAACTAGAATTGGGGACAATTTTGTCATGAACAGTTTTTCGAAAAGTTTTGACATTGTTGATAGCAGACTTATTGGCCTATATGACTCAGCCTTGGTTATATCTTTGCCCGGCTTTGGAATCATTTTAACCTTGGCAAGTTTCCAGTTGTGTGGATAATACTCCAGTCGTAAAATAGCATTAAATATGAATAACAGGATTCTCATTGCAATACGAGGCAAGTTCATCAGCATCTGATTACTAATTCCATCAATACCCGGAGCTTTCTTCGGGTTGAGTTCGGCAATTAATTTTTGTAAATCACGCATCTTAAACTTTATGTGTTGAGGGGGTAGAGCGACTATATTCGGCAAATCAGCAACACCAGTACATATATTTGGCGTAAAAACGGATTTTAAGTGCTCAGCAAATATTTTACCTTTTTCAGTATCGCTTCTTGCCCAACCTCCGGTAGATGTGCGTAGAGGTGGCTTATACTCAACGGGTGTTTTAAGCTTTCTGGCAGCGCGCCACAAGGAGTAATTAGACGCCGGTGTAACAGCTAGACCCTCCAGATAATTTTTAAGAGATGCAATTTTTTCAGATGCAAGCAACTCTTGGAGTCGTTTAGTGCACTCTTTAAATCTGATTTTATTTTGTGGTGATCTGTGCTGTTGCCATTCCCTTCTAGCCCTTCTTTTTTCACGTACGAGACGTTCAATGTCTGTAGAATAAATTTTATTAAACCCAATCTGCGGATGGGAGATAGTGGCATGTTCAGCAGCCTGTTTAATATTCTCGCTGAGATTGGCAATGTTCGATTCAATATCATCGGGTGTTCTAAGCGTAATGTTTTCCGTACAATGACTGCTGAGATATTTTTTGAACCTAGCCAATTTACACGATTGATCATCTTCACATATGGGTCAGGTAAGTAACTTCTTAATGGGCTAAAAATTGTGATGATCGTCGGGGAGTGATCGGACGAGAGATCAAGAGAAGCTTGAACTTGAATTAAATCCCTAGAGATATTTTTTATGACGCCAAAATCTATAACATCCGGAATTTTTTGTATGTCAGTAGGCCAATAAGTGGGCTCCCCACTCGAAATGACATCCAAGCCCATTTTTGAAATAGTGTTGAACAATGCTCGACCTCTGGGTGTAACAAGGCGCGAACCCCAGAACGTATGTTTCGCATTGTAGTCTCCAGCTGCTACAAAACAAGGTCCAAGAGATTTGTAGAAATCCTCATATTGATTCTCAGTGATTGAAAATCTGGGAGGGGAGTAAATTGATGATATAACGAAATTTGAACAAAAACTTTCAATGCCAATATTTGTTGCTTGTAGGTATTCTTCACAAATGTTATCAAGAACATAGTGCTTGAGTCTTGACTTTATTAGAATTGCTGATCCACCGCAAGCCCTTCCTCTAGGGTCCTTTGTATCATATATAGTTTTTTTTTTTTTTTTTTTTTTTTCATATACATATTTATTTATTGTATCTTCAAAAATGAACTAACAATAAGTAATCAAATCTTAAATCTAAATATAATTATTAGGCCCGACCAATATCGGACATAAGCTTAGTGATAGTTATAAATAATACATAAGTAGTGATAATCAAAAAGAAGTATTTTTAAGCAGTCCCATCTGGAGTGTTGGGTATAAGAGCCCTTGTGTCCCTCTTTTTTAAGCGAATGTGTCCAGTAAAGCTCAAAATATTACGGGCAAGCGGATTAGGATGTGACTCGAGTTTAGTTAAATATTTGCCTGCGTATTTTGCAATTTCTTCACTCACTAGTGGCATATTTAAATCACGATGAATATTTGAATTTTTAACGTACCATGGAGCAGATGTTATCAAACGTAAAATTTTGTTTTGCCTTCGTTGGATTCTCTCGACATTTGAAGCTGAAGCAGTGCCCCACAGCTGAATTCCATAGCACCATATTGACTTCAAAAGCGACTTGTATATCAAAAGTTTGCAGTCTAGGCTGAGTGTTGAATTTCTGCCAATTAACCAATATATTTGAGTCAATTTAAGTTTCATTTGGGTTAACTTAGAGTCAATATGATATTTCCATGTAAGCCTTCGATCAAGGTGTATGCCAAGGTATTTGACTTGAGAATGTTGAGGAATATATTGATTGTTGATTCGAATGGGGGAACAGGTATCTTTTCTTAGGGTAAACGTTATATGAACACACTTTTGTTCATTGACTTTAATTCTCCATAAGTTCAACCATATTTCAAGCTGGGTAATGTGTGCTTGGAGATTGCGGGATGCCTCATCAGGATTTTTGTGAATACTCAAACAGGCTGTATCATCGGCAAATGTAGAAGTGTGGATGTTATTGCTCACAGGCATATCACAAGTATATATTAGATACAAAACTGGCCCCAGAATACTACCCTGTGGCACACCAGAAGATATAGATTCGGGTACACTCATGAAGTCTCCTTCCACAACAGTAAACTTTCTATCAAGAATATAACTTTCCAAAAGCTTTTGTATATTTATTGGTAGGTATGTCTTAAATTTTAAAACTAGGCCTTTGTGCCAAACTTTGTCAAATGCCTGAGAAACATCAATAAAAAGGGCAGAACAATACTTCTTTTCTTCAAAAGTCCTCCTTATAATTTGAACCAATCTATGCGTTTGCTCAATAGTGCTATGCTGACTTCTAAAGCCAAATTGATGGTCCGGGATGCACCCATTATCAGCTAAAATTGTGTACAATTTAGTCATGAGAAGCTTGTCGAAAAGTTTTGAGATTGGTGATAGATTTTTGCTTGGCTTCGGAATCATTTTAATCTTGGCAAGCTTCCAGTTATGTGGAAAATACTGCATTCGTAAAATGGCATTAAAAATAAATAGCAGGATTCTTATTGCAATATGAGGCAAGTTCATCAGGATCTTGTTACTAATTCCATCAATACCTGGAGCTTTCTTCGGGTCGAGTTCAGCAACTATTTTTTGTAGTTCACGCATCTTAAACCTTAAGGGACGAGGGGGTAGAGATACTACACTCGGTAATCCGGCAGCACCCGTACATGAATTGGGAGTGAATACAGATTTTAAATTCTCAGAAAATAAGTTACCTTTCTCACTATCGCTTCTTGCCCAGCCTCCAGTCGAAGTACGCAATGGTGATTTGAGATCAACGGGTCGTTTAAGATTTCTAGTAGCGCGCCATAAAGAGTAATTAGATGTTGACGTTACATCAAGACCTTCTAAATACTTTTCCAGTAATGCAGTCTTTTCCGACGATAGCAGCTCTTTGAGTCGTTTAGTACATTCTTTAAGTCTGATTTTATTTAGGGGTGATCGGTGTTGTTGCCATTCTCTTCTAGCTCTCCTTTTTTCACATACAAGACGTTCAATTTCCGTAGAATAAATTCTATTAAAGCCAGTCTGCGGATAGGAAGTAGTGGCATGTTCAGCAGCCTGTTTAATGTATTCGTTAAGATTGGCAATATTAAATTCAATATCATCAGGTGATCTTAGCTGAATGTTTTCTACGCAGTGACTACTAATATATTTTTTGAATCCTAGCCAGTTGACCCTGTTAATCGTTTTCGCATATGAGTTAGTTAAATCACTCCTTAGTGGGTTGAAAATTGTAACTATTGTGGGAGAGTGATCGGAGGACAGATCTACAGAGCCCTCTACGTGAATTATGTCCCTATGGATATTTTTCGTGACGCCAAAATCTATAACATCTGGAATTTTTCTTACGTCAGTAGGCCAGTAATTAGGCTCCCCACTCGAAATGACATCTAAGCCCATTTTTGAAATTGTATTAAACAACGCTCTACCTCTAGGTGTAACAAGACGCGAGCCCCAGTACGTATGTTTTGCATTGTAGTCACCAGCTGCCACGAAACAAGATCCAAGCGATTTATAGAACTTCTCATACTGATCTTCGGTAACTGAAAATCTGGGAGGTGAGTAAATTGATGATATCACGAAGTTCGCACAAAAATTTTCTACGAAAGTATTCGTAGCTTGCATATATTCTTCACTAACGTTCTCAAGGATATAGTGCTTGAGTCTTGACTTAATTAGAATTGCTGATTCACCGCATGCTCTCCCTCTCGGGTCCTTTGAATCATATAGAGTGTAACGATTTATTTTAAAGCAGCTTCTCGAAGTCAAGTGAGTCTCAGAGACCAACATTATATCAATATTTTTTTTCCATGAGGAAGTGTTCAAGTTCATTTTTATGTTGGCGAATGCCGTTTGCGTTCCAGAAACATAGTTTTAACGTGTTCATGGTTTGTTGACTAATGCTTGAAGCAGAGTATTCTGCATTCTCAGCATTTCTTGCATCATGCTAGTCATATTTGTTGTAAAGTTGTTTATAGTTAGCACCAGATTCTCAATAGTAGCTTCAAGACGACTAAAGTTAAAGCTAGAGTTTGCATTCGTTGAATTACTTGGCGGTGGAACATTTTGTGTGGGAATAGAACTAGTCTTAGCAGCATCGGCATACGATACACGTGAATTAACTAGTTGGCTAGTTTGAGGCAGAGTGGCGCTATAAGCATTTGCTGATTGAACTGGAGCTAATTTAGATTTTTGACCCATAGCCTGTTTAACGAAAGAATATACAGGGCATCCTCTGTAATTAGCGGTGTGATTTTCTCCACAATTACTGCATTTTTTTTCAGCTTGTACTTTTGGCTTGGTACAGTTAGCAGTACCATGCAATTCACCGCAGATAACACAAACTGTAGGTAATTTGCAGTAGGTTTTTGTGTGGCCATATTCTTGGCAATTATGGCACTGTACGGGACCTGAACGCTTACGTGGCTCTTCAACTGTGATTTTTCGGTGTAAAAGGTATTTTAGACTATAAATTGGGTGCGTCTCATTTTTCTTTAACTGTATATCATTCGGCTCCAGTTCAACACGAAATAGAGGCTGGGGAATCTTCTCTCTATTGATTATATTGGTAACAATTTTTACTTTAAATCCTTGTTCAATAAGTGCACATTTTACTTCTTCAGGCTCAACATATTGTTACGTTTTTATTATCTGTTAAAAACGCTTTTCCGTAGATTCGTAGATTTGCAATAAATAAAAGACCCCAGTGTACTAATTAGGGTTAAGAATGATACAATCTTTATTTACTATAAATACCACTAATCTAAATTCAATTCAAGAGCTTAAATACAAACACATAGATACTTCAATATTCACAACTGGTTACCACTACACCTTCTTTGCTGTTGTATATACACGTCTCAGACAACCGGCTGCGCTAGTGTTGACACAATTCTGCTTTCTCTGTTGCTCGTCACTCGCAAGACTCACTCTGCCGACACTTACAGTTGATACACCAATAACAACTCTATGGCAGACTCTCGCAGTTGATACACTAATCAGGACTCGCTGGCTTCACTTACACGTCTATCAGCTTCGCTGCTCCCTTACTCTTCACTCGAGGGACTCCACAATAAACTCAAATCACGACAGACTCTAACTGTCACTATAGACTGTACTATAGTCTCTTCAATTTCCAACTCACGTATTGTAAAGCACAGACTCAAATATCAACTCACTGTTGTATCACAAATCACGGACTGCGCACAACTTAATTGTCAACTCACTTGATTAACAACAGACTTCTTATTAGCAACTGAGCTTCTTCACAACTGATTTATTCCCAACTAACTTTTGATCGCGACTGAACTGCTGTTGGATGCGTCAACGCCTTTTTATACTTCGCACAACAACCACTAGAATTTTCATGCAAAGTCTAGACCGAATGATCATTATCTTCAATGTTGTTTACAAAGCGCGTAATTAAGTTCATGTGGTAACTATGTACATACGTGTGTATATGCATACATCATTAAGTGGTTGTTTACTTTATTTTTGCCTTTCGCTAGAATTGCCAGGCATGTATGTATGTATGCATGTAGCTATGTCTATCTTCATAACAAGCAGACCCTTGTAGTTGTTGTTGGTTGTTTACGTTTAATCACGTATGTATGTGCTACGCATGTGTATATAGTTGTTTGCTATAGTGCATGTATGTTAATACGAGTGTACGTTTAGTTATCTATCTAAATACTTCTGGATGTTTCTTTATATTGGCCCTGTTCGAATACTCTTGCGTAACACTTATATTAACCCGACGGCCATTTCCGTAACACTGCCGCCCACTTAAGCCTATTCGTCCCGAATAGGCACATCATCGCCTTTCTTTTTCTTCGTTTTCTATACGCCTTGTAGTTACGTTGGAGACGACTACCTCTTCCATATTTGTTGGCTTTAGTTCTGGCTCTGCCTCGGCTTTCAACTGGGACTTGTGTTACTATGCGCTGGAGACTACTACTTTGTTGACATTTGCGGCCCTTGGTACTGACTCTGCTTCGTATTTCCACTACAGCTTGCCTTGCCGTATGCTGGAGATGAAACCTTCTTTGACACTTGCAACCCTTGGTACTGAATCTGCTTCGTATTTCCTCTACAGCTTGCCTTGGTTTACGCTTTAGGTGACAACTTCTTCCACATTTGTGGTATGTGGCTCTGACTCTATTTTGTCTCTCAACTAGAGCTTGCCTTGCCATACCCTGGAGATGACTATTCCTTTCCCATTTGTGGCCGTTGGTTCTGACTCTACCTTGTCCCTTGACTAGAGCTTGCCTTACCATTCCACATTTATGGCCCTTGGCTCCGACTCTACCTTGTCCCTTGACTAGAGCTTGCCTTACCATTCCACATTTATGGCCTTTGGCTCCGACTCTAGATTTTTCCTCGACTAGAGTTTGCCTTACCACACGCTTGAGGCTCTGTATAGAAGTTGTCTTTTTCTTCCTTACTGCTTCTCTGCTGCGTACTTCATATACCGTAGCAGTATCTTTACCATGAGCAAACGAGTCCATTTCTTCAATAGCTATTCCCGCTGTGTCACACACCACTTGACTATCATCTAGGTCACGAGCTTCATTTACTTCGCTGGAAACTTCTGACAAACTTCGCTCACGTTCAACTTGTTGACACTGGTCACTGTATATTTCATCTTCTGCCTTCAGTTTTTCGTCAGCGTGTTCCTTTGTGCCAGAAATTTCTTCGTTGAAAGTGTTTCCCAAGTCAAAAATCTCTTCGTCCGATTTACTGACTTGCATTTCTATACCATCTGCCCGTATGCTTACGGCTTCAGCAAATTCTTGAAGTTTCTCGTGAAAACCACCAATTTCTAGATTGTGTACTTTATTTGCTGATGGTCTGGATTTCACTTCAGCATTTACCTCGTCTTGAGCACACGAGACTATTTCTTCAATAGCTAATTCCCCCGTGTCACAAACTGCTTGACTATTATCTAGGTCACGAGCTTCATTTACTTTGCTGGAAACTCCCGGAAAACTTCGGTCACGTTCAACTTGTTGACACTGACCGCTGCTGATTTCATCTTCTGTCTTCAGTTTTTCGTCAGCGTCTTCCTCTGTGCCAGAAATGTCTTCGTTGACACTGTTTACCAAGTCAGAAATCTCTTCGTCTGATTTACTGACTTGCATTTCTACACCATCTGCCCGCGTGTTTACGGCTTCAGCGATTTCTTGGGGTTTCTCATTGCTGGCTCCAGATGATTCTTGAACGTTTGCCATAATTTTCGCTTTCCACTTGTCAAGTGTGTTATTTGTGGCCTTAGATGCTTCTCGTACTCGTACTCGTTTTCTCCCTTTTTTGGCTCTTGAAGTTTCTCTCGAGCTTTCCATAAATTTCTTATTGTCAGCTTCAAATTGAGCTCTCAATTCTCTTACTCTTCTCATAAAGCCATCTAACTTTACCCTATATTCCAAAACGCTTGTATCCTCTTCCTCTTCGAACTCATATGTCTCGATTTCGATGTTGCGCCGCTGGAAATCTAGCAGTAATCTCTTCTGAAGTATTACCTTTTCACCAGTTGTTGATAGTTTCCGCTTATTCAACTCTTCCTTGAGTTGCTCCACATTAAGCTCTTCAAAATTCATTTTCCTCAAAACCAATTATTACGTTTAACCTTTTCAAACGTTTGTGGTTTTATTCACGTTTAACCTTTTCAAACGTGTGAGGTTTTCCTTTTCGTATCACTCTTACTTTACGTTTAACCTTTTTTTAAACGTGCCGCTTTTATTTGCAAATCCCACTTCTGACACCAAATGTTACGTTTTTATTCTCTGTTAAAAACGCTTTTCCGTAGATTCGTAGATTTGCAATAAATAAAAGACCCCAGTGTACTAATTAGGGTTAAGAATGATACAATCTTTATTTACTATAAATACCACTAATCTAAATTCAATTCAAGAGCTTAAATACAAACACATAGATACTTCAATATTCACAACTGGTTACCACTACACCTTCTTTGCTGTTGTATATACACGTCTCAGACAACCGGCTGCGCTAGTGTTGACACAATTCTGCTTTCTCTGTTGCTCGTCACTCGCAAGACTCACTCTGCCGACACTTACAGTTGATACACCAATAACAACTCTATGGCAGACTCTCGCAGTTGATACACTAATCAGGACTCGCTGGCTTCACTTACACGTCTATCAGCTTCGCTGCTCCCTTACTCTTCACTCGAGGGACTCCACAATAAACTCAAATCACGACAGACTCTAACTGTCACTATAGACTGTACTATAGTCTCTTCAATTTCCAACTCACGTATTGTAAAGCACAGACTCAAATATCAACTCACTGTTGTATCACAAATCACGGACTGCGCACAACTTAATTGTCAACTCACTTGATTAACAACAGACTTCTTATTAGCAACTGAGCTTCTTCACAACTGATTTATTCCCAACTAACTTTTGATCGCGACTCAACTGCTGTTGGATGCGTCAACCCCTTTTTATACTTCGCACAACAACCACTAGAATTTTCATGCAAAGTCTAGACCGAATGATCATTATCTTCAATGTTGTTTACAAAGCGCGTAATTAAGTTCATGTGGTAACTATGTACATACGTGTGTATATGCATACATCATTAAGTGGTTGTTTACTTTATTTTTGCCTTTCGCTAGAATTGCCAGGCATGTATGTATGTATGCATGTAGCTATGTCTATCTTCATAACAAGCAGACCCTTGTAGTTGTTGTTGGTTGTTTACGTTTAATCACGTATGTATGTGCTACGCATGTGTATATAGTTGTTTGCTATAGTGCTTGTATGTTAATACGAGTGTACGTTTAGTTATCTATTTAAATACTTCTGGATGTTTCTTTATATTGGCCCTGTTCGAATATTCTTGCGTAACACTTATTAATCTTGTCGACGGCCATTTCCGTAACAATATGAATCTATGCCCTTTAATACTATTTGTAGGCCTTTAGCACTCTTAAGTTGATATGTATAAAAATTTGTTTTATTTTTTTCAAACTCACTAACAATTTTTCGGAAATCTTTTTCATCATATATTTGGATTTTAGTTTCATCAATATTACCTCGTTTAATTGGAATGATGTGAAAAGTATTTTCACCAATGGTCGACAGTAGATTTTTTAGAAGCGCGTTAGAATTTTTTTCTCTCAGATAAATAGGTGGTGGCTTAAAAGACTTTTGCGATGATGCAGCGGGCTTGTCGTTTTTGTCATGCAATAATGAAAAACGATTTTGACGATTGATAGAAGATGTGCTGTTATCCCTAGACATCTTTGGGGCGGATCCAATTTTAGTAGAATTTGGGCTTCGCCCGCGCTTTAAAATGGTTATATATCTGTCCATTCCTACTTGTACCTTTGGTTTTGTACTACTGTTGTCTTCAGTAACAACTTGTTTAATTGTTGACCACGAGCCCGAAGCGGATGATATCGCTGAGTTAAATGTAGAAGTACTAGGCAATAATGTCAACGATTCACTAGTTGGCATTGGACAAAGCGAAGTTGATCGCTGACGAAACTGTGGTTTTGCCGTTAGTAAAAGTCTATTATCAGATTTTTGATTTTTATTAAGAGCTTCAGAACTCACAGCAAGTCTATTATCAGATTTTTTATTTTTATTGTTATCATTATGAGCATCAAAACTCACAGTAAAATAGGCATTTCTGCCGTTAGAACTCACTTCACTATTTTTTTCCTCTGGGGTACTCATAAAGAGTATTCCTCAAGGGTATTTTATATGTTTTTTTTGTTTACGGTTTTTTTTTATTTTTGTTATTTCAATATGTAAAAATATTATTAAAGCAAAAAAAATGCTTATTTATCAAAGTTAATATGTACTACGAATATTTTTTGTATGCTTTTTTTTTTGTTTAGTTTGTATATAAGAAAAATTCCGCTATTACGTCTGTTCACTATGAAGGTACAACGAGAACTTTTGAAGCTACTATTGAGAATCTGGTGCTAACTATACACAACTTTACAACAAATTTGACTAGCATGATGCAAGAAATGCTGTGAATGCAGAATGCTCTGCTTCAAGTATTAGTCAACAAACCATGAACACGTTAAAACTATGTTTCTGGTACGCAAACGGCATTCGCCAACATAAAAATGAACTTGAACACTTCCTCATAAAAAAATATTCATATAATTTTGGTCTCGGAGACTCACTTGACTTCGAGAAGCTGCTTTAAAATAAATGGCTACACTCTATATGATTCAAAGGACCCGAGAGGGAGAGCATGCGGTGGTTCAACAATTATAATTAAGTCAAGACTCAAGCACTATATGCTTGACAACGTTAGTGAAGAATATATGCAAGCAAAGAAAATTTTTGTAGAATATTTTTGTTCGAATTTCGTGATATCATCAATTTACTCACCTCCCAGATTTTCACTTACCGAAGATCAGTATGAGAAGTTCTACAAGTCGCTTGGATCTTGTTTCGTGGCAACTGGTGACTACAATGCAAAACATACGTACTGGGGCTCGCGTCTTGTTACACCTTGAGGTCGAGCGTTGTTTATTACAATTTAAAAAATGGGCTTAGATGTCATTTCGAGTGGGGAGCCTACTTATTGCCCTACTGACGTAAGAAAAATTCCAGATGTTATAGATTTTGGCGTCATGAAAAATATCCATAGGGACTTAATTCACGTAGAGGGCTCTCTAGATCTGTCCTCCGATCACTCTCCCACAATAGTTACAATTTTCAACCCACTAAGGAGTGATTTAACTAACTCATATGTGAAAATGATTAATAGGGTCAACTAACTAGGATTCAATAAATATATTAGTAGTCACTGCGTAGAAAATATTCAGCTAAGATCATCTGATGATATTGAATTTAACATTGCCAACCTTAACGAAAATATTAAACAGGCTGCTGAACATGCCACTACCTCCTATCCGCAGACTGGCTTTATTAAAATTTATTCTACGGAAATTTAACGTATTGTATGTGAAAAGAGGAGAATGGCAACAACACAGATCACCCCTAAATAAAATCAGACTCAATGAGCTGTTATCGTCGGCAAAAACTGCATTACTGGAAAATTATTTAGAAGGTCTTGATATAACGTTATCATCTAATTACTCTTTATGGCGCGCTACTAGAAATCTTAAAAGACCCATTGATCTTAAATCGCCACTGCGCACTTCGACCGGACATGAAGCGATAGTGAGAAAGGTGACTTATTTTCTGAGCATTTAAAATCTGTATTCAATTCCCAATTCATGTACGAATGCTGCTGATTTACCGAGTGTAGTTTCTCTACCTCCTCCTCCCTTAAGATTTAAGATGGGAGAGCTACAAGAAATAATTGCTGAACTCGACCCGGAGAAAGCTTCAGGTATTGATGGCATTAGTAGCAAGATGCTGATGTACTTGCCTCATATTGCAATAGGAATCTTGCTATTTATTTTTAATGCTATTTTAGGAATGCAGTATTTTCCATGTAACTGGAAACTTGCAAAATAAAAATGATTCTAAAGCCGGGCAAAGATCTTACCAAGGCTGAGTCATATAGGCCTATATACATACATACATACATAGTCACATACATACGTACTTACACAAAACCCCAAAATAGGAAGATTTTCGATTCCATCGATAGTGATTTGTCCAAAGACTTTTAGGGCTCTCTGCTCGAAATCGCTTAAAGCATCCCTCTTTGGCGGACCACCCCCAGTAACTTGTATATCTGCAATGCATCTACGAGCTCTACTTTTTAATTGAATCTTTCAATGCATTAGACTCTAAACACAAAATTTTAAAAAGCAAGAATATCGCTCAATAGTCTTTAAATAATTTACCTCTTTCCACTTTTTTGAGGTTCTTGTAGGTCCTTCTATTCCACTAAGATTCTTGAAAGATTTTCCCACAAAGCATCCAATAGATTTGGAAACTTTTGGTCAAATTTTCCTTTAAGCAAAAAAAGCTGATAAAAATACTTCAACTGCTCATTTGTGGTACGTTTTCTTTTGACTATAATAATAATATAAGGGTTTTCATGAAAATGTTCAAAAGTCTCGCAAACTGTGCAATTGTGCATTTTTACACTCTCGTAAATAAAATCTCAAAAATTGTATGGGACTTTATTTACACAAACCTGTTAAATTTGCCCAATAATTTTCATTCGTAAACTTAAGCTGTGCAAATGTGCATTTTGTAAATAACAACTGCCTTGCTTGTTTTTTTTTGCTTCTTTTAGGGATTTTTAGATACACACACACTTTTTTATTTTCATAGAAATATGAATTGAAACTAAAAACTACTTAAAATTTTGTTGTGTTATTTTTATTTAATTAATTTTTTTGACATTTGACAAGTCTGGCATTATTGCCCAATTGCACAAATGAAGCACAGCCGCGAATAACGTTGTATAAGGCAATTTAAAAAAAAACCAGTTTTTTCACAGATTAAAAGTAACATAACTCTCTTGCGTTGTTCAAACATCAAACCATACAAAATTATGCATCTGATCGCCGTAAAAATACAATTACAATATCAGTCAGTCAGTGGAAAACTTTGTAAGTAACTAATAAATCATGCAAACAAAATTGTCGAAAATAATTGATAAATGTAGCAGAGATACAAAAAGAAAAGATAATGCTAGTTATCATTATTTTCGATACGCTAAAAAAATGTAAACGAGAAAAACAATCTTGTCTTAAAATACGTTTTGTGGCTCTCCTGCAAAATTATTATTTTGTCACTTAAAACGTTATTCGCGGCTCACCTTTGAATGACAATTTTAAGAGTTCTCATGAAAACCTTTAATATTCTATTATTTACATAAAGCATAATTTTTACTTAACAAAAAATGTTAACAAAAATTATTTCTTAATCAGGCTTAAGTCCAGTAATTTCAATTCTTGTTGAATGAAATATTTTTATTAATTATGCGAGTATCTAAAGAAGAGAACAAAAAATACATGTAAGTATTATTGTAGTGGCTTTATGTTACTTTGTTTTTGCTTTCTACAGTTGACTTCGCTTTCCAGCATTCTGAAGCAGTGATTGCCAAGTGAACATATTTTTGTCACGTGCCCATGATGAATTTCATTCAACAAGAATTGAAATTACTGAACTTAAGCCTGATTAAGAAATTATTTCTGATTAAAAATTCACAACAGTTCAATTAATCTAAAAATGTCTCAAAAAAAATAAAATTTGGAGAACACAAAATTAAGACCGAGTCACAAGAGTAAATATAGAACTCGTGAGAGTATCAAATTTCTTAGGGGAGTACTACGGTACTTTTTCATGTCAAATAGTATCAAAAAAAGTACGATCGTACCAACTTTCCCATCACTGCCAGATGTAAATGTGACTGCATTTAATGCATTACACACATTTTTCCATTTTTAGGTACTTGCTTTAAATTGTGAATAAAATCAAGATTTATTGCTGGATTTTCACGTTTTATAGCTTGTTTTATTCCTAGGATATGTGGTTTTAAGAAAAATTTAAAAAATATGAAACTAGTGAGTTTCTGATTTTTTTATTGTAATTTTCATTTAAAAAAATTACGCGATTTTTGCATAAAAAAAACTTTTTTATATTCTTATGAATTGAATAGGCTAAAGTTCGTAACGCTTTTTAAGCCAAATTACATGTGATAATTATTAATGAACAAATAACATCAAAGTTAGTTGTAAATATTCTGACAACAACACATAGTTGAACGAAACAGTCAGCCGTTTTCGAAGGCCACTAAACCTTCCTCATCAGCGTTCTTCTGTGTTTTTGGTCCACTGTGTGTGGTGTCAGTTGATGTAGATGTCTGCCTTATATACGTAACTTTATTGCAAATGGAATATGTGAATTTGTTTGATTCATTGCATTTCAATTTGCCAATGTGTTTCGTAATGTATACGCAAGTTACCATCTATATATATACCATCTTCTATATATATTACCATCTTCTATATATATTACAACAGTCTTACCATTGTCGTTTTGTTCCTTACTAACTATACACATGTTTGTTAATTTGCTTATTTTTGTTCTACTTAAGACAAACTTTTTTGGTTTGTTACTATTAAGTATATTTTTTTTTATTTTTAATTTTTGCCACAAGCCAATGACTATTAATTAGTTAATTTAATTATTATTTTTCGAACTGTATTTGTTTCTATATTCTTATGAATTGAATAGGCTAAAGTTCGTAACGCTTTTTAAGCCAAATTACATGTGATAATTATTAATGAACAAATAACATCAAAGTTAGTTGTAAATATTCTGACAACAACACATAGTTGAACGGAACAGCCAGCCGTTTTCGAAGGCCACTAAACCTTCCTCATCAGCGTTCTTCTGTGTTTTTGGTCCACTGTGTGTGGTGTCAGTTGATGTAGATGTCTGCCTTATATACGTAACTTTATTGCAAATGGAATATGTGAATTTGTTTGATTCATTGCATTTCAATTTGCCAATGTGTTTCGTAATGTATACGCAAGTTACCATCTATATATATACCATCTTCTATATATATTACCATCTTCTATATATATTACAACAGTCTTACCATTGTCGTTTTGTTCCTTACTAACTATACACATGTTTGTTAATTTGCTTATTTTTGTTCTACTTAAGACAAACTTTTTTGGTTTGTTACTATTAAGTATATTTTTATTTTTTTTTATTTTTAATTTTTGCCACAAGCCAATGACTATTAATTAGTTAATTTAATTATTATTTTTCGAACTGTATTTGTTTCTATATTCTTATGAATTGAATAGGCTAAAGTTCGTAACGCTTTTTAAGCCAAATTACATGTGATAATTATTAATGAACAAATAACATCAAAGTTAGTTGTAAATATTCTGACAACAACACATAGTTGAACGGAACAGCCAGCCGTTTTCGAAGGCCACTAAACCTTCCTCATCAGCGTTCTTCTGTGTTTTTGGTCCACTGTGTGTGGTGTCAGTTGATGTAGATGTCTGCCTTATATACGTAACTTTATTGCAAATGGAATATGTGAATTTGTTTGATTCATTGCATTTCAATTTGCCAATGTGTTTCGTAATGTATACGCAAGTTACCATCTATATATATACCATCTTCTATATATATTACCATCTTCTATATATATTACAACAGTCTTACCATTGTCGTTTTGTTCCTTACTAACTATACACATGTTTGTTAATTTGCTTATTTTTGTTCTACTTAAGACAAACTTTTTTGGTTTGTTACTATTAAGTATATTTTTTTTTTATTTTTAATTTTTGCCACAAGCCAATGACAAATTGAAATGCAATGAATCAAACAAATTCACATATTCCATTTGCAATAAAGTTACGTATATAAGGCAGACATCTACATCAACTGACACCACACACAGTGGACCAAAAACACAGAAGAACGCTGATGAGGAAGGTTTAGTGGCCTTCGAAAACGGCTGGCTGTTCCGTTCAACTATGTGTTGTTGTCAGAATATTTACAACTAACTTTGATGTTATTTGTTCATTAATAATTATCACATGTAATTTGGCTTAAAAAGCGTTACGAACTTTAGCCTATTCAATTCATAAGAATATAGAAACAAATACAGTTCGAAAAATAATAATTAAATTAACTAATTAATAGTCATTGGCTTGTGGCAAAAATTAAAAATAAAAAAAAAAAATATACTTAATAGTAACAAACCAAAAAAGTTTGTCTTAAGTAGAACAAAAATAAGCAAATTAACAAACATGTGTATAGTTAGTAAGGAACAAAACGACAATGGTAAGACTGTTGTAATATATATAGAAGATGGTAATATATATACAAGATGGTATATATATAGATGGTAACTTGCGTATACATTACGAAACACATTGGCAAATTGAAATGCAATGAATCAAACAAATTCACATATTCCATTTGCAATAAAGTTACGTATATAAGGCAGACATCTACATCAACTGACACCACACACAGTGGACCAAAAACACAGAAGAACGCTGATGAGGAAGGTTTAGTGGCCTTCGAAAACGGCTGGCTGTTCCGTTCAACTATGTGTTGTTGTCAGAATATTTACAACTAACTTTGATGTTATTTGTTCATTAATAATTATCACATGTAATTTGGCTTAAAAAGCGTTACGAACTTTAGCCTATTCAATTCATAAGAATATAGAAACAAATACAGTTCGAAAAATAATAATTAAAAAAACTTTTTTCTTTTTTAAATTCTGAATAACTTCGAAACCATAAAAAATAGGTAAAACATGATTATTAACATTTTTTAACAAAATTTTGTGGCGCGTCTTTTGGTTTATTATTTATTAAAATCGAAATAGCGGTTTTCGAGTTATAGTAAAATATATTAGTATGGCCGACTAATTTAGGGGCCAAAATTAGCCACGCCCATAAAAAAATCTCTACGTGATAGAGCAAAACTGATAGCAGATTTGAATTTAACGCATCGAAATCCATATAGTACGCGTAATTTTATCTAAAGGACAGCCAAAAAATGTTATTTTGTTGCACAGTGTAATTAGAATGTTTTCGAAAATATCAATTAAATACAGACTCAATCTCGCCGTACTATTCAGTTTATTGATGACAAAATGCTAGCAAGCATGGACAAATGCAAGCTTTCTACAAGAAATGAAGGTTGTTAATGCAACTGCTGCCGCCATTGTAAATAAGGATGTCTCCTCTAATTCTTCAGCAATAAATTTGGAAGATCTGCTATTAAATCGAACCACTTTTCATTCAATGCGAAGCGATTACCATAGAAGACAAACTAAGCGGATTATCGATGAATTCAATGTAGTTGATTTAATATTAAATTTAGGAGGTTAGTGTTTGGTGCTCACGGAGCGGCCTCAGTGTCAACGCGAACAAAACGGAAGTAGTACTCTTTTGCAGGAGATACAAAGTTCCCAACTTCAATCACTCAAAACTAAATGGCATTACTCTAACCCTGTGGGATAATGCCAAATATATGGGTGTTGTTCTCGATAGTAAGCTTTTCTGGATGGAAATTCTTCAGGCAAGAGTAGCGAAAGCCACAACGGCAATCTACGTCTGCAGAAACGCAATCAGTCCTACCTGGTGAAGAAGTCCTAAAGAAGCCAGTTGGATACTATAAATGGTTATAAAACTATTATTTTATGGAATTTCGGTCTGGTGGAAAGCACTTGACTCAGCAAGTAATCAGTCCCGTATGGCAGGAATTCTCCGCAAAATGGCACTTATGATAACAGGTGCTCTAAGATCAATGCCAATAAAAGCGCTCTTCGCTATGTTGGATTGGCTTCCAGTGGACTTAACAGCTAGAAATCTAGCTCTATGTACCGCCGTCAGACTAAACGCAATAGGAACATGGAATCACCAACTTTGGCGGCATGCAATCATTTTAGGTATAGTGGATAACATACCGGATCTTATTGACTACTGACGGAGTACAGTACCTACCTCAATAAGAATTTTAAAATTCCACTGACTTAAGGGGTTTCCCCACTGAACGGAGTCGTATAGGTCTTCACGGACGGTTGAAAAAAGTTTGGAAGAGTTGGTGGGGGCGTTTATATTCCGGAATACGGAATTAAAATTTCGTTCAGACTCCCGTACGAATGTAGTATATTACAGGCAGAGTTATCTGCCATTAAAAGAGAGACACACTGGCTAAGGTGCTATAGGATTTCAAATAGAGATATCCAAATTATAACTGACAGCAAATCTGCTACTAAGTCCCTTATAGGTGTATACACCACATCCTTTCTTGTCCAAGAATGTCGCAAAGCCCTGGATGGACTTGGGTAGCACTCAAACATCTCATTAAACTGGGAAACATAGTTGCGGATGACCTGGCAAAAAGGCAGAATACCCATCGGCAGCTTATCCAAGTTATCGGCAATCGTGCTAGAAAACTTGAGCCTTTATATTAGGAATAGTGGCTGGTATAGCCGCTGACTCCCACCTAGCCAAATTTTTGACCCACCCTCACAGCCCTTAATAACTATTATCTCTTTTCTACTGGGAGAAGTCGATATCGACAATCTCTGTGGTCTTCCACTCTCATCCTGCTGGAAACGTTTCGATGTTACCTTTCTGGAATTAGCTCAAAACAGATGGCGAAATGAGCCCACCTGTGCAATATCGAGAACCCTCTGGCCTCGCCTAAACTCCCATAAGACGAAGAATATCATGAACATAGGAAGCACTTGAGGAACCTCATGGCCACGTTGACCGGTCACTGTACCTTCGTAACCCATGCTAAACGTATGGGTCTGGCGTATAATGACTACTGCTATAGTTGCAATGACGAGAAAGAGGAGGAAATCCTTCATCTCCTGTGTCTTTGTCCCGCTCTGGAGAATAGCCGTCTGCACCTCCTTGGCAGAATACCCATCGGCAGCTTATCCAAGTTATCGGCAATCGTGCTAGAAAACTTGAGCCTTTATATTAGGAATAGTGGCTGGTATAGCCGCTAGCCAAATTTTTGACCCACCCTCACAGCCCTTAATAACTATTATCTCTTTTCTACTTCTACCCTTCTCCCGCTCTCTCTCTCTCTCTCTCTCTCTCTCTCTCTCTATTTCCTTTCAACTTACAGGTAGCACAAATAGATCACTGTAATGGACCCAACTGAGCTCGACTCTAATTTTCGATTTTCCTTGCCAGCAGCCTGCTAACATAACCTAATATTAAATTTTAAAATTAGTTGTTCTGAACTCGGACGGCAAACTCCTTCCATACATAAGGAGAATAGAAAAACAAGATCGACTTGCTCTCGTTGTTACCAGTGAAAACATGGAAAATAAATTCAGTAAAGTGCGACTTTGACTCGCGCACGAAGGGTTCCGTACGTTGGGCTTTGAGCATTTTTTAATAATGTTTTTTCCGTTTTTTCAGCTGAAATAATTTTTTTTTATTATTTTTCGCTTTTTTTTCGTTTTGGCGATTTTTTTAATTTTGGCGATTTTTTTTAATTTTAGCGATTTTTTTCATTTTGGCGATTTTTTTATTTTGACGATTTTTTTTATTTTGGCGATTTTTTTAATTTTGGCGAATTTTTTTTTCATTTTGGCGATTTTTTAATTTTGGCGATTTTTTTTTTCATTTTGGCGATTTTTTAATTTTGGCGATTTTTTTTTTCATTTTGGCGATTTTTTCATTTTTGCGATTTTTTCGGTTTTTTGCGATTTATTTTCGATTTAGAAATTTTTTTTAATTTGGTGCTTTTTTTCGTTTTGGCGATTTTTTTTTTGATTTTGGCGATTTTTTTTCGGTTTGGCGATTTTATAATTTTGAGATTTTTTTGTTTCACCGTTTTTGAAAATTTCAGGAAGTTTGCTCTTACGGTTTTTCGTTGCTCGTTTTGGCACACCCTTTAATTTCCAACTCTCATGTATTTTTTGTTGTAGCGGCCAAGGATCCCATGTAATATACATACGATTGTATGTATATTAGATGGGATTTTAAAATTTTTCGTTGCTCGTTTTGGCACACCCTTTAATTTCCAACTCTCATGTATTTGTTGTTGTAGCGGCCAAGGGTCCCATGTAATATACATACATACATACAATTGTATGTATATTACATGGGATTTTAAAATTTTTGTTGCTCGTTTTGGCACACCCTTTAATTTCCAACTCTCATGTATTTGTTGTTGTAGCGGCCAAGGGTCCCATGTAATATACATACACACATACAATTGTATGTATATTACATGGGATTTTAAAATTTTTCGTTGCTCGTTTTGGCACACCCTTTAATTTCCAACTCTCATGTATTTGTTGTTGTAGTGGCCAAGGGTCCCATGTAATATACATACATACAATTGTATGTATATTACATGGGATTTTAACATTTTTCGTTGCTCGTTTTGGCACACCCTTTAATTTCCAACTCTCATGTATTTGTTGTTGTAGCGGCCAAGGGTCCCATGTAATATACATACATACATACAATTGTATGTATATTACATGGGATTTTAAAATTTTTCGTTGCTCGTTTTGGCACACCCTTTAATTTCCAACTCTCATGTATTTGTTGTTGTAGCGGCCAAGGGTCTACACACTCTGTCCAAATTTCAGGTCCGTAGCTCTTACGGTTCTCGAGAAAATACCCTGTGACGGACAGACGGCCAGACGGACAGACGGACAGCGTAGCGAAAACAATAGGGTTCCTTTTTCACCTTTGGTGTACGGAACCCTAAAAATGCTAGATATACCAAAAATAAAAAATTCTTCCGATGAAAATATAGCTGACGCAACCTTAAATTTTTTGCGACACTGGGCACTTGATACTTGGTAAAGATTCTATTTTTTTACACCATAACCACTAATACTGGGATTAATAACATCGCTATATGTTTACTCGAAAAAAAGTTTGGATGAAAACAAGTTCTTCTTTCATGTCGCCACCACATTACCGAATTATTAAGAAGGTCAGTGTTTGAACTGAATTTTTGAAAAATATCCGGACCAGAAAATCTCTTCACCCGATTTGCGAAGTATTGGAAAAACATTACTGCTTGCAACTTCACAAAATGGACATTGGACGAAGAAGTTCTACGGAATTTAACATCATGGCAAGTGGAATACGTAGTCATTACGTGTGTGCGGACTATACAGCCTGGTACCATGTTAACAATTGCGTGTGAAATGCTGTCAAACTACATATAAAAGTATTTGGTATAAAATATTTGCGAGATAAATTCGCAAAAGTAGTGCTGTGTTCTTATTGCGAAAAACTGGTAAAATCTATCTGGCAGCATATTTTCCATGCAAAATGACTGGCATCATTTTAATTTCAGCTGCGAAACAACATGAGCAGTACTTTTTTCGCACGGAATTTTAACAATGTTACATACTTTCAAGCGAGAAATTTATAAATAAATTCAGTAAAGTGCGACTTTGACTCGCGCACGAAGGGTTCCGTACGTTGGGCTTTGAGCATTTTTTAATAATGTTTTTTCCGTTTTTTCAGCTGAAATAATTTTTTTTTATTATTTTTCGCTTTTTTTTCGTTTTGGCGATTTTTTTTAATTTGAGCGATTTTTTTCATTTTGGCGATTTTTTTATTTTGACGATTTTTTTTTTATTTTGGCGATTTTTTTAATTTTGGCGAATTTTTTTTTCATTTTGGCGATTTTTTAATTTTGGCGATTTTTTTTTTCATCTTGGCGATTTTTTCATTTTTGCGATTTTTTCGGTTTTTTTGCGATTTATTTTCGATTTAGAAATTTTTTTTTAATTTGGTGCTTTTTTTCGTTTTGGCGATTTTTTTTTTTGATTTTGGCGATTTTTTTTCGGTTTGGCGATTTTATAATTTTGAGATTTTTTTGTTTCACCGTTTTTGAAAATTTCAGGAAGTTTGCTCTTACGGTTTTTCGTTGCTCGTTTTGGCACACCCTTTAATTTCCAACTCTCATGTATTTGTTGTTGTAGCGGCCAAGGATCCCATAATTATATTAAAATTTTTCGTTGCTCGTTTTGGCACACCCTTTAATTTCCAACTCTCATGTATTTGTTGTTGTAGCGGCCAAGGGTCCCATGTAATATACATACATACATACAATTGTATGTATATTACATGGGATTTTAAAATTTTTGTTGCTCGTTTTGGCACACCCTTTAATTTCCAACTCTCATGTATTTGTTGTTGTAGCGGCCAAGGGTCCCATGTAATATACATACACACATACAATTGTATGTATATTACATGGGATTTTAAAATTTTTCGTTGCTCGTTTTGGCACACCCTTTAATTTCCAACTCTCATGTATTTGTTGTTGTAGTGGCCAAGGGTCCCATGTAATATACATACATACAATTGTATGTATATTACATGGGATTTTAACATTTTTCGTTGCTCGTTTTGGCACACCCTTTAATTTCCAACTCTCATGTATTTGTTGTTGTAGCGGCCAAGGGTCCCATGTAATATACATACATACATACAATTGTATGTATATTACATGGGATTTTAAAATTTTTCGTTGCTCGTTTTGGCACACCCTTTAATTTCCAACTCTCATGTATTTGTTGTTGTAGCGGCCAAGGGTCTACACACTCTGTCCAAATTTCAGGTCCGTAGCTCTTACGGTTCTCGAGAAAATACCCTGTGACGGACAGACGGACAGACGGCCAGACGGACAGCGTAGCGAAAACAATAGGGTTCCTTTTTCACCTTTGGTGTACGGAACCCTAAAAACCGCAAGTTGGGCTACAGTTAGTGCATGTCAAATTTTTCACACGAAATAATTAATGTTGCTGAAAATTTTTCACAACTTCGAACAGAGTACCGGGCTTAAAGAATTGATTCAGTTAACTCTTCATATTATTGGAGAGCATTTAACAGATTTTACTAAATTTCCTTTACGTGTTGCAACATCAGACACACGATTTATGTCAAAGTGTATTTATTGCTTGATTTTTTTTTGCTTCTTCTTCGTAGTATTTGTTTATTCCTTAGTCCGCTTTTACAATTGGGAAATTCAAAGGTAGACATTTTTCTAATTCTCTTTTGAACTTACCTAAACATTTTACAATTGGAAAATTAACACACAGACAGAAAATTTATTACTTCTTTACTTTATAAGCTGTTCTTATTTCAAGTTGTTCAGCACTATCGTCAATTATATTCATCTCACAACAAATGTGCTCTCATGAACCCCGTTATAAATGAATTATCCAGTTCTCATCCTTAAATTTAATACAAAAAACCCTAAAACCTAATTATATTCTTTTGTCAAATAGTTATAAAAAGCAATAACAAATAGGACTAAAGTGAGTTTTTTCATAAACGGTGCGGTGCCTTTGTGCCCCACTGAGCACCGCACAGCCCTTTGTTCCATAGACAAAAATACTCATGTCTTACATGTATGGATAGCAGCCTAACTTTGGTTGCATTGCTAGTTCCCGAAATGATATTGTTCCTACCATGTCAAACTATCAAATATGCAAATTTGTAATTTTCAGAAAAGCGCAAAGACCCGTCAGTTGTGCATTTAAAGTCAGCGTATTCCTAATACAGTCAAATCCCGATAATTCGTACCCCGATAAATCGTAATTCCCGATAATTCGTAATAAACAGTCGGTCCCTTGAAAAAATCTCGTTAATTCGTAAAATTTCCATACATTTTGGTCCCCTCGATAATTCGTAATTTTTTTTCAAATAAAATCTCCTTTACCTCTTATAAATCGTAATATTTTGCTAACTACCACTTATAATTCGTAATAAAAACAACAGAAACATGGAAAGAATGATTTTTTGCTTAATGCTATTTTTTTGGGTCGGTTTTTGCTCTTGCTTGTGTGTGTGTTTATTTTTTTAAGATCAGTTTTTTACATGAATAATAAAGAAAAATGTCAAACCGCACGCATAAAATTACAAAAACAACAAATTTAGTAAATAAATTGAAAAACCCCGTTAATTCGTATTTATTTTATTTTAACCCCGTTAAATCGAAAACCCCTATAATTCGTAAGAAATGGCTGGTCCCTTGCGATTACGAATTATCGGGATTTGACTGTATATATAAACAGGCAGGCTGTATCGTCGGCAAATGTGGAAGTATGGATACTACTGCTCACAGGCATATCACAAGTATAAATTAAATATAAAACTGGTCCCAGTATACTCCCCTGTGGCACACCAGATGAAATTGTTTCAGGCCTACTTGTAAAGTCTCCTTCCGCAACAGTGAACTTACGGGAAATAATGTAACTTTCCAAAAGATTTAAAATGTTTATTGGTAAGTAAGTCTTCAATTTTAAAATTAGGCCTTCATGCTACACTTTATCAAATGCCTGGGAAACGTCAATAAACAGCGCAGAACAATACTTTTTTCCCTCAAAAGTTCTTCTTATAAATTGAACCAATCTGTGAGTTTGTTCAATGGTGCTATGCTGACTTCTAAAACCAAATAGATGGTCTGGTATGCACCCACTACTAATTAGAATTGGGGACAATTTTGTTTTGAGCAGTTTTTCGAAAAGCTTTGACATTGTAGAGAGTAGACTTATTGGCCTATATGACTCAGCCTTGGTTATATCTTTGCCCGGCTTTGGAATCATTTTAACCTTGGCAAGTTTCCAGTTGTGTGGATAATACTCCAGTCGTAAAATAGCATTAAATATGAATAACAGGATTCTCATTGCAATACGAGGCAAGTTCATCAGCATCTGATTACTAATTCCATCAATACCCGGAGCTTTCTTCGGGTTGAGTTCGGCAATTAATTTTTGTAAATCACGCATCTTAAACTTTATGTGTTGAGGGGGTAGAGCGACTATATTCGGCAAATCAGCAACACCAGTACATATATTTGGCGTAAAAACGGATTTTAAGTGCTCAGCAAATATTTTACCTTTTTCAGTATCGCTTCTTGCCCAACCTCCGGTAGATGTGCGTAGAGGTGGCTTATACTCAACGGGTGTTTTAAGCTTTCTGGCAGCGCGCCACAAAGAGTAATTAGACGCCGGTGTGACATCAAGACCCTCCAGATAATTTTTAAGAGATGCAATTTTTTCAGATTCAAGCAACTCTTGGAGTCGTTTAGTGCACTCTTTAAATCTGATTTTATTTTGTGGTGATCTGTACTGTTGCCATTCCCTTCTAGCCCTTCTTTTTTCACGTACGAGACGTTCAATGTCTGTAGAATAAATTTTATTAAACCCAATCTGCGGATGGGAGATAGTGGCATGTTCAGCAGCCTGTTTAATATTCTCGCTGAGATTGGCAATGTTCGATTCAATATCATCGGGTGTTCTAAGCGTAATGTTTTCCGTACAATGACTGCTGAGATATTTTTTGAACCTAGCCAATTTACACGATTGATCATCTTCACATATGGGTCAGGTAAGTAACTTCTTAATGGGCTAAAAATTGTGATGATCGTCGGGGAGTGATCGGACGAGAGATCAAGAGAAGCTTGAACTTGAATTAAATCCCTAGAGATATTTTTTATGACGCCAAAATCTATAACATCCGGAATTTTTTGTATGTCAGTAGGCCAATAAGTGGGCTCCCCACTCGAAATGACATCCAAGCCCATTTTTGAAATAGTGTTGAACAATGCTCGACCTCTGGGTGTAACAAGGCGCGAACCCCAGAACGTATGTTTCGCATTGTAGTCTCCAGCTGCTACAAAACAAGGTCCAAGAGATTTGTAGAAATCCTCATATTGATTCTCAGTGATTGAAAATCTGGGAGGGGAGTAAATTGATGATATAACGAAATTTGAACAAAAACTTTCAATGCCAATATTTGTTGCTTGTAGGTATTCTTCACAAATGTTATCAAGAACATAGTGCTTGAGTCTTGACTTTATTAGAATTGCTGATCCACCGCAAGCCCTTCCTCTAGGGTCCTTTGTATCATATATAGTTTTTTTTTTTTTTTTTTTTTTTCATATACATATTTATTTATTGTATCTTCAAAAATGAACTAACAATAAGTAATCAAATCTTAAATCTAAATATAATTATTAGGCCCGACCAATATCGGACATAAGCTTAGTGATAGTTATAAATAATACATAAGTAGTGATAATCAAAAAGAAGTATTTTTAAGCAGTCCCATCTGGAGTGTTGGGTATAAGAGCCCTTGTGTCCCTCTTTTTTAAGCGAATGTGTCCAGTAAAGCTCAAAATATTACGGGCAAGCGGATTAGGATGTGACTCGAGTTTAGTTAAATATTTGCCTGCGTATTTTGCAATTTCTTCACTCACTAGTGGCATATTTAAATCACGATGAATATTTGAATTTTTAACGTACCATGGAGCAGATGTTATCAAACGTAAAATTTTGTTTTGCCTTCGTTGGATTCTCTCGACATTTGAAGCTGAAGCAGTGCCCCACAGCTGAATTCCATAGCACCATATTGACTTCAAAAGCGACTTGTATATCAAAAGTTTGCAGTCTAGGCTGAGTGTTGAATTTCTGCCAATTAACCAATATATTTGAGTCAATTTAAGTTTCATTTGGGTTAACTTAGAGTCAATATGATATTTCCATGTAAGCCTTCGATCAAGGTGTATGCCAAGGTATTTGACTTGAGAATGTTGAGGAATATATTGATTGTTGATTCGAATGGGGGAACAGGTATCTTTTCTTAGGGTAAACGTTATATGAACACACTTTTGTTCATTGACTTTAATTCTCCATAAGTTCAACCATATTTCAAGCTGGGTAATGTGTGCTTGGAGATTGCGGGATGCCTCATCAGGATTTTTGTGAATACTC
Organism: Tachina lurida; assembly: GCA_944452675.1. Classification (NCBI taxonomy): domain Eukaryota; kingdom Metazoa; phylum Arthropoda; class Insecta; order Diptera; family Tachinidae; genus Tachina; species Tachina lurida. Next base: position 43,312,394 of record OX101755.1, on the reverse strand, counting down.
AAACAGGCTGTATCATCGGCAAATGTAGAAGTGTGGATGTTATTGCTCACAGGCATATCACAAGTATATATTAGATACAAAACTGGCCCCAGAATACTACCCTGTGGCACACCAGAAGATATAGATTCGGGTACACTCATGAAGTCTCCTTCCACAACAGTAAACTTTCTATCAAGAATATAACTTTCCAAAAGCTTTTGTATATTTATTGGTAGGTATGTCTTAAATTTTAAAACTAGGCCTTTGTGCCAAACTTTGTCAAATGCCTGAGAAACATCAATAAAAAGGGCAGAACAATACTTCTTTTCTTCAAAAGTCCTCCTTATAATTTGAACCAATCTATGCGTTTGCTCAATAGTGCTATGCTGACTTCTAAAGCCAAATTGATGGTCCGGGATGCACCCATTATCAGCTAAAATTGTGTACAATTTAGTCATGAGAAGCTTGTCGAAAAGTTTTGAGATTGGTGATAGATTTTTGCTTGGCTTCGGAATCATTTTAATCTTGGCAAGCTTCCAGTTATGTGGAAAATACTGCATTCGTAAAATGGCATTAAAAATAAATAGCAGGATTCTTATTGCAATATGAGGCAAGTTCATCAGGATCTTGTTACTAATTCCATCAATACCTGGAGCTTTCTTCGGGTCGAGTTCAGCAACTATTTTTTGTAGTTCACGCATCTTAAACCTTAAGGGACGAGGGGGTAGAGATACTACACTCGGTAATCCGGCAGCACCCGTACATGAATTGGGAGTGAATACAGATTTTAAATTCTCAGAAAATAAGTTACCTTTCTCACTATCGCTTCTTGCCCAGCCTCCGGTCGAAGTACGCAGTGGTGATTTGAGATCAACGGGTCTTTTAAGATTTCTAGTAGCGCGCCATAAAGAGTAATTAGGTGTTGACGTTACATCAAGACCTTCTAAATACTTTTCCAGTAATGCAGTCTTTTCCGACGATAGCAGCTCTTTGAGTCGTTTAGTACATTTTAAGTCTGATTTTATTTAGGGGTGATCGGTGTTGTTGCCATTCTCTTCTAGCTCTCCTTTTTTCACATACAAGACGTTCAATTTCCGTAGAATAAATTCTATTAAAGCCAGTCTGCGGATAGGAAGTAGTGGCATGTTCAGCAGCCTGTTAAGATTGGCAATATTAAATTCAATATCATCAGGTGATCTTAGCTGAATGTTTTCTACGCAGTGACTACTAATATATTTTTTTAATCCTAGCCAGTTGACCCTATTAATCGTTTTCGCATATGAGTTAGTTAAATCACTCCTTAGTGGGTTGAAAATTGTAACTATTGTGGGAGAGTGATCGAAAGACAGATCTAGAGAGCCCTCTACGTGAATTAAGTCTCTATGGATATTTTTCGTGACGCCAAAATCTATAACATCTGGAATTTTTCTTCCGTCAGTAGGCCAGTAAGTAGGCTCCCCACTCGAAATGACATCTAAGCCCATTTTTGAAATTGTATTAAACAACGCTCTACCTCTAGGTGTAACAAGACGCGAGCCCCAGTACGTATGTTTTGCATTGTAGTCACCAGCTGCCACGAAACAAGATCCAAGCGATTTGTAGAACTTCTCATACTGATCTTCGGTAACTGAAAATCTGGGAGGTGAGTAAATTGAAGATATCACGAAATTCGCACAAAAATTTTCTACGAAAATATTCGTAGCTTGCATATATTCTTCACTAACGTTCTCAAGGATATAGTGCTTGAGTCTTGACTTAATTAGAATTGCTGATCCACCGCATGCTCTCCCTCTCGGGTCCTTTGAATCATATAGAGTGTAGCCATTTATTTTAAAGCAGCTTCTCGAAGTCAAGTGAGTCTCAGAGACCAACATTATATCAATATTTTTTTTCCATGAGGAAGTGTTCAAGTTCATTTTTATGTTGGCGAATGCCGTTTGCGTTCCAGAAACATAGTTTTAACGTGTTCATGGTTTGTTGACTAATGCTTGAAGCAGAGTATTCTGCATTCTCAGCATTTCTTGCATCATGCTAGTCATATTTGTTGTAAAGTTGTTTATAGTTAGCACCAGATTCTCAATAGTAGCTTCAAGACGACAAAAGTTAAAGCTAGAGTTTGCATTCGTTGAATTACTTGGCGGTGGAACATTTTGTGTGGGAATAGAACTAGTCTTAGCAGCATCGGCATACGATACACGTGAATTAACTAGTTGGCTAGTTTCAGGAAGAGTGGCGGAGTAAGCATTTGCTGATTGAACTGTAGCTAATTTAGTTTTTTGACCCATAGCCTGTTTAACGAAAGAATATACAGGGGATCCCCTGTAGTTAGCGGTGTGATTACCTCCACAATTACTGCATTTTTTTTCTGCTTGTACTTTTGGCTTGGTACAGTTAACAGTACCATGCAATTCACCGCAGATAACACAAACTGTAGGTAATTTGCAGTAAGTTTTTGTGTGGCCATATTCTTGGCAATTATGGCACTGTACGGGACCTGAACGCTTGCGTGGCTCTTCAACTGTGATTTTTCGGTGTAAAATGTATTTTAGACTATAAATTGGGTGCGTCTCGTTTTTTTCAACTGTATATCATTCGGCTCCAGTTCAACACGAAATAGAGGCTGGGGAATCTTCTCTCTATTGATTATATTGGTAACATTTTTTACCTTAAATCCGAATGTTCGATAAGTGCACATTTTACTTCTTCGGGCTCAACATATGAATCTATGCCCTTTAATACTATTTGTAGGCCTTTAGCACTCTTAAGTTGATATGTGTAAGTTTGATTTATTTTTTTCAAACTCACTCATTAACAATTTTTCGGATATCTTTTTGATCATATATTTGGATTTTAGTTTCATCAATATTACGTCGTTTAATTGGAATGATGTGAAAAGTATTTTCACCAATGGTCGACAGTGTTTTTTTTAGAAGCGCGTTAGAATGTTTTTCTCTCAGATAAATAGGTGGTGGCTTAAAAGACTTTTGCGATGATGCAGCGGGCTTGTTGTTTTTGTTTTGCAATAATGAAAAACGATTTTGACGATTGATAGAGGATGCGCTGTTATCCCTAGACATCTTTGGGGCGGATCCAATTTTAGTAGAATTTGGGCTTCGCCCGCGCTTTAAAATGGTTATATATCTGTCCATTCCTACTTGTACCTTTGGTTTTGTACTACTGTTGTCTTCAGTAACAACTTGTTTAATTGTTGACCACGAGCCCGAAGCGGATGATATCGCTGAGTTAAATGTAGAAGTACTAGGCAATAATGTCAACGATTCACTAGTTGTTTATTATTAATAATGCCACAATTTTTTTTATACATATATTTATTTATTTTCACTTTTCTGTATGCACTAAATTTGACTTTTGTTTATTAAAATGATAACAAATTTGCTAATTTTTCTGTTTCTATTCCCCATTCCACGTTGCAACAATTGGTTTTGTAAACATTCACCCTTATTCCATTTGTCGACATCGACGTCACTTTAACACAATACTAAAAAATTGAGGCTTGTATACCCGTTCTCGAAAACAACTGACTCCTGTTGGCAGGGTAATGCCATTAATTAAATTAACGGAACGGAAATAAGGGAACGGAAATATATTGCCATTATCACAAAATTATTCTCGAGAGCGAGTAAACAAGCCCCAATTTTTTGGTATTGTGTTAAAGTGACGTTGATGTCGACAAATGGAATAAGGGTGATTGTTGTCTTCTTCTTTTTCTTTCGATTCAGTTTGTGTTTGGAATACCAATATTCGATCGTAGCGTAACTGAATGCGGAGACGTAATCGAAACTCAGAATAGGTGTGATTATTGCCCGGAAGTTCACTGTTGTGGAAGGAGACTTTATGAGTACGCCTGAAATAATATCATCCGGTGTGCCACAGGGGAGTATACTGGGCCAGTTTTTTATTTGATTTATATTTTATTATTTTATTTTACTCACACATCTACATTTTCTGATGATACAGCCTGCCTTAGTATGCACAAAAACCCTCACGAGGCTTCCCGATATCTTCACCAACATATTACTCAGCTAGAACTACGGTTAAACATGTGGAGAATAAAGGTAAACGAACAGAAGTGTGCTCAGGTAACATTTACCCCATGAAAAGACACTTGTTCTCCCATTACAATCAATAATCAAATTGTTCGTCAAAATTTACATGTGAAATACCTTGGTATACATCTTGATCGAAGGCTCACATGGAAACACCACATTGACTGTAACCTAACGCAAATGAAACTTAAACTAACTTAGATAAATTGGCTGGTTGGTAGAAATTCAACCGTCAGCCTAGATTGTAAACTCTTAATATACAAGTCGCTCTTAAAACCTATATGGTGCTACGGAATTCAGCTATGGGGTACTGCTTCAGCTTCCAATGTCGAGAGAATCCAACGAAGCAAAACAAAATTTTACGGTTAATAACATCGGCTCCATGGTATATAAAAAATTCAAATACACATCGTGATTTAAATATGCCACTAGTGACTGAAGAAATTGCAAAATACGCAGGCAAATATTTAACAAAACTCGAGTCACATCCTAATCCGCTTGCCCGTAATATTTTGAACTTTACTGGACACATCCGCCTAAAAAAGAGGGACACAAGGGCTCTTATTCATATCACTCCAGATGGGACTTCTTGAAAATACTTTTATTTTTTTCCTTATGACTATCACTACTTATGTATTATATATAACTATTACTAAGCTTATGTCCGACACTGGTCGGGCCTAATTATATTTTTGTATTTAAGATTTGAATACTTATTGTTAGTTCATATATGAAGATACAATAAATAAAAATCATGCATTAAAAAAAAAAAAATTAACTTACCAGGTAGGACAAACTTGCCCTTAAGTTATCGCTCACTTTAAGTTAGACTAAAGTTATAATAATAAAAAACTTTTTATACTTCCGATAAAATCCTACTTTTAAATAATTAAAAAGCTCTTCCGAAATCAAATTTCAATGCAGAACTATTACAATTATGTTTTTGTAGGTTTTTCTTCTAGCGCATTGTAGATGTTCTTGTTTTATTATTTTACTATTGAAATTTATAAACCAAATTCCCGACAGACAAAACTGATAAAAGTGCTTTTTGCGAACTTATTTTACTTTTTTTTACAAAACGTTCAACAAATTAAAATTAAGTAAAAAGGACGCGCTGATAAAAGCAATTATATTAATATCATGTACATATGTATACTAAAAACAATAATAAAAAATGTGAGTTTTGGCCTTTTTGTTTTTATATAAGGGAGTACGAATAAATATTAGAATGTCAAATATTTTTCATTCCAAGTGATATTTTACATTCCAAATGATTTGATTCCAGAAAGAAGAAGTACAACCAATAATAAAATAAGAAACTTCACCTTGAAAAATATTACAGGTAGCAATTAACATACCGCATTCTTGCGGGATTTATTTCTTTATACAAGTTAGAGAATTCTTAGTTGAAATCTCTTAAAAAAAGGTTTTTATTTATTATGTCCTTCTTTTTTATTATTTATTATTTTTTTATAGTTGCGACATAATCGCAACTTGCGAGTTTAATGACAAAATTAAAACTAAATTAATTACAATTTTAATATTGACTTAAATACTAATTATTATTTCAATTTCCTAATAGTGGCGTGATCCAATTCTTCAGAATTTTGGGTGCATGTGCCGGAAGTTCAATAAAGCTTTTGTTAGTGGCGTGATCTACTTCTTTGGAAATTGATTATTACTGTAGATCAAATTCTCTAGAATTTAGTTGTCGCTGCAGGTGTGAAAAGAAAAGTCAATAATAATTATCTGGAAATTTGGCTGCATGTGTTGGCGTGTGCCGGAAGTTTATGTTGCAATATGTTGGCAAGTTGTTGAAATTATTTAGGTAAAGCAAAAGTGATTAGTGGACACTTTTGCTTTTGTGCGAAAAATTTCATATTTACAGTGTGTAACATTTGTGGTGTTAACTTACTTAAATGAAACTTCCAAATGACTTGATTCACGCAAAAAGAGGTGCACCAAAAATATAAAAAAAATTTATCAATATATCAAAATAGACCGCATTCTTGTGGCATTTATTTTTTATTCATAAATGAAAATTCCAAATGACCTGACTGCTAACGATTTCTTGGAATGAAATTGATCCTTTTGAGCGCGTTTCGTTTGTTGTTGTAGAATTATTAGACAAAATTCTAGGTAAGTAATAAAACCGTCCCTTAAAAACATACATACATATGTACATATGTATGCGCCTCGATGTGAATTCGCACTGATTTTTTTTTTGTTATTTGTATTGCATTCCATTAACAAATAAATAAAAAATGTACACTGTCGTTAAGCAGCTCTATTTCGCGTCATCGTAATTATTTCTTAAGTGCGGTCGGGCTTAGTTTTGTTGTTGGGCCTTCGAGAGTTTTTCGTCTCGCTCGCACTGGTTGACTGATCTGCCACGGATAACCGCATAATCTTGCGGTTTTTTGTGGAATTTATTTAACAACCACGTTGCTACTTCCTATGTGAAGGCATAGGTCGTACAGTCAGTCACGGAACTTTTTTGAAAATACTGTTAATAACATCTTGGGCATATGGTCTAGTTACTCCGCCCATATTCGTGCAACACCATACTATGCAAATTTACTTTGTATAGTATGTTTAATAAATAAATAAATAAATAAAATAAAAAATGGACACTTGTGGGAGATTAACAAAAAAAATGTTTTTAAACCTAAAAAACAAATTATGAAATCAAATGTGCCTTTAATTATGAAAGTAGCCTAAGTCATATGTATATTTCTTTGGTCGAGATAATTAGTACTTTACCATTGAACAAATCCAAAAAAATGTTTATATTATGCAACATTTTAATTTAGTGTTCTACTAGTCTCGAGTAATTTAACTAATATTTTGAAGTAAAAATGCATACGACTAAAGGCTGGAACAGAATAGTAGCTGTAGTACAACGTAACGAGTAGCGCTGCAAGCTGTCAAAAGTTAAAAACTGTTGTTTTAAAGGGAAGTAAACAGAACCTACAAAAACATAATTGTAATATTTCTGCATTGAAATTTGATTTCGGAAGAGCTTTTTAATTATTTAAAAGTGGGATTTTATCGGAAGTATAAACAGTTTTTTATTATTATAACTTTAGTCTAACTTAAAGTGAGCGATAACTTAAGGGCAAGTTTGTCCTACCTGGTAAGTTAAATTAACGTATTTTGTTATCTAATAATTTTCCCATTTTGCTCATACTAGATGCAAATATTTTCTTAGTGAACATTTTAATTACTTACACATTCTAAGTAAAATATATTTAAAAAAGCAATAATTAAAATTATTATTATTATTAATATTAATATTATTAATAATAATAATGTTAATAAACTTTGCGTAACTTGATTCCATATAATTTACATAGGTACGTACACACATACATAAATATACAACATCACGCATAGTCAAATGCCCACACTCATTTCAATCTTCAACATTTCACTTTTCCATTTTACGTTTCATAATAAGAGAAAAATATTTTGTGCCATATATATGCATATTTTTTGAAAATATTTCTTGAAAATATTTTCAAAATGCCAATATTTCTTGTTTTCATATCTACATATTTTTCTCTCAAATATTTCAATTTTCTCATATGTATTTCATTGCGCTGATTTACACGGGATTAATTGTGCTGGCATAACATGGCAGTTTGTGGGTGGGAGAGGCAAAGAGAAGGGTTTTGTGTTTGGCATAATTTTTCAACCAGCTACAACCCCGCATTAGCAGCACAAAACCAATACACAAACAACTTAAAAAGCTGCAAATGTTAAATGAATACGAAAAACACTAACACACACAAAGCTGTGAATACGTATACATTTTTATGTCGGATGAATTAGTCTCGTGTGTTCTTAAAAAAACAAAAATTGTGCCGCATAAAAATTAGTCTCGTGTAAACTACCTCATTTATCATATTTTTCATAGTGGTTGAATGGCAAAATATTTATGTAGCACGCATTTTTCGTGTTGAACTATTTTTCTATGCATATTTTTTCGGTAGCTGTCGTTTATAATATTTGTGTGCTATAATATTTTGCAGTCACAACAATATTACACAAGCTAATATGCAAAAATGGAAATCTGTTTACTGCGTAAAATATTATTGTGGATTTATTTTCATTTTATGTGCATAGAAAAATATTACTACAAAAATATTTCTGTTCTGTTTGCTATGGAAAATATTAAATAGTTTGAAGGTATAAAATATTTATATGCGCGTATATGTACATACATATTTAATATGGAAATATTAAATATATTTTTATTATGCGCTTTGTCAAAAATTTATACAAGTCATATTTTCATAATAGTCATATTTAAACTAAAAATTTTGAAAAGCTAATTTTTAAACCCTGATTAAAACTATCAGTAAGTTTATGGTCGACACTGGTCGGGCCTAATAATTATTTTTAGATTTAAGATTTGAATACTTTTTGTTAGTTAATTTGTGGAGATACAATAAATAAATATTAGCGTGTAAAAAAAAAATATAAAATAATTTGAGACCAATTAAACTATTTTTTAAGCTTTAGGTCTGTTTATATTTTTAATTTTAAGTTCGATATTTCCTTAACCTTGGGTTAACTTCTTCAGGATAGCCTAAAGAAACAATTAAATGACGAAAAATTAGAAATATCGTGAAGAAGGTTAACGAAATATCGAAACAAAAATAGAAATATAAACAGATCTAAAGCTTAAAAAAATAGTTTAATTGAACATGTAAAAAATGGTTGAAAAATTAGAACATTTTTTTAATAATTAGAGAACGATTGATATTTTTCTGATCGCATAATCAGTAATATTTTTAGATTTGCATATTTCATGCATTTTTTTAAATTTTAAACTTTAAAATTGTTATTGCAGAAACGGTAACTTTTGTCGTTTTATGAAAGATAATTTTATCATCACCATCGATTGTTTGTAGCAGCGAGAAATAATTTTGTGTGGACAATTTAAGTTTTTTAAGCATTATGTTAACATCATCACTTTGGCGAGAACAGATGCTTTCTCCTCAGCTTTGTCAAAACAGTGGAGCCCTTTTGTCAAAACAGAGGAGCCTCTTGTAACAAAACTTCAACCATTTATTTCATGTATTTTTTTTGTGCCAAATTTAACGTTTTATGTTTTTATGTACGTTCATATAGAGATTTATTTTCGATTTAATAATAAACGACATGTAGTAAAAATTAACATTTTTATTAAAATTGAAATTTTAGCGAAAACTTCCACACACAAAAATATATTTGAATATTGAAAAAAACCTTCTCATGAAAACTTTAATCTTTGTCGCTTATCAAATCGAAAATCAAACTCGATATACCTTTAAAATAATTCTTCTAAAAACTTTAATTTTTGTCGTTTACGATTAAAATGAAAAAAGGCTCGATATGTATTTCCCATTACCCGATTTCTACGAAACTTACGTACATATGCACGAGCATATGTATACATGCGCATATGTACATACTTGAATACATACATATGCCAAAACATCCCTGCAGTCAGACTGGGGGCAAATGTCCCTATGTCAGCACTAAAAATCTGGTAGTATGTACATTGTCTACAATTTCTCTTCTATTCGTCAGTACAAAAGAACGAGAGAAAACAGATGTGGTGCATTTGTGGTGGGTTTTGCAACAACTTGTCAATATTCCTATAATTGTATGTACGTAAGGTATAGTAATGTACCACTAAATGTCTGGTTGGTCTGTCTCCATGTTCCCATAAGAACTATGAAGTCACTACCTAGTCAACTGTTTAAGTGTTACTAGTAGATTTTCAATGACAAGCACATGCTAAATGTCTATAGCACAAAGTATTGTATGGGGAATAATTAGAGAGTAGTACTGGTGACAAAGTCAAAAGCGACTCAGTACATTTTCACCATCGACACTGCCTTCAGGGATGATACATACCAATTTAATATTTGTATGTACATATCTATGTTTAAATTTACGCAAAATCATATTAATTTTTTAAACTATACTCTTAAGTTGGTATCTACTTTTTCAACTTATTGATTAGTTGTCATCAGTATTAAAATATTTTTTACTTTTGCAATAAAAGAAAATAATTTAAAGCAAATAGTATATCGCATGTGAATTTCACGTAATTTTGACGTCACCATGTATGTAGCTATATTGACTACATGCTGTCTACTAGTAGCACATTTTAATGTAGAAATTAACATATTTACACAAGTGACGCTTGTGAGGCTTGTTAGGAAAATTTAACTTTAACTTTATTTTAGAAAAATAAAATTTAAAAAAAAATTAATATTTCAAGTTAACATTGAAATTTTAATTTATCAAAAATTTTCATTTCAAATAAAAATCAATAATATTTTGTGTGCGAGTATCAAATTTAAATTTCTTCCAAAGCAAAAAGTTATATAAAATAAATAATAACTTAATATATATATATATAGTTCTTAAAACATTAAATATCCGGTGGGATTTATTCTTCTATGTTTTCTTTTCTTTTCTGCAAATTCAAGATGTAAATATTGGAAGGATCAAAGATTAATTTTTTTTTTAATTCCGTTTAATTTTTTTTAGAGAACTATTTGAATTGGAAGATCTAGCTTCAGTTGTAACTGTGTCCTTTTGTAGAGCAGAAAATTCATTTGGACACAGGAAGCCTGAACATATTTGGGGTCCGTTGGAGTACCTTTAAAACGAATTCCTTTAATTCTATCACTAACAAAACCATACTTTTTATACGCCTCAACTGAACATCAGCATTCTTCCAATATTATATATTTTTTTGTTTTTACCTGATTTGAAGCAAACCTACGAATTTGATTTTTAATGATAATTGATACCACATTTAAGATAAAATCTCCAGTTTTTCTTTTATATGGATAATTTCTTAGAGAATTTTTGTTGCATTTATTGCAAAGTATAATTAATATAAAAAAAAAAAATCTGCGAAAAAAAAATATTAATAACATTTTAGTGTAAAATTCGTTTAATTGGTTTTTTTGTGACTTTATTATTTTTTTTTACTTATGAAAATTATTTGTAATAACAAAATAGTAATAATGAAGTCACCGAATATAATGCATCGAATCTCCGGCCTGAAGACTTCGCTGGATTGTAATGGTGAGTTTTAATGTAAAATTATTCCTTTATAGACTTTAAGATATCCAATTTCAAAAATAATATAAATATATATAAAAAGAAAAAAAAAATAATAAGCAAACGCTAATAACCAAATAATAGATACATATGTATATATACATATATATTTTTTTTCTCTTTCTTGTTTACTATAATCAATTCAATCGTGCTTTTCTTAATAATTATAACAAAATTTGATTAAACCTTTTAATAAGTTCATTAATTATAGTTTGTTTTAATATTTTTTTTTTATATTATTATTACAAATACTTAAATATAAATATATAAAAATGATGAAACTTTACTTAAAATTAAAAATGAACGGTTAAACATTAATTAATTTCATGAAAGGTTAAATGCACATTTAGGTAGATATATGAACGGGCTATAAGATAAAATAGTAGATATTATAGCAGGTAGGGTGGGTATATTATATAGTAGAGGAATTAAAATCTTATCCTTTTTTTTCTAAATATTCCAATGTAGTTTTTTTTTATTATTTTGTTTTACAATTTGTTTTGCCTAAAAGTAATTGTCTAGCTACCTACCGATAATGAAAATTTTATTGTACGGTTCTTAATTTATTTCTTAAGAAACAAGATCACCACCACAAGCCCTGAGCACGGCCGGACATTTAGGTAGCAGTTTCTTAAAGAAAATGGGCTATATTGCATGAATCGTCACATTAAATGGCGCCCAACGTGGGGCATCAGTAGAAAACTAGTTTCAAAGTTAATATCTTGCAAATGATTTTTTTTATTTGTAACAAAATGCTGATGCCTTCAACCTTTTGTACATATTTATTCGGTTATAGGCAGAATAGATTAGTTTTAATTATATTTTTTTTTTAAATTTGAGTTTTGATTGTCTTTCTTGAGATTTTAATTTTGATATTCCGATTGTAATTAAACTCATAGAAAGTGCAATTAATGTATGACTGGGATTGGCGGCATTAAGGTTTTTTTTTAATAACTAAATTCTACTTTGGAATCTTATGTAATTTGAGATTTTGATAATCATATGATATTTCCTTAGTCGTATGGCTACTCTTACTCTGGTTTCATTGTTTGGTTACATATATTTTTTTTATTACTTAAAGTTTTAATTTTTGATATCAACTCTGTGAGATTTTTACTATTTTTTCATTCTTAATTTGGAATAGTTTACTCATTGATGATTTCGCATATAGAAGATTTCTATACTTTTGTTTTAGAATTTGTTTTATTTCTGTTATTTTTTTTTTTTTTTTGAATTTTTGGGATTATACTGTTTAATATATGGTTTTATTTTTTTTTTATTTTAATCTACCTGAGTTTGTATTTTGACTGAGTAATGGAATATAGTTTTATATAATTTTTTTTAACCTCTAAAAATTAATTATGCCTTTAACAAGAAGTCGTGAGAATTTGTAAAATCTAGAAGAACCAGCGAATGTAAGTTTTACTATTGATATGACTTCATCAAACGATAATCGGACTAATCGATTAAATAGACGTAAACAAACAGCAGCAGTTGCCGAAGGTAACAATAATAGATTAGAAAATGATACTGATCAAAACTTAGAGAACGGAGACACCAGAATTAGACAAATTGTTTCCGAAAATATGGATTCATTTCGCAACGAAATATTGAATTTTATTTCTTCGGAACTAAGACCTATAGCACAGGGTATAAATACTCAACGCATAACTGGCCAAGCACGTACTGCTGAGAATGTTACACCTTCACCTAATAGGCCAAACCATAATTTGCCAGAGCAAGAACCATTTTATGCTGAGAAAGTTTTAAATATAATTCGAAGCTGGCGGCTAAAATTTACCGGACATAACAACCAGATGTCAGTTGATGAATTTATTTATCGCGTAAACATACTGATTACGAACAACTTAAGAGGAGACTTTGAAATATTGTGCAAACATGCACACAGTTTATTTGAAGGCAAGGTTCTGGAATGGTATTGGCGATACCATAGACAGATTAATAGCATTGACTGGGATTCATTGACAAATGCCTTACGGACACAGTACAAACAAGACTATAGTGATTATGACATTCTTGAGGACATGCGGCGACGAAAACAGAGACATAATGAAAATTTTGACGAATATTTTGACGCGATGTCAGCTATATCAGATAAGCTTCGGATGCCTATTTCAGAAATAGAATTATGTGAGATGTTGAGTAGAAATTTAAAAATGGATACTCGACATGAATTATTACACTTAGAAATTTCTAGTGTTTCTCAACTTTGACGTAAAGTTAGAAAACATGAAAATTTTATGAAGGACTTTAATCCAAGGAATCTCACAGATCAATGAAGGGAAGAATAGCTGAAATTACTAATGAAGACAAGGGCAATAAAAACGTTGATATTGACGATGCAAACGAAATATGTTCGTTAAATTAACATGTTGGAACTGTGACAGATCAGGACATACTTTTTTTGACTGTATGGAATCTAGAAGTGTGTTTTGTTATGGATGTGGGGAGAAAAATATTTACAAACCAAAATGTACAAAATGCATAAGCAAGGCTTCGGGAAACGGACAGAGGGATGTCAGACGGACTTACTAACGACATCCAAGACATATAGGCAGAAAGACTTCCATACTCAACCAGATTGTTCAAATACGGAATGGATTATAAATAATACAAATCAGAATGTTCATCCTCTCATGAGGCCATATCATATTCGACTATTGGAATATCAGAAGGCTCGTGATAAGGTTTTTGGTAAACCTAAAGCGATTAGTAGATCATCACGTCGCATTCGTGATTATTATCACAAACTAAAATTATTAAAGGGGTATATCATATCTCCAATTATTTCTCAAGAGTTAGATACCCGCCCATATATTAATATAAAAATTCAGGATACATTTTATATGGCTTTGTTAGACAGTGGGGCAAATAAAAGCGTTATTGGTGGGAACTTGGCGAATAGATTCAAGAATGGTTCATATTTTAAAAGATGTGTAGGCAATGTTCGCACTGCGGATGGACAAAGACAAGACGTTTTAGGAACGGTTATCTTAGACACTGTATTTCAGGGGAAAACAATAGCTTTTGAGTATTTAATAGTTCTATCAATTCGACAAGACATTATTTGTGGTTATGATTTTTGGACAAATTTTGGACTTAAAATTTCGGTGCCTACAGTTTGTCAAGTTGATAGTATTGAAGCTGACCCAGACAAACTTAAGTTAAATTTAGAACAAATACAACAATTGGGAAAAATTATTGCGACATTTTCAAATTCTGAAATAGATGGATTAGGTTGTACCACCCTGATTGAACATTACATTGATACAGGTGAGGCCAGACCTATTAAACAGAGATACTATCCAATAACAACACACGGCAAGGATTATGGACTGCTACGTAAACTTAAATTATTAAATGAAACGGATGTACAATTGGAACGACAAGACAAATTTACTCTCATAAGGGAAAAAATTATGAAATGTATGAAGACGGCTTATGACAGAAATGTACGCACGTACAATTTGCGTTTTAGGAAAAATGACTTTACGGTAAGACAAAGTGTGATAAGACGAAATTTCGTGCAAAGTTCAAAGATAAGACAATTTAACTCCAAACTTGCTCCTGCTGGAATAACTGCAAAAGTTTTGCGTAAAATTGGCCATACAAGTTTTGAATTACAGGATATTGACAGTGGGAAAACGGGTATATACCACGCCAAAGATATTTGAATATAATGACGTTATAACTTCCGACTATCGGCCTTTTACAGATCCAGCTCGACACTGTATCTGTTTTGTGAGGCTTGTTAGGAAAATTTAACTTTAACTTTATTTTAGAAAAATAAAATTTAAAAAAAAATTAATATTTCAAGTTAACATTGAAATTTTAATTTATCAAAAATTTTCATTTCAAATAAAAATCAATAATATTTTGTGTGCGAGTATCAAATTTAAATTTCTTCCAAAGCAAAAAGTTATATAAAATAAATAATAACTTAATATATATATATAGTTCTTAAAACATTAAATATCTGGTGGGATTTATTCTTCAATGTTTTATTTTTTTTCTGCAAATTCAAGAGGTAAATATTGGAAGGATCAAAGATTTATTTTTTTTTTAATTCCGTTTAATCTTTTTTAGAGAACTATTTGGATTGGAAGATCTAGCTTCAGTTGCAACTGTGTCCTTTTGTAGAGCAGAAAATTCATTTGGACACAGGAAGCCTGAACATATTTGGGGTCCGTTGGAGTACCTTTAAAACGAATTCCTTTAATTCTATCACTAACAAAACCATACTTTTTATACGCCTCAACTGAACATCAGCATTCTTCCAATATTATATATTTTTTTGTTTTTACCTGATTTGAAGCAAACCTACGAATTTGATTTTGAATGATAATTGATACCACATTTAAGATAAAATCTCCAGTTTTTCTTTTATATGGATAAGTTCTTAGAGAATTTTTGTTGCATTTATTGCAAAGTATAATTAATATAAAAAAAAATCTGCGAAAAAAGACTATTAATAACATTTTAGTGTAAAATTCGTTTAATTGGTTTTTTTGTGACTTTATTAATATTGGTTGTGTTTGTTTTTTTTACTTATGAAAATTATTTGTAATAACAAAATAGTAATAATTAAGTCACCGAATATAATGCATCGAATCTCAGGCCTGAAGACTTCGCTGGATTGTAATGGTGAGTTTTAATGTAAAATTATTCCTTTATAGACTTTAAGATATCCAATTTCAAAAATAATATAAATATATATAAAAAGAAAAAAAAACAAAAATAATAAGCAAACGCTAATAACCAAATAATAGATACATATGTACATATATATACATATATATAAACAAAATATATTTTGTTGTTGTTAATATTTTTTTTCTCTTTCTTGTTTACTATAATCAATTCAATCGTGCTTTTCTTAATAATTATAACAAAATTTGATTAAACCTTTTAATAAGTTTATTAATTATAGTTTGTTTTAATATTTTTTTTTAATATTATTATTACAAATACTTAAATATTTTTTTTTTTTATTACATGATATTTTATTTATTGTATCTTCATATATGAACTAACAATAAGTATTCAAATCTTAAATATAAAAATATAATTAGGCCCGACCAGTGTCGGACATAAGCTTAGTAGTAGTTATATATAATACATAAGTATTGATAATCAAAAGGAAAAAATATAAAAAATAAAAGAATTTTCAGGAAGTCCCATCTGGAGTGCTGTGAATAAGAGCCCTTGTATCCCTCTTTTTTAGGCGGATGTGTCCAGTAAATTTCAAAATATTACGAGCAAGCGGATTTGGATGTGACTCGATTTCTTCAGTCACTAGTCGCATATTCAAATCACGATGTATATTTGAATTTTTGATGTACCATGGAGCCGATGTTATCATGCGTAAAATTTTGTTTTGCCTGCGTTGAATTTTCTCTACATTTGAAGCTGAAGCAGTGCCCCATAGTTGAATTCCGTAGCACCATATTGGCTTTAAAAGCGACTTGTATATTAAAAGTTTACAGTCTAGGCTAAGTGTTGAATTTCGACCAATCAGCCAATGTACCTGACTTAATTTAAGTTTCATTTGAGTTAACTTAGAGTCAATGTGGTGTTTCCATGTAAGTCGTCGATCAAGGTGTATACCAAGATATTTCACATGTGAATGTTGAGAAACAACTTGAGTGTTAATCCGAATGGGGGAACAAGTATCTCTTCGTAAAGTAAATGTTACTTGAACACACTTTTGTTCATTTACCTTGATTCTCCATAAGTTTAACCAAAGCTCCATCTGTCTAATGTGTTCCTGGAGTTTGCGGGATGCCTCATCAGGGTTTTCATGCATACTAAGGCAGGCTGTATCGTCGGCAAATGTGGAAGTATGGATACTACTGCTCACAGGCATATCACAAGTATAAATTAAATATAAAACTGGTCCCAGTATACTCCCCTGTGGCACACCAGATGAAATTGTTTCAGGCTTACTTGTAAAGTCTCCTTCCGCAACAGTGAACTTACGGGAAATAATGTAACTTTCCAAAAGATTTAAAATGTTTATTGGTAAGTAAGTCTTCAATTTTAATATTAGGCCTTCATGCCACACTTTATCAAATGCCTGGGAAACGTCAATAAACAGCGCAGAACAATACTTTTTTTCCTCAAAAGTTCTTCTTATAAATTGAACCAATCTGTGAGTTTGTTCAATGGTGCTATGCTGACTTCTAAAACCAAATTGATGGTCTGGTATGCATCCACTACTAATTAGAATTGGGGACAATTTTGTTTTGATCAGTTTTTCGAAAAGCTTTGACATTGTAGATAGTAGACTTATTGGCTATATGACTCAGCCTTTGTTATATCTTCGCCCGGCTTTGGAATCATTTTAACCTTGGCCATTTTCCAGTTGTGTGGATAATGCTCCAGTCGTAAAATAGCATTAAATATGAATAACAGGATTCTCATTGCAATACGAGGCAAGTTCATCAGCATCTGATTACTAATTCCATCAATACCCGGAGCTTTCTTGGGGTTGAGTTCGGCAATTAATTTTTGTAAATCACGCGTCTTAAACTTTATGTGTTGAGGGGGTAGAGCGACTATATTCGGCAAATCAGCAACACCAGTACATATATTTGGCGTAAAAACGGATTTTAAGTGCTCAGCAAATATTTTACCTTTTTCAGTATCGCTTCTTGCCCAACCTCCGGTAGATGTGCGAAGAGGTGGCTTATACTCAACGGGTGTTTTAAGCTTTCTGGCAGCGCGCCACAAAGAGTAATTAGACGCCGGTGTGACATCAAGACCCTCCAGATAATTTTTAAGAGATGCAATTTTTTCAGATTCAAGCAACTCTTGGAGTCGTTTAGTGCACTCTTTAAATCTGATTTTATTTTGTGGTGATCTGTACTGTTGCCATTCCCTTCTAGCCCTTCTTTTTTCACGTACGAGACGTTCAATGTCTGTAGAATAAATTTTATTAAACCCAATCTGCGGATGGGAGATAGTGGCATGTTCAGCAGCCTGTTTAATATTCTCGCTGAGATTGGCAATGTTCGATTCAATATCATCGGGTTTTCTAAGCGTAATGTTTTCCGTACAATGACTGCTGAGATATTTTTTGAACCCCAGCCAATTAACACGATTGATCATCTTCACATATTGGTCAGGTAAGTTACTTCTTAATGGGCTACAAATTGTAATGATCGTCGGGGAGTGATCGGACGAGAGATCAAGAGAAGCTTCAACTTGAATTAAATCCCTAGAGATATTTTTTATGACGCCAAAATCTATAACATCCGGAATTTTTTGTATGTCAGTAGGCCAATAAGTGGGCTCCCCACTCGAAATGACATCCAAGCCCATTTTTGAAATAGTGTTGAACAATGCTCGACCTCTGGGTGTAACAAGGCGCGAACCCCAGAACGTATGTTTCGCATTGTAGTCTCCAGCTGCTACAAAACAAGGTCCAAGAGATTTGTAGAAATCCTCATATTGATTCTCAGTGATTGAAAATCTGGGAGGGGAGTAAATTGATGATATAACGAAATTTGAACAAAAACTTTCAATGCCAATATTTGTTGCTTGTAGGTATTCTTCACAAATGTTATCAAGAACATAGTGCTTGAGTCTTGACTTTATTAGAATTGCTGATCCACCGCAAGCCCTTCCCGTAGGGTCCTTTGTATCATATATACTGTAGCCATAAATTTTAAAAAGACTTCTCGAAGTCAAATGAGTCTCAGATACTAACATTATATCAATATTTTTATCCGTGAGGAAGTGCTCAAGTTCATTTTTATGTTGGCGAATGCCGTTTGCGTTCCAGAAACATATTGTTAACGTGTTCATGGCTTATTAAGTATTGCTTGAAGCAGAGTATTCTGCATTCGCAACATTTCTTGCATCATGCTAGTCATATTTGTTGTAAAATTGTTTATAGTTTGCACAAGATTTTCAATAGTGGGTTCAAGGCGATTAAAATTAAAGTTTGAGTTTGTATTTGTTGAATTATTTTGCGGTGAAACATTTTGTGTCGGAATAGAACTAGCCTTAGCAGCATCTGCATACGATACACGGGAAGTAACTGGTTGGCTCATTTGCTGAAAAGTGGCAGAGTAAACGTTTGCTGATTGAGCTGGCGCTAATTTAGGTTTTTGCACCATAGTCTTCTTTACAAAAGAGTACACAGGACAACCTCTGTAGTTAGCGGTGTGATTACGTCCACAATTACTGCATTTTTTATCACTTTGATCTTTTGGTTTGTTGCAGCTAGCGGTGCCGTGTAATTCGCCGCACACAACACAAACAGAGGGTAAATTGCAGTATGTTTTTGTATGGCCATATTCTTGGCAATTATGGCACTGTACAGGACCTGAACGCTTATGTGGCTCTTCAACTGTGATTTTTCGGTACAAGAGGTATTTTAAATTATAAATTGGATGCGTCTCATTTTTTTTAAATTTTATATCATTAGGCTCAAGTTCAACACGAAATAGGGGTTGGGGAATCTTTTCTCTATTTATTATATTGGACACATTTTTTACCTTGAACCCCAGGAGGACGAGTGCATCTTTTATTTCTTCGGGGACAACATAAGAATATATGCCCTTCAATACGATCTGCATGCCTTTAGCGCTCTTAAGCTGGTATGTGTAGAAGCTTGTTTAACTTTTTTCAAATTCAGCAACCATTTTGCGGAAATCTTTTTCGTCATAAATTTGGATTTTAGTTTCATCGATGTTGCCACGTTTTATTGCAACAATGTGAAATTTATTCTCACCAATGTCCGAAATTAATTTTTTAATAAGGGCATTTGAATTTTTTTGTCTCAAATAGATTGGTGGCGGCTTGGATGTTTTGTTCGAGGATACCTCGGGTTTGTCGTTGTCATCTTGAAGAATTTTAAAGCGGTTTTGGCGATTAGTTGAGGATGCGCTGTTATCCCTAGACATCTTTGGAGCAGACGCAATTTTAGTAGAATTTGGGCTTCGCCCGCGCTTTAAAATTGTAATGTATCTGTCCATTTCGACTTGGACCTTGGGTTTTGGGCTACTCTTATTTTCAGTGACAACTTGGTTAAGTGGTGACCCCGAGCCCGAGGCGGGTGATATCGCTGAGTTAAATGTGGAAGTACTAGGCAATATTGTCAACGATTCAATAGTTGGCATTGGACAAAGCGAAGTTGATCGCTGACGAAACTGTGGTTTTGCCGTTAGAAAAATTCTATTATCAGATTTTTTATTTTTATTAAGAGCTTCAGAACTCACAGCAAGTCTATTATCAGATATTTTATTTTTATTGATATCATTATGAGCATCAAAACTCACAGTAAAATAGGCATTTCTGCCGTTAGAACTCACTTCACTATTTTTTTCCTTTGGGGTACTCATATAGAGTATTCCTCAAGGGTATGTTTGTATGTTGTTTTGTTTACGGTTTTTTTTTGTTTTTGTTATTTCAATATGTAAAAATGTTTGCAAAGCAAAAAAAGGCTTATTTATCAAAGCTAATATGTACTACGAATATTTTTTGTATAATTTTTTTTTGTTTAGTTTGTACGTAAGAAAAATTCCGCTATTACGTCTGTTCACTATGAAGGTACAACGAGAACTTGATACTTAAATATAAATATATAAAAATGATGAAACTTTACTTAAAATTAAAAATGAAGGGTTAAACATTAATTAATTCCATGAAAGGTTAAACGCCCATTTAGGTAGATATATGAACGGGCTATAAGATAAAATAGTAGATATTATAGCAGGTAGGGTGGGTATATTATATAGTAGAGGAATTAAAATCTTATCCTTTTTTTTCTAAATATTCCAATGTAGTTTTTTTATTTATTTTGTTTTACAATTTGTTTTGCCTAAAAGTAATTGTCTAGCTACCTACCGATAATGAAAATTTTATTGTACGGTTCTTAATTTATTTCTTAAGAAACAAGATCACCACCACAAGCCCTGAGCACGGCCGGACATTTAGGTAGCAGTTTCTTAAAGAAAATGGGCTATATTGCATGAATCGTCACATTAAATGGCGCCCAACGTGGGGCATCAGTAGAAAACTAGTTTCAAAGTTAATATCTTGCAAATGATTTTTTTTATTTGTAACAAAATGCTGATGCCTTCAACCTTTTGTACATATTTATTCGGTTATAGGCAGAATAGATTAGTTTTAATTATATTTTTTTTTTAAATTTGAGTTTTGATTGTCTTTCTTGAGATTTTAATTTTGATATTCCGATTGTAATTAAACTCATAGGAAGTGCAATTAATGTATGACTGGGATTGGCGGCATTAAGGTTTTTTTTTAATAACTAAATTCTACTTTGGAATCTTATGTAATTTGAGATTTTGATAATCATATGATATTTCCTTAGTCGTATGGCTACTCTTACTCTGGTTTCATTGTTTGGTTACATATATTGCATGAATCGTCACATGCTTTTGGAAATGTGCCCGACTTGGCTAAATGTTTCACATCTAAATTTTGGAACAAAAATACTATGAAAATTTAACGTCATGTAGCCACTACTACTAATTAAAAAAAATTAACCAACATGCTGAAAATTCTCGTGATGGCACAGCCACATTCGTATGTGACATTTACTAAAATTGTACGAAAAAGTTTTTCTGATGAAATTGTTTTACTAAATACATATTCTAAATAATTAATTATATTGAGTGCACAGAAAATCATCAATGTATTGTGTATTGCTTATTAAACAATAAACACAAGGACTTTACATACAAATACCTTGGTAAAAATTTACCTACCTGTAAGATTTACTTTAATTTTAGTTACCAGAAACTTCTTTTACATTTAGTTATTGTAAAACTTTTTTGATTGTATCTACATGCATTAAATATACATTAATAATAATGTATTTAATATAGGGTTGCATGAACAACTCCATCCATGAAACTACTGAAATGTTTGTTCACTAAAACCCAACTTCGAATAAATATTTTAAACTGAACAAAGTGTTGCTTTTATCATAATGTGAGTGAAAACATTTCGCTTCATACTGTTAAGACAAAGAGATTGTTCATTGAAACGAGTATTGTTTCATGCTGCTTTCTCTCATCTCATTTTTTGTTATTAATAAGCAATAAAAGTGTTGCCAGAAGATGATGCTGAGAAAATGTTAAATCTGTAAAAAAAATTCTGCTAAAATGTTCTGCAGAAGAAAAGTATTGTACTTTTCATCAGATTTAAATTTAAAAATAAATTGTTGAAATAGCTTTGAATTTCATGGTTATACAATCTCATTAGTATTTACAGGTATTTTTATAGCACATACATACTGTTACGGAAATGGCCGTCGACAAGATTAATGCATCATTATGCAAATAAATTCCAACAGGGTTAATAGTGCGAAAATATTCCTACAGGGCAATTAAAGAAGTATCTGGAATAATAACAAAGAAACATCCAGAAGAAGTTAACGTACACACGTACATACATACATGCAAGCACTATAACAAATAACTATATACGCATGCCTAGTACATACATACGTGATTAAACGTAAACAACCAACAACAACTACAAGCTTCTGCTTGTTGTGAAGATAGACATAGCTACATGCATACATACATACATGCCTGGCAATTCCAACGAAAGGTAGAAATAAGTAAACAACCACTTAATGATGTATGCATATACACACGTATGTACCTAGTTACCACAAGAACTTAATTACGCGCTTTATAAACAACATTGAAGATAATGATCATTCGGTCTAGACTTTGCATGAAAATTCTAGAGGTTGTTGTGCGAAGTATAAAAAGGGGTTGACGCATCCAACAGCAGTTCAGTTGTGATTAAGAGTTCAGTCGCGATCAAAAGTTAGTTGGGAATAAGTCAGTTGCGAAGAAGCTCAGTTGCGAAGAAGCTCAGTTGCTAATAAGAAGTCTGTTGTTAATCAAGTGAGTTGACAATTAAGTTGTGTACAGTCCGTGATTTGTAATACAACAGTGAGTTGATATTTGAATCTGTGCTTTACAATACGTGAGTTGGAAATTGAAGAGACTATAGTACAGTCTATAGTGACAGTTAGAGTCTGTCGTGATTTGAGATTATTGTGGAGTCCCTTGAGTAAAGAGTAAGGGAGCAGTGGAAGCTGATAAACGTGTGTAAGTGAAGCCAGCGAGTCCTGATTAGTGTATCAACTGTGAGAGTCTGCCATAGAGTTGTTATTGGTGTATCAACTGTGAGTGACGGCAGAGTGAGTCTTGTGTGTGACGTGCAACAGAGAAAGCAGAATTGTGTCAACACTAGCGCAGCCAGTGGTCTAAGACGTGCTTATACAACAGCGAGGAAGGAGTAGTGGTAACCAGTTGTGAATATTGAACTAAACTTTGTGTTTGTATTTAAGCTCTTGAATTGAATTTAGATTAAGTGGTATTTATAGTAAATAAAGGTTGTATCATTCTTAACCCTAATTAGTACACTGGGGTCTTTTATTTATTGCAAATCTTCGAATCTACGGAAAAGCGTTTTTAACAGAGAATAAGAACGTAACAATACATATGTACATATGTATTTTTATTATCCATAGATATGCATGTTTATGTTTTTTCAAATAGTATTTATATTGAGAAGTGTGAAACACAAAATTCCATCGTTTCTCTATTTGTGAAAAAATTGTTTCTGTATTTGAATGCGAAAACAGACAATACTGATTCTGTTTTTACAGGAATATTTCCAGTAATTGCGTGCCATATGAAACAAAATGTCACAAAAATATTATTTAAATAACGAAAAAAGAAATAATTTACAAAGAAAAGAAAATAACATAATGAACAAGAATATAAAATTAATGTAAAATGCTTGAAATAAAAAGTTTTTTCGATAAAATGTCCATACATAGGACAATTACACAAACAAATTATGAATAAATATAATAATATCGACCTGTTAATAATAATTTTACTTAAAAAAATCGATGTATATCTTTCTAACTAGTTTGGGAATTAAATAAGTCTAAATTTCCTCTTTTATACCAAGTAAGATCTAAGATTTTTTCATACCAGCAAGCAGTGAGTCTTCGGAACGGGTGTTTTCGGCAGCAAGAAATTTACTTTCTGAAAAACGTTGCATCATTGGGTGGAATACAGCGTCAGTCGAAAAAATTATGTTTTTACATCATAATATAAAAACACAGAATTTCGAACGTGATGCTTAATTCATATGAAACTTTTTTCCATTAACACTAACTGAATTTATAATTTTTATATAAATCACGCATTGGTTTTTGGTTTTCCTTGCAATAATATAATTTTAAAATCATATTGAATTTTCCTGATAATTACTCTTTTTTCAAATTGCATTTCAATAAACCACATAAAATAATGATCATTTGTGTTTTATTATGTTCTCTTATTATGATTGAGCGAAATTTACAAAAATGTCGAACCAGCGTAAGCACATGTACTGAAAAAGAAATTTAAAGTAATAATGTTCTGTTCTTTAGTAATCAGGTACCTCCGACCAAACAAGAGGAGTTTTATAAATTTCAAGTGTGCATCTGTGTGTCAGCCTACGCATTCGCAGAACCAAAACGTCTGTACCAATTTCCATTTAGTTTGTTATTGTTTGAAAGGTGAGTTTATCGAGAGTGTTGTAAGCAATGTTTGAAGAAAATCGATCCAGCAGCTTGGAAGTTATACAGTTTTTAATTAACTTTGTGATTATATTTTAAATTTTCTGTACGAACTATTTAAATAAATAAGAACTTAAACCAGTTCATAAGGCTGAGTTTACATCTGGCATTTCTTGTGTGCCATTTGCAAAAAAAAAGCGTAACCAACTAATTAATAATAAAAGCTGTTTGATTCAGACATGTATTCAGACATGTTTCCAATCATGTTGGATTCTATAAAATTGTCTATTAGCTATGTATGGAACTATTTAACTTACGGCCTGACCCACGATATCGACAACGTTCGACTTGTCGCACACTTACATTTGAAACAACAACAAAATATTAAAATTTGTTTTTGTTTTGAATGTAAGTGTGCGACAAGTCGAACGGTGTCGATATCGTGGGTTTGACCCTTAATAAATACATGTTTGAATCAAACAGTTGTTCATTAGTAATTAGTGGTTACGCTTTTTTTACACTTGTGTGGCACATGGCACACATGTGTAAACGCGGCCTAATAGTTTATTAGTTGTGTGACAAAAATTAAAGAAAACACAACAAAAGTACTCCTTTCCAAGCGAAAATAACTATTTATATACTTCCAAGCAAAAATATAACTAAAAATTATTTTTGAAATTAATATTTGTAATAAAACTCAAACAATTTTATTATCACCCTAATGCAAAAATACGAAATTTTAAACAACAATAATATTGCATTTAAAAGAAAGATAATTATGTGTACATTTAACTTATGTCTATAAATGAAATATTTTACCGAGGTTGCTCTCACTATTAAAAACTAAATTTAATTTAGATCTCGTTAACATCTTTTAACTTCCTTTTCGGCGATTATTCTAGTATTTTCCTTCAACTGGCAACACTGATCTTTAAAAGCATATTGTTTTTGCATGAACTTAATCGAGATTTACTCAACGCATGTTCTGTTTCACATTTGTGAATGTTTGTATGCTCTTGTATATATGAACAAACCAACATCGTTTTACTGCGTTCTTAACTATTGAGTGTTCATTGTTATTGTTTCATAGTTATTCATCTGTATGAAATAGGATGAAACGAATAAAAAATTTTAGCGAACATTTCATAAACATCATTATTAAGTTTCATGCAGATGTTTAGTATTTAACATTACAAAACGAAGTGTTGATCATCATCATTTTGAGTAGGTTAACATAACGATTCTCGTTGGGCAGAAGTTACGAGTAACTAAGATTATAAGTACTTATAATTTTAATGTACTCGGTATACCTACATTATTAGCGCTTGTGTGTGTGAGGTTGTACCTTACAGAACACTAAAGTACATTAAATAATGTTTATTTGCGAACACTGATCATTATAGTTATTCAGTGTTGCCAATCTGTGTGTAGTTAAATAGTTTGTAATTTCTACTCACATGGCCTACACATGTGAATTAAATTCTTGTATAATCTGTGTATAATTCTACTTTGGGTTCTATTTTTATTTATTTTTCTTTTAATTTTAACCTACACAAAAGATGTGTAGTGTAATTTTCTTCAATGTGTAATTGCAGACACAGCATTGTGTAAATTCATTGGCAACACTATAAACATTTTATTCACACACATACACTAAAATTTTTGCAGCTTGTAAACAAAGTTTGACAATTATCTGCAATATATACAGTAAAGTGCTGCGTAAGCCGTTCTAAAAGTTCTGTATTATATTTCACACTACTTCAAAGCACTGTGTTCTAGTGTCATCATAAATAACAAAACAAAACATGACTCTCACTAAAAGAAATCAAGCATCATTCGAAAAGTTTTTCTCGGAGTCTGCAGTCTTGTTAGTGCTTGTGTTTTCAAAACAAGTAGAACATCAAAACAAAAAGCGAGAATGAAACAAAACAACAGTAAATCATAGCAGAAACATCAAGTGCAATAGAACACGAGCACAAACATGCAAACTATGTATGTATATATGCATACATACATACATACCTCTTTTCAGAGGTTTTATTTACAATGAAATAATATCGTACATACATATGTATGTACATATATGAAAAACTGTCTCTGCTATCAGAACATTCAAGCCTGTTTTGAATGCTCTGTGTGAAATTTGATGTTCTATTTCATTTTTGTTTTGAAAGGCTTGGTTTTACTTCAATATTGTTCTATTGCAGTTTTGTTCTGTACTTCAGTATTCGTATCGAAAAGCAAACCACATGCCTTTTGGAAGTATTTGCTTTACAATAACGCATGAATACACACACACATTTTGAACTTTATGAGATGGCTTGTAAGCCATTTTTATGGCTTGTGCCACACTTTAGTATACAGTAACGGGCTGGGCTTGTGCATGTGCCTGTTATAACCCTGCAGGAAATGTCAATAGTAAAATTATACTGATTATCTATTGACGATATCACCAGTACTACTGACAAATTATACCCCAACTAATGTTATCTACTTTTGACATTTAACACATGCTTGTCCTACGAAATCTACTAGTAGACTGCGTCAATACTGACTAGGTAATTCTTGTGGGACCATATGGCGAAAATGTCAATAGTCAGATTGTACTGACTTACTATTGACGATATCACCGCACTGTGGGAAATGTCCGTAGTAAAACTGTACTGATTCACCATAGACGCTGTCACCACCGGCAGAAAATATCAATAGCAAAATTATACTGATTAATTAAGTATGGATCTGAAAGTGTGACAAATCCTTAACTGGTGGCCCAAAATTTCCACAGGGTTAAAAAAAATTTCATAATTATCACTTTAACTTAAAATTTTTTATTTTTATACAATATGGATTGTTGTTTTACTTGTTTTTTGTAATTTCTTTTTTTATAAAAACTTAGATTTTGTTTGACGCCACTTTTTTTCAACAGGACAATAAAAAATTAAGAAAAAGCATACTTATGTGTATCTGAAAAAATGTTTTCTAAGCATCAAAAATAATATTAATATGTAGACGCTATGTTGACAATGTCACCAAAATAGTCGACAAAAGTGGTCACTTGGGGACACTGAAACCCACGTTTCCATCAGGGAATTGTATTATGCTCACAGCCTATCCATATAGCCGCGAAGCACATATGCTAACAAAGAATAAGATAGTGTATGTGTGGACTAGAGTTTTTCTTTTCCCGGACTTTTTCATTTCCCGGGAAAGCGGGAAAGATTTTTCGGTTTCCCGGGAAATCCCGCCCAGTACAAAACAATACAAAATATTTTTAAATTTAGTTTATTTCAACAAAAACAAATTGTAATTCATGAGATCGATTAAATAATAACGTTTTATACACTCATTATTAAAAAAATAATACCGTTTCCGTTCTTTATATAATAGAAATACATATATACCAATGTTATAAAAAAGAAATTATACGAGTATTATTAAAAAAAATTACAAAATATCCCCCTTACAAAAAAATCATTGTTAAACTTAAAGATGGTTTAACATACGAATTTTGTATGGCAAAACCAGTTTTAACGCATGCTTTAACTCTAACAATCGTTTTTGCATAAGGGCATATTTCTTTGGAAATAGGACTTTAGTACAGAATATTAACAGCTTATTCTGTACTAAAGTTAATGCTGTTAACCGTACTATTTAATTATTTGTATTTTTTTATTTCCTTGCTCATTTCTGTTTTTCAGTTTTATGAATTGTTGTAGAATTAAATTTTGAACGTCGCGTTCTGCTTTTTCCAAATAAAGTCATCTAAGTCTCAGAACGCATTTGTGCCAGATGTAAACTCGGCCTTAGTTGTTGTAAGGCTTTAGGTATTGTGGTATTGCCATCACCTTATTGTTGCACCATCGCATTCATAAAGCTTATAACGACACTCATCAAGGAATGTGTACATACAAATTAAGTTGCCATAACAAATTCAAAAAAATCCCGGGAATTCCCGCACAAATTTCCCGGGATTTCTTTCCCGTATGAAAAACACTAGTGTGGACACAACAGCTCTTGATACATTTGACACTCAAAATATGCTGTTATTAAATTCAAATGAAACATAATTTCAAACAATATTATTTTGATTTAAAATCACTCTACTAAGCCTGTAGTACACGACATGTGGAAAGACACATTGTGACGCCAGGAGAATTTCGAGGAAATTGGTTGCATTTTATTCAGTAGTTAGTAGCGGGTACAAGGCGTAAAATTTTGATAGTATTTTTGTGTCAAAGTCCAAATGTAACACACATTTTTATAGGCAGCAGTTGTGTCTACATATATGTGAAGATCTGCTCAAACAAAAAGGTCATTCAATAATAATACTTTCTCATCAATGTTTATTATTTTGACATATGTAACTACGTGGTATGTAGCAAGAATGGTAAACTACAAGATTACGCCAATGCAAAAAAATAGTGGACGTGTGACGTAACTGCGTTTCTATTGGCTGACAATTTGGTTTATTATTTTTTATAGAACTCTTTAACAGCGTGACCGTTTGACCGAATAAAGTGGCAAACTTCCACTTTTATAACTGCCTTGTCACTTTCTCCCCTTTTTTTCAAAGTGAATTATATAATAATACATTAAAAATAAGAAGTTTAGTGTAGTTTTCTCGTTTTTTTTTAATTTTGCACCTTTTTTTATAAATCCCCTATTTAGTGCCACTTTTTGAAAAATGTCATCGGTCACTCTGCTCTTTAAAGTTATTTTGACTGCAGAATTGCCAACCGCTATGCAAGTACTGGTTTTTCTAAGTTCGGTGAAAAAAGGTGGACATATAATAATCCCAATTTTTTACTCCTGCAGGTACTTACGAACAAAAGACAAAAAAAATTTGTTTTTGTTGCAGGTATTTTTCTTTTTTTTTTTAAATTCGCGGTAATGAGATGATTGATTTTTAACCGATATGCAAATTATGACCCGTGATCTTTTAATGAGTTTTTTCTTTATAATAATACGTGTGTGTTGTTAACAGGTAACCAAAAGTATTTCTAACTTTTATCCATGAACAATTTTTAAATATTTTTTAAATAACCCTCTAGTCAACCTAGAACCATAGGTCTCTATGTCAACACTCTTTTCTCTTGCGACAATTGCACTAGTAGAAATGTCGACAACTTTCCTTTTATGCGCGAGTAGAGATATGTTAGAGACAACAGTTCTAGTGTATTTCTGGTGACATTGTCAATGAATGCGTCAATAGTTTGTTTTTCTTTTTTATTATGCTATGCAATAATGTTAAAAACTTACGTACATATGTATGTATGTATGTATTTAAGTTTGTTGTTGTGTGTTATAAAATTGTAGACGAGGGTCACTAAAATGTACTAGTGAATCTTTAGTTCAAATGTCTCCATATGCTCGTAAAAGAATAGTGCTAAAGTCTACTGGTAGATTTTTAATGACAACCCTATATTATATGTCAATAGGCGATTACAAACTTAAATACATACATATGTACGTAAGTTTTTAACATTATTGCATAGCATAATAAAAAAGAAAAACAAACTATTGACGCGTTCATTAACAATGTCACTAGAAATACGATAGAACTATTGTCTCTAACGTATCTCTACTCGCGCATTAAAGGAAAGTTGTCGACATTTCTACTAGTGCAATTGTCGCAAGAGAAAAGAGTGTTGACATAGAGACATATGGTTATAGGCTGACTAGAGGGAAGTAAATACAATTCGCACACATATGCACACACATATACAAACTTCCACATATATGAACGTCCATGCACTGTAAGCACAACGTATCTTTACAACAGTGTCCCGCAAAATAAAATATGTTTGTAGTGGTGAGAAAAATGAGAGTAAAATAAATTTACACTTGAAGAAAACATTTCTGTAATTTAAGATACATGCTGTGGTTATTCATTGTTTGAATATTTTTTGTAAATAAGCAATTTAATAAAAACTTAAGTAAAAAGTTAAAAATAATAATCCATTCAACAATGTAGTCTACAAATTCCAAACTAAATTTATTCGCAGCGCTGTGAAAGCTATTAAAATGCCTTTTTAAACTATCTTCCCTATTATTTTTAAGTGTTTCATAGCATAAAATACATTGCATATTGCTAAAAGCATTTTTTATCACAAAATATTTCTTAGCTTACATAATTATTTTTTTTGCTGTAGAAATTTATTAAATTTGAACTTTAATTTCGTTCCGTCTGCTGAAAGAAAACTGAAGAAAAAAACCAGGAAAAAATTAATACATGCGTGCACAACTTCATTCATCGCTTGCTCAGTGACGACTAAATGAGTTGTCAACATTTCTACTAGTGCAATTGTCGCAAGAGAAAAGAGTGTTGACATAGAGACATATGGTTATAGGCTGACTAGAGGGAAGTAAATACAATTCGCACACATATGCACACACATATACAAACTTCCACATATATGAACGTCCATGCACTGTAAGCACAACGTATCTTTACAACAGTGTCCCGCAAAATAAAATATGTTTGTAGTGGTGAGAAAAATGAGAGTAAAATAAATTTACACTTGAAGAAAACATTTCTGTAATTTAAGATACATGCTGTGGTTATTCATTGTTTGAATATTTTTTGTAAATAAGCAATTTAATAAAAACTTAAGTAAAAAGTTAAAAATAATAATCCATTCAACAATGTAGTCTACAAATTCCAAACTAAATTTATTCGCAGCGCTGTGAAAGCTATTAAAATGCCTTTTTAAACTATCTTCCCTATTATTTTTAAGTGTTTCATAGCATAAAATGCATTGCATATTGCTAAAAGCATTTTTTATCACAAAATATTTCTTAGCTTACATAATTATTTTTTTTGCTGTAGAAATTTATTAAATTTGAACTTTAATTTCGTTCCGTCTGCTGAAAGAAAACTGAAGAAAAAACCAGGAAAAAATTAATACATGCGTGCACAACTTCATTCATCGCTTGCTCAGTGACGACTAAATGAAGCATGTATGTGATTTTCATCTGCACAATTGTGCTATGGCTTGCGGGTTACTGCTTTACAATAACAACAAAAGCTGTACATACTTATGTATATACATTAGAGTGGCCATTAGTTGTATGGAGCATTTTTTGTTGTTGATTTCTTTTATTCTGGTACCACAAATCAGTTCAGTTTTATGTAAAAAAAATACCAAAAAAAAAAAAATTCATAGAGATAAGTTGTGTTTTAGGGGGTGCGTCAAGCCCTCAAAGTTAGCCCTCAAGCCCATATATTCAATGTAATATTTTTTTTAGTTTTTTTGTTTAGTTTTTTATGACTATACTTAATATATGTATGTATGTATGAAATAATTTAATAGACATAAACTCTGATTGTAAACGCTTATTTAAATAATTTCCATATAAATGCAATGTTGATATATAATATTTGGTATTTTGTTGGTTATTTTCTTCATTATTTCCTAAAATATTAATTTTAGCAAAAAACTTCCTTTGAAACTAATGTTGTACACTAGAAGAGCTTAAATATTACCATATATCATATTATTTTTTTTACTACATGTTTATTTATTGTATCTTCAAATAAGAACTAACAATAAGTATTCAAATCTTAAATCTAAAATATAATTAGGCCCTACCAGTGTCGGACATAAACTAAGTGATAGTTATATATAATACATAAGTAGTGATAATCAAAAGGAAAAAAAATGTTTTTTTAAAAAGATAGTCATATGCAAACAAATTACATTGAAAATGGGCGTGAAAGCCAACTTTGAGGTGCGGGCGCACCCCATAAAACAGAACTTATCGCTATGAAATGTGTTTGTATATTTTTTTACATATACAAACTGAACCAATTTGGGGAGTGAGAATAAAAGAAATAAAAAAACATATAACGGCCACTCTAATATACATATGTATATACATACATACATATAGATACACAAAGAATCAAACTCACACACACATAGCCTAACAAAATATCAGAATGAAAATCCCCAAAATCCGCCATTTGTAACAGGCTTGCCATCTTGATTTTTTCCCGGTTTTGAATTCCCAAAACAGGACTATCCTCCCCAGTACCCGTCTACTTTCACTTTAAATATTCCAATGCATTTTAGCAAATGCAAAAGCCAATGCAAATAGCAAAAGTAAGCGAATAATTGGAGAATGCGAACATTCTTTACATCACTAGTTTTGTGGTGTGTGTCTGTATCTCTGTGTCTGTACGTGTCCACGTACGGACCAAACGGCTAGACCGAAATCGATTTAGTTTTTTCTATTTGAAAGGTGACTTGATCGGGATTTCTAAGGTACATAAATCCAGCCGATTAGAAAATATCACATCTTTTCTAGATATATCGGCGGTCTTTAACATTTTTCATTTTTGTTGTTATCTCTATATTAAAAAAACTGTTGATTCATAAAATAAGTGCAGGTATATTTTGGGGGAATTGTAAGAAATACCTAGGCGAGAAAATTTTTTTAATTTATACAGATCTGGTTAAAATAAACACTAATCTATGCAAGGGCGCTGGCTCTTGGCTGGTGTGAAAAACATCGACAGCATATATGTACGTGTTCCTATGGTTGCAGTGCACTCGTGCCGGTGACTGCCAAGGATATAACATGTTTATATAATAAGCCAGTTACTCATTTTTAATTCTTTGAAGAAATGGAAAACAAATTTTTAATACTGTTAATAACAAACAAAAACAAAATTGATAAAACAAATACATATATACATCTTTTCAGGTTTCCTTTCTATTTGTGCTACAAAAGCAAACACGATTTTTTGATGGACAATTTAGAAATAGTCGTTTCTTGCTTGTTGTTATATGATAAATCAGCAGAATTGAATAAACTGCAGGAATATGGCGACCAGGAGAATCTTCTGAAGGTTGCGTTTTTTACGAAAACCAGATATGATAACAAGTATTTTCTTTTTATAGATTGCTATACCCACAATACGAGCATTTATCCTATGCAGTCAATGTCCTGCCAATACGAATGTTGAATTTAAGAATCACATAAAAAACGTTTTACGCTTCGATTTAGCAAAAATTAAAAATGAAACGAATACATGGAAAATTTTGCTAACTTTTGTCGATATTCTAAAAGATGATAACCATTCTCGTACTATGGCTGGCTTTCCAATATTCTTCCAAGAAACCAAATGGTATAATATTGACTATAAATGTTTGCAGTCAGCGTTAAACTTGTATATAGTAAGTATAGTAAAAATTTATAACATCTATTATTTTTTAAGTTATGAGTCTTGAGTTATTAGCTAGTTATAAAAAATGTATTTAACTTTTAACTGACTTAAAAAAAGGGGAGGTTATGTATATGTTCGTCATGTATGTATTTTTTTCATGTTCACCGATTTTTTCGTCATTTGTAAAGTGCTTTCAAAATTTAATTATCTATAAGTTTTATCCTTCCGCTGAACGAATATGGTTGTGTATACGCTTGAACAACGCTGGGAAATATTGCTTACAGAAGATGCCGATTCTGCCAAAAAAAAATCATCTTTTCAGATGAAGCTCATTTTGATCTTGGCGGGTATGTAAACAAGCAAAATTGTCGCATTTGGGGCACAGAAAACCCGCACATTGAAAAGCCGACGCACCCAAAACGAGTCACTGTTTGGTGCGGATTTTGGTCCAGAGGCATAATTGGGCAATTTTTCGAAAATGAGCAAAGAGTGGCCGTTACAGTCAATGGCGATCGTTATCGAACCATGTTGAACGAATTTTTGTTCACAAAAATTGAAGAGGAGGATATTGGCAACATTTGGTTTCAACAGGACGGCGCTACGTGCCACACAACCGAAGCTACACTCGATGTTTTGCATCGCATTTTCAAAAAAAGGTTATCTGGCGGACCCTTTATATGAAATGGTATCACCAATATGGGATAGGAGCACAAACCACACAAAGTTATTACTAATTATGGCATATATATTTTTAATGCATATATATGTATTTATTTATTGTATCTTCAAAAATTAACTAACCATAACTTTTCAATTCTTAAATCTAAATATAATTACACTGTGTGACGAAAATTAATGATGTCGAAATAACACGGAGGTGTTACTATTTTTCTGATAGACATTGTAGAGTATAACAACAATCTATCTTGGAAATTTTCCAAACTCCTCCAAATCCTGAGTTATGGGTAAAAACCGGTTTTTTGTACTAAGTTCAATATGAACCGCTTTTGAATTTATAAATGAATTTAGATAGAAGAGACTTAGAACTTTTGAACGATGTAAATTTTATTTCACTAAATTTCAGATATATGTATGTGAGTATTTTTTTACCAACTTTATTTTTTCAGATTTTTTTTAAATTTTTCTCCATTGGATTCGTTCAACAGTATTTTTGTACCATACTATTTCTAATCTTACTTATAAAACATAATTAATTGCTAAAAAACTCGATACAAACTGAATGAGTTATTAAATATTTTACTACAAGACATTTTGTTAAAAAACTACCTGCCTAATGGGTTTCGTGTTATTCTTGAATTTTTAAAAAAATAAATCAAGTACAAGGAAATGTCGCAGAGCCTAGGCAATCATATCATTTTGATTTTTTTCAATTAGATTTTTCAAAACTCAAATGATTTAAAAATTTTTGATTTTAATTTTATTGAGCAGAAATAATTGTTATTTTCTGATTTTTATTTTTTTATGCAGAAATAAAAATTAATTTCTTATTTTTACATTAAATGTAACAAATAAATTTGTATATGCATATGTTGTACATTGTATATACATGTGTACGTATGTACATACATACATATATGTATATGTAGCTACTACGATGAGGTCAACCTGTGGACATTCCGCTAACGATAAAAATATGGTGGACACCAAAAAGGGTCGTATTACTCTTTTTATCACTTTCATGATATGTGAGCAAATTAGCATCAAGTTTTTTTTTGGTAAACGTACTACCCAATAATTGGGATGAGTAAGATTTGGGTTATGGTTTTTCTTCACTGTAATTTTTAGAATGTTTAACCTGTTGAGGGAAACACCAATTTGTCAAGTTATAATTTCGCATGTTGTTGAGAAATTATAGGAAACTTTTTACAGCGGCCTCCCAAAGACCGCCCATGTGAGGTCCATGTGGGGGTATGAATATCCATTCTAGACCGTGAGTTATATACTTTTTTGCTATATCTGTTGACGCGGATTTTATGAACGTATCAAATTCTCGTTTTAGCTGCAGACTAGCACCAACAAAATTTCGACCATTATCAGAATAAATCCTGGAAGGGAGTCTTTGCCGGCCAACGAAACGAGAGAATGTCGCTCGGAATGCTGCTGTTGACAAATCTGAACATACTTCCAAGTGAATGGCCTTCGTGCTGAATGACACAAACACACTGACATAACTCTTTATTATTGCGG
Source organism: Tachina lurida (assembly GCA_944452675.1). Lineage (NCBI taxonomy): Eukaryota > Metazoa > Arthropoda > Insecta > Diptera > Tachinidae > Tachina > Tachina lurida. Next base: position 43,276,243 of record OX101755.1, on the reverse strand, counting down.
AATTTCGTAGGGATGAGCTTTTGGTTTCGAATGGGCCAGCAAAAATCTATGCCAGTAGTTTGAAAGGAAACTGTTAAACTACATCGATCCGAGGGTAATGGTGCCATTATTTGTGAACATGGTTGTTGTTTGTGTATAATACATATTTTACAGTGGCGTATGATTTTTTTATATGAGGTTTTAATCTAGAAATGTGGAATTCGGTTTGAGCCATTCTACACATTTGATTGCAGTCGGCGTGAAAAAAAAATATATGTAAATATTGTAAGTAGAGTTGGCAAAACCTAGATGTTCCTGGCAGTATTATTATATTATATGGGAGTGATGAGTTTGATAGACGGCCGTTCACACGTAGAAAATTTTTTGGTTCTAGAAATGGGTTGAGTGGTTTTAATGAGCTTTTATTAGATATTGCATGAGAATTAGAGATAACTTTCAGTTCTTCCGAGTAATGATATTTCTGAGCATTTGATATAAATCTATGTTTTACGAAATTTATTTCTTTGTGACTAAGGTTTGTGTGAGAATAGCGAATTTGTAGACATTCAATCTTTCTTTCTGCTTCTGGAGTCTGTGAGGGAACTTTTCTTGGCGATTCTGACTGAGGATTTGTTAACCAGGGTGGTCCTTGCCAACATAAGAGGTTGTTTGCTAGTTCTTGAGAAAGCTGTGAATATTGGCGGTTCGATTTGCAACATAAGTTTCCCATGTTTGCAGAGGTTTTGATAAACATCCGATGACAATCAATGAATCGGTCCACAAACATACTTCACTTGCTGGTAGTTTTAATGATTTTATGACATGTGCTACCAATTTCGATAACAGTACCACTCCACTGAGCTCTTATCTGGGAAGGGATATGGGTTGTAGTGGGCCTACCTTACTTTTGGCTACTAGTAAATTACTAAATACTACCTGAACAGGAGTTTGACATCGCAAATATACGGCTGCGCAATATGCTCCTTTAGAAGCGTCGGAAAATCCGTGAATTTGAATTATGTACTCGGGATTGAAATGCAACCACCTTGGTATTCTTGTGCGAAAGATTAGTGAGAAGTTTATTCCACTTGTCTACGATTAATGTTATCATCCCATTGCAACCCTTGTACCCATAGTTCTTGCATTAACATTTTTGCGCGTATAACTATAGGTGTTATCCAGCCGGCTGGGTCGAAAATTGATGCAATTCCTGGCAACATTTTTCGTTTAGTAATACTTTCACTGTGAGGTATTGGTGAAAATGAGTAAGTAAAATGAATCGTTAGTGCGTTCCATATAATTCCTAATGTTTTTGTAGAGCTAGTTTCTTGAAACCGCAAAAGATCTGAGTCATACAGATCTTCTTGAGGGATATGAGTGATTAAGTTGCTATTATTTGCAGTGATCTTTATAAATCCAGCCGATTTAAAAAACTTGAGCTTCGGATTCCTTTGCATCTTCCATTGTGTGACCACCGGATAATATGTCATCTACGTATGTTTCCCGGCGTAAAATTTCTGCTGCTTTTGGAAACTTGACTTTGGAGTCATCTGCCAGCTATTGAAGAGTACGGATAGCAAGGAATGGTGCGCAATTTACTCCGAATGTGACCGTTTTGAGTTGGTAGTCATTTACTTGGTTAGTGGTAGGTTTTTGATAAACTATGCGTTGAAAGTGCCGGTCATCTGGGTGTACCCAAATTTGCCGGTAAATTTTTTGAATGTCTCCATTAAACACGTATCTATAGCATCGCCAATTAAGAATAATTGTCATTAGGTCAGATTGTAATGTGGGTAAAGTGAACAACAACCGAGGACCGAATTGTGAAAAACCGGGTCTTAAAACCGGTTAAAAAACCGAGTCGGTCACCCTACTCCAAAGTAATAAATTATACTATTCCCGTGAAACATCTGAAAATATTGTTTATGCTTGTGTTATTTTACACAACCTGTGCATTTAAAGTAGAATTCCTGTATTAGATGCTGTTATTTTGGATGACTGTAGAGTTAGTGAAAACACTCATATAGTTCAAAATAGTGATTATTTTAGAGAAGGAAGTCGAGTAAGAATAAGATTTATTAATTTTATTCCATAGTATTTGTTCTTATCATCTAGCCATTCCTAATTCTAACTACATATTCTTTTAATAAGATATTTGTTTTATTTCAATGATTTTATTGTTTTATTATTTTTTTAAATACTTTAATGCTTTCAAAAAGTTTTTCTAAATTAGCATTTAAAATTTTTTAACGATTTTGCAATATCTTCATTTGCAATCGCATACCTCGTGATGTAAGTGTACAACACAATTTTTTTTTATTCACAGTATTGTTATTTTTTTAGAAATATCATTAGTTGAAACATTGCTGGTGGTAAGACTATCGGATTCAGTTTAGTTTTCTTCTAATCTATTTATTTCGACATAAGCATATCATTTAATTGTATAGAGCTATCATCGGGCATATGAGGTTTACTTTTTTGATGAACTCTGTTCTTCATTTATGGATCTTGCTATTGTATTCTGTAATGTCATAATAATGATCATTTGCTCCTATGAATGTATGTCTGCAACGTCCATGGAAATAATGTCCATTAAAAAAATGGAAATAAAGTCCATAAAAATAGTATTGCTCAAAATTTTCGAGGACGGCCAAAGGCCGGCTCAGCATAACACTTTTACACTGCAAAACAAATACTTTTCATATTAAATATAAAGTAATGCCACCGGAAATTATGTACTTCTTTAAGTGGACACTATTCAATGGACGTTATTGCCAGTAATATACATAAATTTTTTTTATATATATTTATTTATTGTATCTTCAAAAATGAACTAACAATAAGTAATCAATCTTAAATCTAAATATAATTATTAGGCCCGACCAGTATCGGACATAAGCTTAGTGATAGTTATAAATAATACATAAGTAGTGATAATCAAAAAGGAAATAAAAGGAAGTATTTTCAAGCAATCCCATCTGGAGTGTTGAGTATAAGAGCCCTTGTGTCCCTCTTTCTTAGGCGGATGTGTCCAGTAAAGTTCAAAATATTACGATCAAGCGGATTAGCATGTGACTCGAGTTTTCTTAAATATTTGCCTGCGTATTTTGCAATGTCTTCAGTCATTAGTGGCATATTTAAATCACGATGTATATTTGAATTTTTTATATACTATGGAGCCGATGTTATTAACCGTAAAATTTTGTTTTGCCTTCGTTGGATTCTCTCGACATTACAAGCTGAAGCAGTACCCCATAGCTGAACTCCGTAGCACCATATAGGTTTTAAGAGCGACTTGTATATTAAAAGTTTACAATCTAGGGTGAGGGTTGAATTTCTACCAACCAGCCAATGTATCTGAGTTAATTTCAATTTCATTTGTGTTAGCTTTGAGTCAATATGGGGCTTCCATGTAAGCCGTCGATCAAGGTGTATACCAAGGTATTTTACGTGTGAATGTTCAAGAACAACTTGATTGTTGATTCGAATTGGCGAACAAGTATCTCTTCGCAGGGTAAATGTTACCTGGACACACTTTTGCTCGTTTACTTTGATTCTCCATAAATTTAACCATAGTTCCAGTTGTGTAATATGTTCTTGTAGATATCGGGAAGCCTCGTGAGGGTTTTCGTGCATACTAAGGCAAGCTGTATCATCGGCAAACGTAGATGTATGGATATTGCTGCTCAGAGGCATATCACAAGTATAAATCAAATACAAAACTGGCCCCAAAATACTCCCCTGTGGCACACCGGATGAGATAGTTTCAGGCATGCTCCTTAAGTCTCCTTCCACAACAGTGAACTTCCGGGCAGTAATGTAACTTTCCAAAAGACTTACAACGTTTATTGGCAGGTATGTTTTTAATTTTAAAATTAGGCCTTCATGCCACACTTTATCAAATGCCTGAGAAACGTCGATAAACAGCGCAGAACAATACTTCTTTTCTTCAAATGTTCTTCTTATAAATTGAACCAATCTATGAGTTTGTTCGATAGTGCTATGCTGACTTCTAAAACCAAATTGATGGTCCGGTATGCACCCACTACTAACTAGAATTGGGGACAATTTTGTCATGAACAGTTTTTCGAAAAGTTTTGACATTGTTGATAGCAGACTTATTGGCCTGTATGACTCAGCCTTGGTAAGGTATTTGCCCGGCTTTGGATAGTTATAAGCTTAGTGATAGTTATAAATAAGTAGTGATAATCAAAAAGGAAATAAAAGGAAGTATTTTCAAGCAATCCCATCTGGAGTGTTGAGTATAAGAGCCCTTGTGTCCCTCTTTCTTAGGCGGATGTGTCCAGTAAAGTTCAAAATATTACGATCAAGCGGATTAGCATGTGACTCGAGTTTTCTTAAATATTTGCCTGCGTATTTTGCAATGTCTTCAGTCATTAGTGGCATATTTAAATAACGATGTATATTTGAATTTTTTATATACCATGGAGCCGATGTTATTAACCGTAAAATTTTGTTTTGCCTTCGTTGGATTCTCTCGACATTACAAGCTGAAGCAGTACCCCATAGCTGAACTCCGTAGCACCATATAGGTTTTAAGAGCGACTTGTATATTAAAAGTTTACAATCTAGGGTGAGGGTTGAATTTCTACCAACCAGCCAATGTATCTGAGTTAGTTTAAGTTTCATTTGCGTTAGCTTATAGTCAATGTGGTATTTCCATGCGAGCCTTCGATCAAGATGTATACCAAGGTATTTCACATGTAAGTTTTGAGGAATAATTTGATTATTGATTGTAATGGGGCAACAGGTGTCCTTTCTTAAGGTAAATGTTACCTGAGCACACTTCTGTTCGTTTACCTTTATTCTCCACATGTTTAACCATAGTTCCAGCTGAGTAATATGTTGCTGGAGATATCGGCAAGCCTCGTGAGGGTTTTTGTGCATACTAAGGCAGGCTGTATCATCGGCAAATGTAGATGTGTGAATGTTACTGCTCAATGGCATATCACAAGTATAAATCAAATACAAAACTGGCCCCAGTACTTCTACATTTAACTCAGGGATATCATCCGCTTCGGGCTCGGGGTCATCACTTAACCAAATTGTCACTATAAATAAGAGTAGTCCAAAACCCAAGGTCCAAGTCGGAATGGACAGATATATCACAATTGTAAAGCGCGGGCGAAGCCAAAATTCTACTATAATTGCATCTACTCCAAAGATGTCTGGGGATAACAGCGCATCATCTACCAATCGTAAAAATAACGACAATCCCTCTGCATCATCTCAAAAATCTGTCGACCATTGGTGAAAATACTTTTCACATTATTCCAACGAGGAAATATTGATAAAAATCCAAATATGTGATGAAAAATATTTACGAAAAATTGTAAATGAATTTGAAAAAATAAGACAAATTTTTACACAATTTGTTTCTGGAACGCAAACGGCATTCGCCAACACAAAAACGAACTTGAGCACTTCCTCACGGAAAAAAATATTGATATAATGTTGGTCTCTGAGACTCATTTGACTTCGAGAAGCCTGTTTAAAATTTACACTTTATATGATTCAAAGGACCCGAGAGGAAGAGCATGCGGTGGATCAGCAATTCTGATAAAGTCAAGACTCAAGCACTATATTCTGGACAACATTTGTGAAGAACATCTACAAGCAACAAATATTTGTGTCGAAAACTTCTGCTCAAATTTTGTCATATCATCAATTTACTCCCCTCCTTCGCAATTACTGAGGATCACTACGCCTTGGCCCTTGCTTCGTAGCAGGTGGCGACTACAATGCAAAACATACGTTCTGGGGTTCGCGTCTTATTACACCTAGAGGTCGGGCATTGTTCAACACAATTTCAAAAATGGGCTTGGACGTCATTTCGAGTGGGGAGCCCACTTACTGGCCTACGGACATACAAAAAATTCCGGATGTTATAGATTTTGGAGTCATGAAAAATATTTCTAGGGAATTAGTTCATGTTGAAGCGTCTCAAGATCTCTCCTCCGATCACTCTCCCACGATCGTTACAATTTGTAGCCCACTAAGAACTGACTTACCTCACCCGTATGTGAAGACGATCAACCGTGTTAATTGGCTGGGGTTCAGAAAATATCTCAGTAGTCATTGTACGGAAAACATTACGCTAAGAACATCCGAAGATATTGAATTTAACATTGGCAATCTTATCAAAAATATAAAACAGGCTGCTGAACATGCGACTACCTCCCACCCGCAGACTGGATTTAATAGCATTTACTCTACGGATATTGAACGTCTCGTAAGTGAAAAAAGAAGAGCTAGAAGGGAATGGCAACAGCACAGATCGCCCCAACACAAAATCAGATTTAAAGAGTGCACTAAACGACTCCAAGACTTGCTTGCATTTGAAAAAACTGCATCTTTTAAAAACTATCTGGAAGGTCTTGATGTCACACCAGCATCTAATTACTCTTTGTGGCGCGCTGCTAGAAAGCTTAAAACACCTGTTGCGTTTAACCCACCTCTGCGTACATCTACCGGTGGTTGGGCAAGAAGCGATACTGAAAAAGGTAAAATATTTGCTGAGCATTTAAAATCAGTATTTACCCCTAACACATGTACTGGTGTTATTGATTTGCCGAATGTAGTTGCGCTACCCCCTCGACCCATAAAATTTAGAACGCGTGATGTACAAAAACTAATTGCTGAACTTAACCCGAAGAAAGCTCCGGGTATTGATGGAATTAGTAACCAGATGCTAATAAAGTTGCCTCGTATTGCAATTCGAATCCTGTTATTTATTTTTAACGCCATTTTACGACTAGAATATTATCCAAATAGCTGGAAGCTTGCCAAAGTTAAAATGATTCCAAAGCCGGGCAAAGACCTTACCAAGGCTGAGTCATACAGGCCAATAAGTCTGCTATCAACAATGTCAAAACTTTTCGAAAAACTGTTCATGACAAAATTGTCCCCAATTCTAGTTAGTAGTGGGTGCATACCGGACCATCAATTTGGTTTTAGAAGTCAGCATAGCACTATCGAACAAACTCATAGATTGGTTCAATTTATAAGAAGAACATTTGAAGAAAAGAAGTATTGTTCTGCGCTGTTTATCGACGTTTCTCAGGCATTTGATAAAGTGTGGCATGAAGGCCTAATTTTAAAATTAAAAACATACCTGCCAATAAACGTTGTAAGTCTTTTGGAAAGTTACATTACTGCCCGGAAGTTCACTGTTGTGGAAGGAGACTTAAGGAGCATGCCTGAAACTATCTCATCCGGTGTGCCACAGGGGATTATTTTGGGGACAGTTTTGTATTTGATTTATACTTGTGATATGCCTCTGAGCAGCAATATCCTTACATCTACGTTTGCCGATGATACAGCTTGCCTTAGTATGCACGAAAACCCTCACGACGCTTCCCGATATCTACAAGAACATATTACACAACTGTAACTATGGTTAAATTTATGGAGAATCAAAGTAAACGAGCAAAAGTGTGTCCAGGTAACATTTACCCTGCGAAGAGATACTTGTTCGCCAATTCGAATCAACAATCAAGTTGTTCTTCAACATTCACACGTAAAATACCTTGGTATACACCTTGATCGACGGCTTACATGGAAGCCCCATATTGACTCAAAGCTAACACAAATGAAACTGAAATTAACTCAGATACATTGGCTGATTGGTAGAAATTCAACACTCAGTCTAGATTGTAAACTTTTAATATACAAGGCTATTTTGAAACCAATATGGTGCTACGGAATACAGTTATGGGGCACTGCTTCAGCATCCAATATAGAGAGAATCCAACGAAGGCATAATAAGATTTTAAGACTAATAACATCGGCTCCATGGTACATTAAAAACTCAAATATACATCGTGATTTAAATATACCACTAGTGACTGAAGAAATCGCAAAATACGCAGGCAAATACATAACAAAACTCGAGACCCATCCTAATCTCCTTGCTCGTAATATCTTGAATTTTACTGGACACATCCGCTTAAAAAAGAGGGACACAAGGGCTCTAATACTCAACACTCCAGAATAAACTGCTTGAATATATCTACTTTTGTTTTTGCTTATCACGACTTATGTATTATTAATAACTTTCACTAAGTTTATGTCCGACACTGGTCGGGCCTAATTAATTATATTTAGATTTAAGATTTGAATACTTATTGTTAGTTCATATTTGAAGATTCAATAAATAAACATATGTATTAAAAAAAAAAAAAAAAAAATTTTTACACATACCAACTTAAGAGTGGTAAGGCCTACAGATCGTATTAAAGCATAGATTCATATGTTGAGCCCGAAGAAGTAAAATGAGCACTTTTCGACAGGGGATTTAAAGTAAAAAATGTTACTAATATAATTAACAGAGAAAATGTCCCCCACCCCTATTTCGGGTTCAACTGGAGCCGAATGACATACAATTGAAAAAAATTAAACCCATCCAATTTATAGCGTAAAGTTTCTCTTACACCGAAAAATCACAGTTGAAGAACCACACAAGCGTTTTGGGCCCGTACAGTGCCATAATTGCCAAAAATATGGCCATAAAAAACTTACTGGAATTTACCTACAGTTTGTGTTATCTGCGGTGAATTGCATGGTATTGCTACCTGTACTAAGTCCAAAAATCAAGCAGAAAAAAATGTAGTAATTGTGGAAGTAATCAGACCGCTAACTACAAAGGATGTCCTGTATATTCTTTCGTTAAACAGGCTATATGTCAAAAACCAAATTAGCTCCAGCTCAATCAGCAAACGCTAACTCCCCCACTTTTCCTCAAACTATGCCGATGCTACTAAGACTAGTTCTATTCTTACATAAAATGTTTCACCGCCAAATAATTCAACGAACGCAAACACGAGCTTCAACTTTACTCGCCTTGAAGCTACTTTTTTTTTTTTTTTCATATACATTTTTATTTATTGTATCTTCAAAAATGAACTAACAATAAGTAATCAAATCTTAAATCTAAATATAATTATTAGGCCCGACCAATATCGGACATAAGCTTAGTGATAGTTATAAATAATACATAAGTAGTGATAATCAAAAAGAAGTATTTTTAAGCAGTCCCATCTGGAGTGTTGGGTATAAGAGCCCTTGTGTCCCTCTTTTTTAAGCGGATGTGTCCAGTAAAGCTCAAAATATTACGGGCAAGCGGATTAGGATGTGACTCGAGTTTAGTTAAATATTTGCCTGCGTATTTTGCAATTTCTTCACTCACTAGTGGCATATTTAAATCACGATGAATATTTGAATTTTTAACGTACCATGGAGCAGATGTTATCAAACGTAAAATTTTGTTTTGCCTTCGTTGGATTCTCTCGACATTTGAAGCTGAAGCAGTGCCCCACAGCTGAATTCCATAGCACCATATTGGCTTCAAACATAAGTAAAGCAATCAGCAATATTGTTCCGCTATTCTGCCGACGTTATTGCTATATTGCCAACATATTTATTGCCAGTCTAGAGGGGGGTAACGATCGTGGGAGAGTGATCGGAGGAAAGATCTTGAGACGCTTCAACATGAACTAATTCCCTAGAAATATTTTTCATGACTCCAAAATCTATAACATCCGGAATTTTTTGTATGTCCGTAGGCCAGTAAGTGGGCTCCCCACTCGAAATGACGTCCAAGCCCATTTTTGAAATTGTGTTGAACAATGCCCCACATCTAGGTGTAATAAGACGCGAACCCCAGAACGTATATTTTGCATTGTAGTCGCCAGCTGCTACGAAGCAAGGGCCAAGGGATTTGTAGAAATCCTCGTATTGGTCCTCAGTAATTGCGAACCTAGGAGGGGAGTAAATTGATGATATGACAAAATTTGAGCAAAAATTTTCGACACAAATATTCGTTGCTTGTAGATGTTCTTCACAAATGTTGTCCAGAATATAGTGCTTGAGTCTTGACTTTATCAGAATTGCTGATCCACCGCATGCTCTTACTCTCGGGTCCTTTGAATCATATAAGGTGTAGCCATTAATTTTAAAGAGGCTTCTCGAAGTCAAATGAGTCTCAGAGACCAACATTATATCAATATTGTTTTCCCTGAGGAAGTGCTCAAGTTCGTTTTTGTGTTGACGAATGCCGTTTGCGTTCCAGAAACATATTTTTAACGTGTTCATGGCTTGTTAACTAATGCTTGAAGCAGAGTATTCTGCATTCTCAGCATTTCTTGCATCATACTAGTCATATTTGTTGTAAAATTGTTTATAGTTTGCACCAGATTTTCAATAGTAGCTTCAAGGCGATTAAAATTAAAGCCTGAGTTTGTATTTGTTGATGTATTTGGCCGTGAAACATTTTGTGTGGGAATAGAGCTTGTCTTTGCAGCATCGGCATACGATACACGGGAACTAACTGGTTGGCTAACTTGGGCAAGAGTGGCGGAGTAAGTGTTTGCTGTTTGTGCTGGAGCTACTTTAGGTTTTTGCCCCATAGTCTTTTTAACGAAGGAATACATATATTTATTTATTGTATCTTCAAATATTAACTAACAATAAGTATTCAAATCTTAAATCTAAAATAAATAATTAAGCCCGACCAGCAACGGACATAAACTTAGTGATAGTAATTAACTGCCTGGCTCACGATGTCGATAAGAAATTTACGTTCGCTTATTTATATTGAAAACAAAAACAAAATAAGAAAATTTGTTTTTGTTTTCAATATAAATAAGCGAACGAAAATTTCTTGTCGACATCGTCAGCCAGGCTGTAATAGTACATAAACTTCGTATTAAGCACAGTAATTATTTTCAAGAAGTATCATTTGGGATGCTGAGTATTAGAGCCCTTGTGTCCAGTGCTGCCACAACTAAAAAATTTTTACAACCAAAATTCGCTTTAAAAATTACCAAATAACCAAATTTCAATATGTAGTATTTTTATTAAATAACATTTAAAATGCATACACTTTGTGCCGCTCTACAGCAAGAAATCAAGGTAATTGAAGCTGACTTGCAAACATTAGTTCAATGCTCATTTGTAAGGTATATGCCAGTTGGCAGCTGATTAATTTTTTCTCTTTTAGTTTTCCGTTTTATTTTTGAATTTTATTTTTCTTCACACGCTTACGTGCATATTCTTTATATAAATTTACTTTGTAAAATATTTTAATTGAATGTTGCCGCCATTACAAAAGACGTGTCATTTCTTTAGTACAGAGTTGCGATCATTTAGTAAAATTAAAAGCTGTTGACAGTGTTGTAAAAGTATTGTAAACAAGTGAGTAGCAATCAAGGCGAATTCATAACAGGTGGCTGCACTAGCGATTTAAGTCACAGCTGTTTTATTTTCAGTTGCCTTGGTAGGAATACTAAAAATTGAAGAACATAAAAGCTTAGAAAGTATAACATAAAAAATATGTACATGTGTATCATTATTTTGGCAAAAAAAAAAGATAACCAAAATGAGAAAAATATGCACATCCCCACATTAAAGAAAAAATAACCACTTTTGGTTAGAAATAACCAAAAACGGCAGCCCTGCTTGTGTCCCTCTTTTTTAAGCGGATGTGTCCAGTAAAGTTCAAGATATTACGAGCAAGCGGGTAAGGATGTGAGACGAGTTTTGTTAAATATTTGACTGCGTATTTTGCGACTTCTTCAGTCACTAGTGGTATATTTAAATCACGATGAATATTTGAATTTTTAACGTACCATGGAGCAGATGTTATCAAACGTAAAATTTTGTTTTGCTTTCGTTGGATTCTCGACATTTGAAGCTGAAGCAGTGCCCCACAGCTGAATTCCATAGCACCATATTGGCTTCAAAAGCGACTTGTATATCAAAAGTTTGCAGTCTAGGCTGAGTGTTGAATTTCTGCCAATTAACCAATATATTTGAGTCAATTTAAGTTTCATTTGGGTTAACTTAGAGTCAATATGATATTTCCATGTAAGCCTTCGATCAAGGTGTATGCCAAGGTATTTGACTTGAGAATGTTGAGGAATATTTTGATTGTTGATTCGAATGGGGGAACAGGTATCTTTTCTTAGGGTAAACGTTATATGAACGCACTTTTGTTCATTGACTTTAATTCTCCATAAGTTCAACCATATTTCAAGCTGGGTAATGTGTGCTTGGAGATTGCGGGATGCCTCATCAGGATTTTTGTGAATACTCAAACAGGCTGTATCATCGGCAAATGTAGAAGTGTGGATGTTATTGCTCACAGGCATATCACAAGTATAAATTAGATACAAGACTGGCCCCAGAATACTACCCTGTGGCACACCAGAAGATATAGACTCGGGTACACTCATGAAGTCTCCTTCCACAACAGTAAATTTCCTATCAAGGATATAACTTTCCAAAACCTTTTGTATGTTTATTGGTAGGTATGTCTTCAGTTTTAAAACCAGGCCTTCGTGCCATACTTTATCAAATGCCTGAGAAACATCAATAAAAAGGGCAGAACAATACTTTTTTTCTTCAAATGTCCTCCTTAAAACTTGAACCAATCTATGCGTTTGCTCAATAGTGCTATGCTGACTTCTAAAGCCAAATTGATGGTCCGGGATGCACCCACTTTCAGCTAAAATTGTGGACAATTTAGTCATGAGCAGCTTTTCGAAAAGCTTTGAAATTGTTGAAAGTAAGCTTATAGGCCTATATATGACTCAGCCTTGGTAACATCTTTGCTTGGCTTTGGAATCATTTTAATCTTGGCAAGTTTCCAGTTATGTGGAAAATACTGCATTCGTAAAATTGCATTAAAAATAAATAGCAAGATTCTTATTGCAATATGAGGCAAATTCATCAGCATCTTGTTACTAATGCCATCAATACCTGGAGCTTTCTTCGGGTCAAGTTCTGCAACTATTTTTTGTAGTTCACGCATCTTAAACCTTAAGGGACGAGGGGGTAGAGAGACTACACTCGGTAAATCGGCAGCACCCGTACATGAATTGGGAGTGAATACAGATTTTAAATGCTCAGAAAATAAGTTACCTTTCTCACTATCGCTTCTTGCCCAGCCTCCAGTCGAAGTACGCAATGGTGATTTGAGATCAACGGGTCGTTTAAGATTTCTAGTAGCGCGCCATAAAGAGTAATTAGATGTTGACGTTACATCAAGACCTTCTAAATACTTTTCCAGTAATGCAGTCTTTTCCGACGATAGCAGCTCTTTGAGTCGTTTAGTACATTCTTTAAGTCTGATTTTATTTAGGGGTGATCGGTGTTGTTGCCATTCTCTTCTAGCTCTCCTTTTTTCACATACAAGACGTTCAATTTCCGTAGAATAAATTCTATTAAAGCCAGTCTGCGGATAGGAAGTAGTGGCATGTTCAGCAGCCTGTTTAATGTATTCGTTAAGATTGGCAATATTAAATTCAATATCATCAGGTGATCTTAGCTGAATGTTTTCTACGCAGTGACTACTAATATATTTTTTGAATCCTAGCCAGTTGACCCTGTTAATCGTTTTCGCATATGAGTTAGTTAAATCACTCCTTAGTGGGTTGAAAATTGTAACTATTGTGGGAGAGTGATCGGAGGACAGATCTACAGAGCCCTCTACGTGAATTATGTCCCTATGGATATTTTTCGTGACGCCAAAATCTATAACATCTGGAATTTTTCTTACGTCAGTAGGCCAGTAATTAGGCTCCCCACTCGAAATGACATCTAAGCCCATTTTTGAAATTGTATTAAACAACGCTCTACCTCTAGGTGTAACAAGACGCGAGCCCCAGTACGTATGTTTTGCATTGTAGTCACCAGCTGCCACGAAACAAGATCAAAGCGATTTATAGAACTTCTCATACTGATCTTCGGTAACTGAAAATCTGGGAGGTGAGTAAATTGATGATATCACGAAGTTCGCACAAAAATTTTCTACGAAAGTATTCGTAGCTTGCATATATTCTTCACTAACGTTCTCAAGGATATAGTGCTTGAGTCTTGACTTAATTAGAATTGCTGATTCACCGCATGCTCTCCCTCTCGGGTCCTTTGAATCATATAGAGTGTAACGATTTATTTTAAAGCAGCTTCTCGAAGTCAAGTGAGTCTCAGAGACCAACATTATATCAATATTTTTTTTCCATGAGGAAGTGTTCAAGTTCATTTTTATGTTGGCGAATGCCGTTTGCGTTCCAGAAACATAGTTTTAACGTGTTCATGGTTTGTTGACTAATGCTTGAAGCAGAGTATTCTGCATTCTCAGCATTTCTTGCATCATGCTAGTCATATTTGTTGTAAAGTTGTTTATAGTTAGCACCAGATTCTCAATAGTAGCTTCAAGACGACTAAAGTTAAAGCTAGAGTTTGCATTCGTTGAATTACTTGGCGGTGGAACATTTTGTGTGGGAATAGAACTAGTCTTAGCAGCATCGGCATACGATACACGTGAATTAACTAGTTGGCTAGTTTTTTTTTTTTTTTTTTTTTTTTTTTTTTTTTAAAGAGAAGTAACACTCAGGCAATTAACGCCTACTACTATTACTAGGTGTTACCTTCTTTTAGGAAAGGGATAGTGTTAGAGAAGACAGGTGGTGAAGGGAGAGATAGAGGAAAGCTTCATTCTTTTTACAACTCTGCTTTTTCGCACGTTTTTAATAATGCAGTGTTGCAGCGCCTCTCTGATGTTAAATGCGGCGTATTAATTTTTTGAAGCTGTGTGTCTTGTAGAAATTTTATTGATTATTTTACTTCGCCAATGATTTTGCTACACAACGAAGGAGGGCGCTCTGATGTTACATTAGGATTAGTATCTGCTGAAGTCGGTATAGTTCAGTGACCAGTGACTATGCCTTCATCACTTGAACTTTCCTACAACAACTGACACAAAGGGACACTAATGCACATCAGAAAAATGCGTGGTGTTGTTATTTAATGACTGTCGGATACAGGGATTGAACCCAGGACCTTCGGTTTTGTAGTCAACGTGCTAACTACTTCAGCCAACGCCACGCAGAGTGGCGCTATAAGCATTTGCTGATTGAACTGGAGCTAATTTAGATTTTTGACCCATAGCCTGTTTAACGAAAGAATATACAGGGCATCCTCTGTAATTAGCGGTGTGATTTTCTCCACAATTACTGCATTTTTTTTCAGCTTGTACTTTTGGCTTGGTACAGTTAGCAGTACCATGCAATTCACCGCAGATAACACAAACTGTAGGTAATTTGCAGTAGGTTTTTGTGTGGCCATATTCTTGGCAATTATGGCACTGTACGGGACCTGAACGCTTACGTGGCTCTTCAACTGTGATTTTTCGGTGTAAAAGGTATTTTAGACTATAAATTGGGTGCGTCTCATTTTTCTTTAACTGTATATCATTCGGCTCCAGTTCAACACGAAATAGAGGCTGGGGAATCTTCTCTCTATTGATTATATTGGTAACAATTTTTACTTTAAATCCTTGTTCGATAAGTGCACATTTTACTTCTTCAGGCTCAACATATTGTTACGTTTTTATTCTCTGTTAAAAACGCTTTTCCGTAGATTCGTAGATTTGCAATAAATAAAAGACCCCAGTGTACTAATTAGGGTTAAGAATGATACAATCTTTATTTACTATAAATACCACTAATCTAAATTCAATTCAAGAGCTTAAATACAAACACATAGATACTTCAATATTCACAACTGGTTACCACTACACCTTCTTTGCTGTTGTATATACACGTCTCAGACAACCGGCTGCGCTAGTGTTGACACAATTCTGCTTTCTCTGTTGCTCGTCACTCGCAAGACTCACTCTGCCGATACTTACAGTTGATACACCAATAACAACTCTATGGCAGACTCTCGCAGTTGATACACTAATCAGGACTCGCTGGCTTCACTTACACGTCTATCAGCTTCGCTGCTCCCTTACTCTTCACTCGAGGGACTCCACAATAAACTCAAATCACGACAGACTCTAACTGTCACTATAGACTGTACTATAGTCTCTTCAATTTCCAACTCACGTATTGTAAAGCACAGACTCAAATATCAACTCACTGTTGTATCACAAATCACGGACTGCGCACAACTTAATTGTCAACTCACTTGATTAACAACAGACTTCTTATTAGCAACTGAGCTTCTTCACAACTGATTTATTCCCAACTAACTTTTGATCGCGACTGAACTGCTGTTGGATGCGTCAACCCCTTTTTATACTTCGCACAACAACCACTAGAATTTTCATGCAAAGTCTAGACCGAATGATCATTATCTTCAATGTTGTTTACAAAGCGCGTAATTAAGTTCATGTGGTAACTATGTACATACGTGTGTATATGCATACATCATTAAGTGGTTGTTTACTTTATTTTTGCCTTTCGCTAGAACTGCCAGGCATGTATGTATGTATGCATGTAGCTATGTCTATCTTCATAACAAGCAGACCCTTGTAGTTGTTGTTGGTTGTTTACGTTTAATCACGTATGTATGTGCTACGCATGTGTATATAGTTGTTTGCTATAGTGCTTGTATGTTAATACGAGTGTACGTTTAGTTATCTATTTAAATACTTCTGGATGTTTCTTTATATTGGCCCTGTTCGAATATTCTTGCGTAACACTTATTAATCTTGTCGACGGCCATTTCCGTAACAATATGAATCTATGCCCTTTAATACTATTTGTAGGCCTTTAGCACTCTTAAGTTGATATGTATAAAAATTTGTTTTATTTTTTTCAAACTCACTAACAATTTTTCGGAAATCTTTTTCATCATATATTTGGATTTTAGTTTCATCAATATTACCTCGTTTAATTGGAATGATGTGAAAAGTATTTTCACCAATGGTCGACAGTAGATTTTTTAGAAGCGCGTTAGAATTTTTTTCTCTCAGATAAATAGGTGGTGGCTTAAAAGACTTTTGCGATGATGCAGCGGGCTTGTCGTTTTTGTCATGCAATAATGAAAAACGATTTTGACGATTGATAGAAGATGTGCTGTTATCCCTAGACATCTTTGGGGCGGATCCAATTTTAGTAGAATTTGGGCTTCGCCCGCGCTTTAAAATGGTTATATATCTGTCCATTCCTACTTGTACCTTTGGTTTTGTACTACTGTTGTCTTCAGTAACAACTTGTTTAATTGTTGACCACGAGCCCGAAGCGGATGATATCGCTGAGTTAAATGTAGAAGTACTAGGCAATAATGTCAACGATTCACTAGTTGGCATTGGACAAAGCGAAGTTGATCGCTGACGAAACTGCGGTTTTGCCGTTAGTAAAAGTCTATTATCAGATTTTTGATTTTTATTAAGAGCTTCAGAACTCACAGCAAGTCTATTATCAGATTTTTTATTTTTATTGTTATCATTATGAGCATCAAAACTCACAGTAAAATAGGCATTTCTGCCGTTAGAACTCACTTCACTATTTTTTTCCTCTGGGGTACTCATAAAGAGTATTCCTCAAGGGTATTTTATATGTTTTTTTTGTTTACGGTTTTTTTTTATTTTTGTTATTTCAATATGTAAAAATATTATTAAAGCAAAAAAAATGCTTATTTATCAAAGTTAATATGTACTACGAATATTTTTTGTATGCTTTTTTTTTTGTTTAGTTTGTATATAAGAAAAATTCCGCTATTACGTCTGTTCACTATGAAGGTACAACGAGAACTTTTGAAGCTACTATTGAGAATCTGGTGCTAACTATACACAAATTTACAACAAATTTGACTAGCATGATGCAAGAAATGCTGTGAATGCAGAATGCTCTGCTTCAAGTATTAGTCAACAAACCATGAACACGTTAAAACTATGTTTCTGGTACGCAAACGGCATTCGCCAACATAAAAATGAACTTGAACACTTCCTCATAAAAAAATATTCATATAATTTTGGTCTCGGAGACTCACTTGACTTCGAGAAGCTGCTTTAAAATAAATGGCTACACTCTATATGATTCAAAGGACCCGAGAGGGAGAGCATGCGGTGGTTCAACAATTATAATTAAGTCAAGACTCAAGCACTATATGCTTGACAACGTTAGTGAAGAATATATGCAAGCAAAGAAAATTTTTGCAGAATATTTTTGTTCGAATTTCGTGATATCATCAATTTACTCACCTCCCAGATTTTCACTTACCGAAGATCAGTATGAGAAGTTCTACAAGTCGCTTGGATCTTGTTTCGTGGCAACTGGTGACTACAATGCAAAACATACGTACTGGGGCTCGCGTCTTGTTACACCTTGAGGTCGAGCGTTGTTTATTACAATTTAAAAAATGGGCTTAGATGTCATTTCGAGTGGGGAGCCTACTTATTGCCCTACTGACGTAAGAAAAATTCCAGATGTTATAGATTTTGGCGTCATGAAAAATATCCATAGGGACTTAATTCACGTAGAGGGCTCTCTAGATCTGTCCTCCGATCACTCTCCCACAATAGTTACAATTTTCAACCCACTAAGGAGTGATTTAACTAACTCATATGTGAAAATGATTAATAGGGTCAACTAACTAGGATTCAATAAATATATTAGTAGTCACTGCGTAGAAAATATTCAGCTAAGATCATCTGATGATATTGAATTTAACATTGCCAACCTTAACGAAAATATTAAACAGGCTGCTGAACATGCCACTACCTCCTATCCGCAGACTGGCTTTATTAAAATTTATTCTACGGAAATTTAACGTATTGTATGTGAAAAGAGGAGAATGGCAACAACACAGATCACCCCTAAATAAAATCAGACTCAATGAGCTGTTATCGTCGGCAAAAACTGCATTACTGGAAAATTATTTAGAAAGTCTTGATATAACGTTATCATCTAATTACTCTTTATGGCGCGCTACTAGAAATCTTAAAAGACCCATTGATCTTAAATCGCCACTGCGCACTTCGACCGGACATGAAGCGATAGTGAGAAAGGTGACTTATTTTCTGAGCATTTAAAATCTGTATTCAATTCCCAATTCATGTACGGATGCTGCTGATTTACCGAGTGTAGTTTCTCTACCCCCTCCTCCCTTAAGATTTAAGATGGGAGAGCTACAAGAAATAATTGCTGAACTCGACCCGGAGAAAGCTTCAGGTATTGATGGCAATAGTAGCAAGATGCTGATGTACTTGCCTCATATTGCAATAGGAATCTTGCTATTTATTTTGAATGCTATTTTAGGAATGCAGTATTTTCCATATAACTGGAAACTTGCAAAATAAAAATGATTCTAAAGCCGGGCAAAGATCTTACCAAGGCTGAGTCACATAGTCACATACATACGTACTTACACAAAACCCCAAAATAGGAAGATTTTCGATTCCATCGATAGTGATTTGTCCAAAGACTTTTAGGGCTCTCTGCTCGAAATCGCTTAAAGCATCCCTCTTTGGCGGACCACCCCCAGTAACTTGTATATCTGCAATGCATCTACGAGCTCTACTTTTTAATTGAATCTTTCAATGCATTAGACTCTAAACACAAAATTTTAAAAAGCAAGAATATCGCTCAATAGTCTTTAAATAATTTACCTCTTTCCACTTTTTTGAGGTTCTTGTAGGTCCTTCTATTCCACTAAGATTCTTGGAAAATTTTTCCCGCAAAGCATCCAATAGATTTGGAAACTTTTGGTAAAATTTTCCTTTAAGCAAAAAAAGCTGATAAAAATACTTCAACTGCTCATTTGTGGTACGTTTTCTTTTGACTATAATAATAATATAAAGGTTTTCATGAAAATGTTCAAAAGTCTCGCAAACTGTGCAATTGTGCATTTTTACACTCTCGTAAATAAAATCTCAAAAATTGTATGGGACTTTATTTACACAAACCTGTTAAATTTGCCCAATAATTTTCATTCGTAAACTTAAGCTGTGCAAATGTGCATTTTGTAAATAACAACTGCCTTGCTTGTTTTTTTTTGCTTCTTTTAGGGATTTTTAGATACACACACACTTTTTTATTTTCATAGAAATATGAATTGAAACTAAAAACTACTTAAAATTTTGTTGTGTTATTTTTATTTAATTAATTTTTTTTGACATTTGACAAGTCTGGCATTATTGCCCAATTGCACAAATGAAGCACAGCCGCGAATAACGTTGTATAAAGCAATTTAAAAAAAACCAGTTTTTTCACAGATTAAAAGTAACATAACTCTCTTGCGTTGTTCAAACATCAAACCATACAAAATTATGCATCTGATCGCCGTAAAAATACAATTACAATATCAGTCAGTCAGTGGAAAACTTTGTAAGTAACTAATAAATCATGCAAACAAAAAGAAAAGATAATGCTAGTTATCATTATTTTCGATACGCTAAAAAAATGTAAACGAGAAAAACAATCTTGTCTTAAAATACGTTTTGTGGCTCTCCTGCAAAATTATTATTTTGTCACTTAAAACGTTATTCGCGGCTCACCTTTGAATGACAATTTTAAGAGTTCTCATGAAAACCTTTAATATTCTATTATTTACATAAAGCATAATTTTTACTTAACAAAAAATGTTAACAAAAATTATTTCTTAATCAGGCTTAAGTTCAGTAATTTCAATTCTTGTTGAATGAAATATTTTTATTAATTATGCGAGTATCTAAAGAAGAGAACAAAAAATACATGTAAGTATTATTGTAGTGGCTTTATGTTACTTTGTTTTTGCTTTCTACAGTTGACTTCGCTTTCCAGCATTCTGAAGCAGTGATTGCCAAGTGAACATATTTTTGTCACGTGCCCATGATGAATTTCATTCAACAAGAATTGAAATTACTGAACTTAAGCCTGATTAAGAAATTATTTCTGATTAAAAATTCACAACAGTTCAATTAATCTAAAAATGTCTCAAAAAATGTTAACCATAAAATTTGGAGAACACAAAATTAAGACCGAGTCACAAGAGTAAATATAGAACTCGTGAGAGTATCAAATTTCTTAGTGGAGTACTACGGTACTTTTTCATGTCAAATAGTATCAAAAAAAGTACGATCGTACCAACTTTCCCATCACTGCCAGATGTAAATGTGACTGCATTTAATGTATAACACACATTTTTCCATTTTTAGGTACTTGCTTTAAATTGTGAATAAAATCAAGATTTATTGCTGGATTTTCACGTTTTATAGCTTGTTTTATTCCTAGGATATGTGGTTTTCAGAAAAATGTAAAAAATATGAAACTAGTGAGTTTCTGATTTTTTTATTGTAATTTTCATTTAAAAAAATTACGCGAGTTTTGCATAAAAAACTTTTTTAAATTCTGAATAACTTCGAAACCATAAAAAATAGGTAAAACATGATTATTAACATTTTTTAACAAAATTTTGTGGCGCGTCTTTTGGTTTATTATTTATTAAAATCGAAATAGCGGTTTTCGAGTTATAGTAAAATATATTAGTATGGCCGACTAATTTAGGGGCCAAAATTAGCCACGCCCATAAAAAAATCTCTACGTGATAGAGCAAAACTGATAGCAGATTTGAATTTAACGCATCGAAATCCATATAGTACGCGTAATTTTATCTAAAGGACAGCCAAAAAATGTTATTTTGTTGTACAGTGTAATTAGAATGTTTTCGAAAATATCAATTAAATACAGACTCAATCTCGCCGTACTATTCAGTTTATTGATGACAAAATGCTAGCAAGCATGGACAAATGCAAGCTTTCTACAAGAAATGAACGTTGTTAATGCAACTGCTGCCGCCATTGTAAATAAGGATGTCTCCTCTAATTCTTCAGCAATAAATTTGGAAGATCTGCTATTAAATCGAACCACTTTTCATTCAATGCGAAGCGATTACCATAGAAGACAAACTAAGCGGATTATCGATGAATTCAATGTAGTTGATTTAATATTAAATTTAGGAGGTTAGTGTTTGGTGCTCACGGAGCGGCCTCAGTGTCAACCCGCACAAAACGGAAGTAGTACTCTTTTGCAGGAGATACAAAGTTCCCAACTTCAATCACTCAAAACTAAATGGCATTACTCTAACCCTGTGGGATAATGCCAAATATATGGGTGTTGTTCTCGATAGTAAGCTTTTCTGGATGAAAATTCTTCAGGCAAGAGTAGCGAAAGCCACAACGGCAATCTACGTCTGCAGAAACGCAATCAGTTCTACCTGGTGAAGAAGTCCTAAAGGAGCCAGTTGGATACTATAAATAATTATAAAACTATTATTTTATGGAATTTCGGTCTGGTGGAAAGCACTTGACTCAGCGAGTAATCAGTCCCGTATGGTAGGAATTCTCCGCAAAATGGCACTTATGATAACAGGTGCTCTAAGATCAATGCCAATAAAAGCGCTCTTCGCTATGTTGGATTGGCTTCCAGTGGACTTAACAGCTAGAAATCTAGCTCTATGTACCGCCGTCAGACTAAACGCAATAGGAACATGGAATCACCAACTTTGGCGGCATGCAATCATTTTAGGTATAGTGGATAACATACCGGATCTTATTGACTACTGACGGAGTACAGTACCTACCGCAATAAGAATTTTAAAATTCCACCGACTTAAGGGGTTTCCCCACTGAACGGAGTCGTATAGGTCTTCACGGACGGTTGAAAAAAGTTTGGAAGAGTTGGTGGGGGCGTTTATATTCCGGAATACGGAATTAAAATTTCGTTCAGACTCCCGTACGAATGTAGTATATTACAGGCAGAGTTATCTGCCATTAAAAGAGAGACACACTGGCTAAGGTGCTATAGGATTTCAAATAGAGATATCCAAATTATAACTGACAGCAAATCTGCTATTAAGTCCCTCATAGGTGTGTACACCACATCCTTTCTTGTCCAAGAATGTCGCAAAGCCCTGGATGGACTTGGGTAGCACTCAAACATCTCATTAAACTGGGAAACATAGTTGCGGATGACCTGGCAAAAAGGGGAACCCTACTGGGAGAAGTCGATATCGACAATCTCTGTGGTCTTCCACTCTCATCCTGCTGGAGACGTTTCGATGTTACCTTTCTGGAATTAGCTCAAAACAGATGGCGAAATGAGCCCACCTGTGCAATATCGAGAACCCTCTGGCCTCGCCTAAACTCCCATAAGACGAAGAATATCATGAACATAGGAAGCACTTGAGGAACCTCATGGCCACGTTGACCGGTCACTGTACCTTCGTAACCCATGCTAAACGTATGGGTCTGGCGTATAATGACTACTGCTATAGTTGCAATGACGAGAAAGAGGAGGAAATCCTTCATCTCCTGCGTCTTTGTCCCGCTCTGGAGAATAGCCGTCTGCACCTCCTTGGCAGAATACCCATCGGCAGCTTATCCAAGTTATCGGCAATCGTGCTAGAAAACTTGAGCCTTTATATTAGGAATAGTGGCTGGTATAGCCGCTGACTCCCACCTAGCCAAATTTTTGACCCACCCTCACAGCCCTTAATAACTATTATCTCTTTTCTACTTCTACCCTTCTCCCGCTCTCTCTCTCTCTCTCTCTATTTCCTTTCAACTTACAGGTAGCACAAATGGATCACTGTAATGGACCCAACTGAGCTCGACTCGAATTTTCGATTTTCCTTGCCAGCAGCCTGCTAACCTAACCTAATATTAAATTTTAAAATTAGTTGTTCTGAACTCGGACGGCAAACTCCTTCCATACATAAGGAGAATAGACTTTCTCTCGTTGTTACCAGTGAAAACATGGAAAAAAATGCTAGATATACCAAAAATAAAAAATTCTTCCGATGAAAATATAGCTGACGCAACCTTAAATTTTTTGCGACACTGGGCACTTGATACTTGGTAAAGATTCTATTTTTTTACACCATAACCACTAATACTGGGATTAATAACATCGCTATATGTTTACTCGAAAAAAAGTTTGGATGAAAACAAGTTCTTCTTTCATGTCGCCACCACATTACCGAATTATTAAGAAGGTCAGTGTTTGAACTGAATTTTTGAAAAATATCCGGACCAGAAAATCTCTTCACCCGATTTGCGAAGTATTGGAAAAACATTACTGCTTGCAACTTCACAAAATGGACATTGGACGAAGAAGTTCTACGGAATTTAACATCATGGCAAGTGGAATACGTAGTCATTACGTGTGTGCGGACTATACAGCCTGGTACCATGTTAACAATTGCGTGTGAAATGCTGTCAAACTACATATAAAAGTATTTGGTATAAAATATTTGCGAAATAAATTCGCAAAAGTAGTACTGTGTTCTTATTGCGAAAAACTGGTAAAATCTATCTGGCAGCATATTTTCCATGCAAAATGACTCTGGCATCATTTTAATTTCAGCTGCGAAACAACATGAGCAGTACTTTTTTCGCACGGAATTTTAACAATGTTACATACTTTCAAGCGAGAAATTTATAAAAAACCGCAAGTTGGGCTACAGTTAGTGCATGTCAAATTTTTCACACGAAATAATTAATGTTGCTGAAAATTTTTCACAACTTCGAACAGAGTACCGGGCTTAAAGAATTGATTCAGTTAACTCTTCATATTATTGGAGAGCATTTAACAGATTTTACTAAATTTCCTTTACGTGTTGCAACATCAGACACACGATTTATGTCAAAGTGTATTTATTGCTTGTTTTTTTTTTTTGCTTCTTCTTCGCAGTATTTGTTTATTCCTTAGTCCGCTTTTACAATTGGGAAATTAAAAGGTTGACGTTTTTCTAATTCTCTTTTGAACTTACCTAAACATTTTACAATTGGAAAATTAACACACAGACGGAAAATTTATTACTTCTTTACTTTATAAGCTGTTCTTATTTCAAGTTGTTCAGCACTATCGTCAATTATATTCATCTCACAACAAATGTGCTCTCATGAACCCCGTTATAAATTAATTATCCAGTTCTCATCCTTAAATTTAATACAAAAAAACCTAAAACCTAATTATATTCTTTTGTCAAATAGTTATAAAAAGCAATAACAAATAGGACTAAAGTGAGTTTTTTCATAAACGGTGCGGTGCCTTTGTGCCCCACTGAGCACCGCACAGCCCTTTGTTCCATAGACAAAAATACTCATGTCTTACATGTATGGATAGCAGCCTAACTTTGGTTGCATTGCTAGTTCCCGAAATGATATCGTTCCTACCATGTCAAACTATCAAATATGCAAATTTGTAATTTTCAGAAAAGCGCAAAGACCCGTCAGTTGTGCATTTAAAGTCAGCGTATTCCTAATACAGTCAAATCCCGATAATTCGTACCCCGATAAATCGTAATTCCCGATAATTTCCCTTGAAAAAATCTCGTTAATTCGTAAAATTTCCATACCTTTTGGTCCCCTCGATAATTCGTAATTTTTTTTCAAATAAAATCTCCTTTACCTCTTATAAATCGTAATTTTTTGCTAACTACCACTTATAATTCGTAATAAAAACAACAGAAACATGGAAAGAATGATTTTTTGCTTAATGCTATTTTTTGGGTCGGTTTTTGCTCTTGCTTGTGTGTGTGTTTATTTTTTTAAGATCAGTTTTTTACATGAATAATAAAGAAAAATGTCAAACCGCACGCATAAAATTATGTCGGTGTTACAAAAACAACAAATTTAGTAAATAAATTGAAAAACCCCGTTAATTTGTATTTATTTTATTTTAACCCCGTTAAATCGAAAACCCCTATAATTCGTAAGAAATGGCTGGTCCCTTGCGATTACGAATTATCGGGATTTGACTGTATATATAAACGATATGCCAAACATATTAAAAAAATGTGAAATAGTATTATACGCGGATGATACGTTGATTTTTATCGAGGCAAAAAATGAAACAATATTTCGAGAAAACTAACTTCCAGTTTATAGAAGCCATGTGAAAATTCTCGGCTGTCTATTTAAATTGAAAACAAAAACAAATTTTGAGTGCTTTGTTTTTGCTTTCAATATAAATAGGCAGACGGGAATTTTTACATGGTTTCTGTAAACTGGCAGTTAATGTATGATTTAATGAAAATAAATGAGTGGCTTAAAATGAGTAAATTAAAATTGATTGAAAATAAAACAAAATAAATGGAAATCAATATGAATAGTGATTTGGTAATTACAATCAATGATACAGTAATAGAAAAAGTAAATCAAATAAATATTATAAAATATGTTTTATAATAGACAAGGATTTAAAATTTAAAGAACATATTGAGTACATATGCAAAAATATTGGTAAATAAATAGGATTTTTAAAACGTTTAAGAAATAAAGTCTCAATAATAACTGCAATTAATATATATAACATAATCACCCTTATTCCATTTGTCGACATCGACGTCACTTTAACACAATACTTAAAAATTGGGGCTTGTATACTCGTTCTCGAAAACAACTGACCCCTGTTGGCCGGGTAATGCCATTTACTAAAATTAAGGGAACGGAAATATATTGCCATTATCACAAAATTATTCTCGAGAGCGAGTAAACAAGCCCCAATTTTTTGGTATTGTGTTAAAGTGACGTCGATGTCGACAAATGGAATAAGGGTGAATAATAAAACCACATTTCGATTTCGGTTCCAATATTTTATATACATGAAAAAATTACAAAATAAAGCAATGAGATCAATTTTAAAATGCAATAGATGTACGCCAACCCACTTTATGCTCGACAGA
Organism: Tachina lurida; assembly: GCA_944452675.1. Classification (NCBI taxonomy): domain Eukaryota; kingdom Metazoa; phylum Arthropoda; class Insecta; order Diptera; family Tachinidae; genus Tachina; species Tachina lurida. Next base: position 43,249,786 of record OX101755.1, on the reverse strand, counting down.
CTGAAATTGTTAAATATAAAGCAACGGATACAATTGAACACACTCAAATTTATTAGAAAAATAAAAATAGGCGAAGCACCACAATACTTGTGTGACCAAATAGAATATGTTGGCGAAGTACAACCCTACTGCCTTAGAAATTCACAAAACTTTAGACTTCAGACAGTTTGAACAACCTCAATTATTATCTATACTTATTTTAATATGATTTCATACATATATCTTTCAGTTTAACAATTTTTATTTATTAAATTAATAAATATTTGCTGAATTCAAGACTCAAGTAGATCTATGTATACAACACAACTTCATGTTCTTGGACAAATTTATTTTCATGTGATTTTTTTAACGTATTGTTATATTTGCATTCGCTTTCGCATTCGCATCCGCTTTCGCAAGAATTAAAATGTATTATTCCTTTTCGCATTCGCTAAACTGGTATTCGTTACATCCCTAATATATATATATATAAATATACATATATAACGTTATATAAAGTTATAACGTTATATAAAGTTATAACGTTATATAAAGTTATAACGTTATAAAGTTATAACGTTATATAACGTTACTAACTGACTGACTAACAGACATATCATCGCCCAGCCCCAAACGACATTTAGTGCGTTGGCTCCTCTTTGATGTATAGAACCACTATGAAGGGATTTTTGGTAATACAAATGCGAAGGGGATAACAAGGTGCAAAAAGGGTAAAATCGGTAACTCGGAAGCTACGATAGACAAACTCCAAATTTAAAACAATAAAATAACCCCACACGTCTTTGGTACTTTTTCGATAAGGGTACTTTTAGGGGTAAAAGGCGGTAAAAATTTAAGTTTGATATTTTTTTTACACTCGACACATCTTCTAAAGTGTTAAGCACAGCAGAGAGGTGTTTGAGTCGTTCTTTTCCCTTGGACAGAATCTGAAATAAGTTTTGACACTCTCTAAAAATTCGAACTTATAAGGGGTAAAATAGTGCCCGTTTTCGTTACTTTTTTTGTTCTTTACCCTGTCTGTTACAAATTTAACTTCCTTCATGTTGGTAATTCCAAACTCGGAAAACAAATTCTTCAACTTGCTAAAAATGTTAGCACCTGTTGAACGCTCAAAGTCCATAGACTTCATTCCCAAAACAATATCATTTAGCTTCATGTGCTTTTCGTAGTGCAACGAAATTAAAAAAATTTCTGTGCACATAATTATCCGTCCATAGGTCATTTGTTGCAGATGCTTCTCCAGTGTTCACAATATAAGCTATTTGATTTTTTTTTCTTTTGCTAGTTTCTGCACTGTACGGGAAAGTGTTTTTGCATCAGGAAGCAAGTCTTCAACATCAATATCTTCCCCATATTTTGCTCCTACATTAACTAGAAACCTTGCGAGCTTTACAAAGCCAGAGCCATTGATGGCTGAAAATGGTTGGCAATCCTGAGTAATCCATTTTACACAGTTATCGATGGCGGACTTTTTGTCTTCTGGCTTCACACTTATTGGACACTTCGACTCCTCAAATGATTGACAGCATTTATGTCGGCTTAAATTGGACGATTGTCTTGACGTATATTTGAGGAGCTTCGAACATTTACGGCAGTGCAAATACCCCTCTAAAATAGCTCCATCCTCTTTAATTATTTGTGATAATATGCTCCATATTACACTTCTTCCTTTTCGTATCGGTAATAAAGTATAAAGACTTTTAGAAATTTGGTCCATCACAAAATCCTGGTCGTTTTCCATTTTTTCTTTTTAAAGTGTTTGCTTACTGATTTGTATTAAAACAATAATATTTTTCATAACTCCTCTGCTTTGATTTTATTCAACATGAAAACCTGATTATATAACAATTTGAATAAAACATGTATGAAATTACTTGCAACTAACCAAACGATACGTTCGTAAGTATGATTCTGATTTTATTCAACATTAAGTTTTGTTGAATGATTAAATGTGAACACAAGTTTAATGTATGATGAATGATGTGGATAAAACATGTTCGATCACTCGACTCACATTTACTTTAATAAAGCGTTCACCATTACGATGATGATTTTACTCAATGTTGATTTATTTTGCATGATTAAAAGTGAATAACAAATTTATAGTATGCTTAAATCAGAAAATACGTGATTTTTGTCGTTCTCTGCAATCTATGCGTTTTCTCAATGGTGCTATGCTGACTTCTAGAACCAAATTGATGGTCCGGGATGCACCCATTATCAGCTAAAATTGTGGATAATTTAGTCATGAGCAGCTTTTCGAAAAGCTTTGAAATTGTTGAAAGTAAGCTTATAGGCCTATATGACTCAGCCTTGGTAAGATCTTTGCCTGGCCCCAGAATCATTTTGATTTTTATTCATGAGCAGCTTTTCGAAAAACTTTGAGATTGTTGATAGTACGCTTATAGGCCTATATGACTCAGCTTTGGTAAGATCTTTGCCTCGTTCCGGAATCATTTTGATCTTGCCAAGTTTCCAGTTATCTGGAAAATACTGCATTTATAAATAGCATTGAAAATAAATAGCAGGATTCTTATTGCAATATGAGGCAAGTTTATCAGCATCTTGTCACTAATTCCATCAATACCTGGAGCTTTCATCGGGTTGAGTTCAGCAATTAGTTTTTATACATCACGCGTCTTTAATTTTGTGGGTCGAGGGGGTAGCGTAACTACACTCGGCAAATAAACGACACCAGTACATGTGTTTGAGGTAAATACGGATTTTAAATGCTCAGCAAATATTATACCTTTTGCAGTATCGCTTCTTGCCCAACCGGTAGATGTGCGCTGAGGTGGTTTAAACTCAAGGGGTGTTTTATCTTTCTAACAGCGCGCAACAAAGATTATTTTTAAGAGATGCAGTTTTTTCAGATGCATGCAACTCTTGGCGTCGTTTAAATCTAATTTTATGTTGAGGTGATCTCTGCTGTTGCCATTCCCTTTCAGATCTTCTTTTTTCACATACGAGGCGTTTAATATCCGTAGAATAAATTCTAATAAACCCAGACTACGGATGGGAGATATTGCATTTTCAGCAGTCTGTTTAACATATTTTATAAGATTGTCAATGTTAAATTCATTATCTTCAGATGTTCTTAGATTAATGTTTTCCGTACAATGACTAATGAGATATTTTCTGAATCCCAGCCAATTAACACGATTGATGGTTCCGAAATGTCTTATGAATCTTTTGTAAAACCCCTCCTATTGCCCCGGTACCGTTAACGTTAGCTTTGTCGTATTATTAAAATGATTTAATAAAACTCGGGAGGCAAACGATTGTTTTATATGTTCAAAAGCTCTGACTGGCCCTTCAGTCCATTCTAAAATGTTATTTTTATTTTTCAAAGCGTGATTAATTATGTTATGCAGAGAACTAGTGCGTTCAGCTATCTTAGAAATGTATTTATGATAATAGTTTACCATACCAACACATTTTTGGATCAGTTCTACGGTCTATGGAAGCTCAAAGTTGCGAATTGCTAATATTTTTTGTTCCGAAGGCTTAATTCCGTTCTTTGAAGTATTGTGTCCTAAAAACACCAAAAGTGCATTTACCAGGTTTGTTGTTTAACCCATAATCATGTAATCGTGCAAAAAACCTCTGCAGATGAGAGATGTTGTTCCTCGTTTTCACTATGAACAATTCCAACTAATGGCAAGTAATATGCAAACAAAAAATTATAATTGGAAAAAGTTTGAGCAGAATTTCTCAAACCAAACGGCATTCGGCACTAAAAGAATCGAAATGGTATTGTGATATCTGTCTTAAATATATCTTCTTCTGTCATTGGGTATTTGGTGGTATGCCGAACTAAATCTAATTTTTGTTCCTCATATTCATATTCAAATCTTGAATATGTAGCAAATGATATCTTCTTCTGTCATTGGGTATTTGGTGGTATGCCGAACTAAATCTAATTTTTGTTCCTCGTATTCATATTCAAATCTTGAATATGTGGCAAATGATATCTATCTGGTACTGTAACTGCATTTAATCTTCTAAAACCGTCGCATTGTAGCCAGTCATTTGGGTATTTTTTTTAACTAAATGTAATGCGGAAGCCACACTAGATGGTCTACAAATACCACATTTTACAAGAAAATCGAATTCAGTCTTTGCTGCCTTATATTTAACGGGGTCTAAACGTCTAGGTTTTGAAAAAGGTAAAGAGCCTTCTGCTCAGGTCTGACACATAAAATTATCGAAAAATCGTCGAAATCCCGATAAAATGTAAAGTAACGTCATTTCATACTTGAAAAATCGGACAAATTGAAATGTACTTTTTTTTATTATGTACACATGTATTTATTTGCAAACAAAAACATAACATACATGAATTTTACACGAAGTCATTCACATTGTTTTTACTCCCTCATAACTTTGACGCCTCAGTGGTAAAATTATGAAAAATAGTCCCAAGTTAGAAGGTCAAAGTCATCTCAGTATTTTTGATGGCCGAAATTTTGATAGGAACTTGCCCTTTTTCACATTTATGTTTTTTGAGGACATCAATTTCACACCTATAATTATATCGTTGGTTTTACGTAGAAAGGACCTAACTCAAATAATTGTAACTTTACAATGGAAGGTTAAACATAATACAAAGTGTAGTATTCAAAATGATTTTTTTGTACAACTGCCTGTAAAACCGCTATTTTTTACATATTAGAATCACTAAAAACTCAATTTCGTAAAAAATACGAGTTACATTAACATAAATTTCTTTTTATTGAATCCGCATACATACTTGAATACATGCGTATGTAATTTTTATTTAACGCTAAACCATCAAAAAATAAATTTTGTTAAATTAAACAATAAACTGTTAAGAAAGAGTCTGCAAAACTACACCAAAATCTTTTATTAGGCATGCATATATGAATTTTAACAGTAAATTTTTCAAATAATTAGGGAGAAATAATTTAACAGTAAATTTTTCAAATAATTAGGGAGAAATAATTTAGGGAGAGTAATTTTAACGTATCTGAAAATGTATTTACCGCCACATCTATCAAAAAACAATATTTTAAAACAAAATCAGCGCCATCAGTGCTTAGAGATATCTGCAACAAGAAATCTAAGTTTAGCATTTTCTTTCCAAATGTAGAAATACTTGATCCATTTGCCGCAGTTAGAATGATATCTGATTGTTTATTGTTATATTTAAAACTTGATGATGGCAAAAGAGAAATTTCGGCGCTACTGTCAATTAAAAATTTTATTTTGTTGTTATCAAAAATAAGAAGCCGGGATCATCCATTGTTTGTTGATTTTTCCTTATTATCAGAAAATGAGCATGATGGCTCACATCTTCTGGCTTGAGAGACCACGACTAGTGAACCACTCCTAGAATAACTTCTATACATAGGTCGGGACGTCCGATATTCTAACTCCTGTTTAAGAGAACTGACTTCTAATGATACTTTTTCTATATTTTCACACAAAGAAATAGTTACAGTATACATTACCTTTTCAATATTTAATGTTTCGGAATATCCCTTAATACTACAAACTTCTCCATTGCAAATAACCTCATATAAATTATCAGCCAACTGAATTAATTCAAGTTTAAAATGTTTAAACGCACTAATAATCCCAAATTATTATTTTACTTATTAAGTAAAATATTTTTTATTAAAAATACATTGAAATTTATTATTGAGGTGTTTAACTGGATGCTATGCGCATTTCACTGTTGCTAATGTAGATCATCAGGGAAACTTTACCCAAAGTTTCTTAGATCAACTAGAGTTATTATGTTATAAACTTTCTTTTAAACAAATGAGAAGCTCAACAACAAATAACAAAGTTGAAACAAGAACTCAATAATCAACATGTTTTTTTTATTTTCGTACTTTACCATTGCTACATTGTCTGACTTTTTTCAGCTTCAAATTGTAGTTGTAACACCGCTTTTCCACACGCAAATTTTACTTAGCAAAGTCTTAATTCAGGTGGGAGAAAGACAGAAAGAGACTGTGCTATTACCTCTGTCTTTCACACAGCTGAATTAAGACTTTGCAAAGTAAGCTCTGCATGAGGAAAAGGGTTTTAAGAGTATACAAAAAAAAAAAATAAATGTAAATAACAACAACAGCTATTCAAGAATAGAGTGTTGCCACTGGAGATGCTAATCGGGACAGGTTTTTTGAAATCCCGGGCCTCGGGATTTAGTGATGGAGTCTCGAAATCCCGAACCGGGACCCCGGGATTTTCGGGACTTACAAAATCCCGAAAACATTGTGCACAAATGTGCGTCTTTATATTAAAAATAATACTTTAATTTTACAAAATATTTTTTTTTGTATATTTAAAAGGTACTTATACAATTCAGACATTTAATTGCAAATTTTCATTGAAAGCTGCAATGTATGCAACATTTTTCCTAGAAAAGAAAAAGCCATAAAATATATTATGTATATACCACATAATATTACCTACTAAAATATTTATTCAAAGCAAAGTTTTTATTTTAACTTTTTATAACAGGGAGTTTCTAATAATTTTTTATGTAAAAGATAACAGTCAAAAACATTATTTATGAAAAAAACGGGATTCAGATAATCCCGAAAATCCCGGGCCTTAAAATTAAAAAATCCCGGGCTCCGGGATTTGAATAGTCCAGAAAATCCCGGGATTTCCGGGCTCGGGATTTCCCGTTTAGCATCTCTAGTTGCCACACAAGTTTTTTTTTGACCGGGTGCAGTCAAGTTAATAATTAGTGTTTTTTTATGGGAATTGTTAAAATTTATATTAAAAATTTTTAAACGCACTAATAATACCAAATTATTATTTTAATCATTAAGTAAAATATTTCACAGTCAAAAACCGCCTCATAAAATCAAGAAGATTTTCTCTATGAAACGTTTTTAGGCTAAGGGGTATCCCAGCAGAAAGAAGCTAAGATTTTTTCATAGAGATTCGTTATTGTTTTTATGTGGTAAATCTTATTAATTTTATCAAGAAGAAAACCACATAAAATCAAGAAGAAATCTTATTATTCACAACTTTTTTTACTCAATTTCCGTTATTTTTGGCACCAAAAACACAATCCATAGAGAAAAACTTTTTGATTCTATTAAGTTTTCTTATAAATTGTAAACTATAGGGATTTCTTATTGATTTTATTAGGTTGCCTTACTAATTTTTATAAAAAGGTTTTTTTCTTTATTTTATTAGGCTTTCTTATTGATTTTTTCAATAAGGTTTTCTCCTTGATTTTAGTAGGTTCCTATATAAGTATGTGTAAAGCATCTTATTGGGTTTTTAAATAAGGAAATCATGATTTTAAGAGGTGTCTTGTTATTTCATATCTAAAAATAGACATATAGACAATTTTTTCATGATCTTTTTCATTTTTCTATAAGAATGTTTGCACAATAATTTCAATAGTTATTCAGGCTGCTTGTTATCATATTGGTTAGAGTGCTTGTCTATCACGTAGAAGTTTGCTGGTTCCATACTTGGTGAGTAAGTCAGTTAAGAATATAACATAATGTGCATGTATGTATGTATAAATAAATAGCATTTACAATACACTACATACATAGACATGTGTAGGGTGGGTGCAAAGAGACCATGCGGATACACGGGGGTTAATGCACACAAGAAAAATAAACTTATTTGCAAATAAATTAACTCACTGTTTATATGGCATAGCAAAAGTACACAAACTTGGTAGCACTTCTATAGAAAGCTTACTATGTTGACAAAAAAAATATTGTAAATACACAAAATATCAAATAATTATTTGTTTTAATTGCTATTATTTGCTTCTCTTAATGTTTCTTGTTGCAATATTTGTCCATTTTTTGTTTTTGTTATCAAACATTTGTAAGCATGGCAACCTTAAGCATTTTATATGCAAATAGAGCGTTAATCGTGAATAGTTTTCTGAATTAGTAAGTCGCAATAAGAAAATAATTTATTTATTTATTTATTTATTTGTCTATGTAATAGTAATCCTTACAGACATTTAAAATTAACAAATACCTACATATGTTAACAAAATAATATACATACATATCTACATATATTACATAATATTGAACAAAAATTAAAATAATTTACAAAAATATAAGTTACAATAAGTTACGAGTTTAAATGTATTAATAGACTATTACTACGTTTATACGCTCACTATTTGCAAATAAAATTATTTGCAAATAAATTAACTCACTGTTTATACGGCATAGCAAAAGTACACAAACTTGGTAGCAATTCTATAGAAAGCTTACTTATGTTGACAAAAAAAATAGTGTAAATGCACAAAATATCAAATAATTATTTGTTTTAATTGTTATTATTTGCTTCTATCAATGTTTTTTGTTGCAATATTTGTCCATTTATTGTTTTTGTTATCAAACATTTGTAAGCGTGGCAACCTTAACAATTTATTTGCAAATAGTGCGTTAATCGTGAATAGGTTTCTGAATTAGTAAGTCGCAATAAAGAGAATAATATGGCAACAATTTACAGTTTTATTTGCAAATAAGCCCTGCGTATAAACGTAGTATATTTTTGATAGCAGTAGGGCATGCAGAATAATCAATGAATTTATAAAATTTGTTGAAATCGTTACACATCCTTCTCAGTGGATCAGCATTAGCATAGTTAGCTCTAACAAATATAACCGATAAAGGAATTAGATGACGTGAAGGGCGTTGTGGAATATTAAAATTTAGGTTGGTAATTAAAAAACTAGAGCATACGTTGCCATTAATTATATTGGGAAGAAACGAGATGTTTAGCACAATTCGGCGGCTTTTAAGGGATGGTAGCTTGATTAGAGCAAGCCTTGCAGAATAAGGTGGCATATTTCTAGGATTAAAGTTTAGTCCACGAAGACAGTAAATCAGAAACTGTTTTTTCACTGATTCAATAGTGTCGGAATGTTTATTATAGATAGGGTCCCATATTACCGATCCATACTCCAGTAAGGGCCTTACGAGCGAAGTATACAGATTTTTCGTAATGTATGGATCATTAAACTTTTTAGTCCATCGTTTTATGAAACCAAGTAATCTCTAGCCTTGTTTGCCGTCATATTTATATGAAAAATAAAATTGAGTTTAGCATCCAATAAAATACTCAGGTCCATGATATTATCGACAAACTCTAGCTGATAGTTTTCAACAAAGTAATAAGCAGCTATGGGACAATTACGAACAAAACGCATATATTTGCATTTCTTTAAGTTGAGTTCCATGAGATTAACTTTGCACCACATTATAAACGAATTTAAATCATTTTGTAGAAGTTGTTGCTCATATTTTTGACGGTAACAGAGAAAAAGTTTTACATCATCAGCGTACATTAAAATGTTGGATGAAAAAAAAACATCAGGTAAATCGTTGATAAACAATGTAAAAAGAAGTGGGCCAAGGTGACTTCCCTGAGGAACTCCAGAAAGAACATCAATGCATCTAGAAAATGCATTATTAAAACAAACGATTTGTTTTCTATTGCTTAAATATGAATAAATCCATTTAGTACCAATATCCGTAAAACCCAGTAAATGTAGTTTAGTTATCAAAAGCCTATGATTAACTTTATCAAAGGCCTTACTGAAGTCAGTATATATTACATCAGTTTGTTTTTGTTGCAGAAATCCACAATAAATAACAGTCATAAGATGAAGAAGATTTGTAGTCGTGGAACATCTTTTTGAAACCTGTGTTGATAGGGGGAAATCAAATTTGCAACTTGATAACATAAACTCTCTGTAATGATTTTTTCAAAAACTTTTGGAATAATACTCAGTTTTGCAATACCACGATAATTTGCAATATCAGCTTTATTTCCTGATTTAAACAGTGGAATAATAAACGAGATTTTCCATGCAGTCGGAAATGTACCATATTTGATAGAGGTATTAAATAATAGTGCTAAAGGGAAAGCAATAGACTCCGCGCAGTTGATTAAAATGTTGCTTGGTATTTTATCAGGACCAGAGTTAAACAAAAACTTAAGACTTTTTAATTCCTTAGAGATTGTTGGAATGTCAGTAAATGGAATAGATGTTGCTAGGTTGACACATATTTTGAATGGATAATTACGCGATACGTCATAGGATGCATTTGAATAAGTTGTAGAGAAAAAATCAGCAAATAAATTACTTATGATATGATCGTCCCTGGATTCCGTTTGTTGAAACTTCAGAGTAGAAGGGAAATTATTTGTTTTTTTCTTAGAGTTAACAAATTTATAAAACGATTTTGGATTGTATTTAAAATTGTACTTCATTGTATTTATATAGTTGGTGTAACACGATTTATTAAGCGAGGAGTAAAAAGCGCGACTAATAGAGTACCTTAAGTAGTCAACAGAGGAGCCAGATTGTTTGTATTTTCTATAGTATTTGTTTTTTATGTTTTTAGCTTGAGCCAAACGTTTATTGTTCCAAGGTGGACCATTTCTTTGCCTAGGTATAGATTTTGGAACACATAAATCAATAAAAGAATACAATTTATTGTAGAAGGCATTGCACATCTGATCAACTTCGTTATAGCATCCTAATATGTTGTGCCAGTCTGTTTCAATAAGCAGCTGAGTTAACATATCGTAATTAGTATGTTTGAACGTATATATTTTTTGATTTGTAATTGACGTTTGCTCGACGGGTTTGTTAGGAATTCAGAAGATCAATTCAGTTTTGGGATGGTAAGCATCTTCAGGAGTAGTGATGGGTGATGAACGCTTAATGAAGCAATCAGATACGTCATTAACAAAAATTAGATCTAATATTCTACCGCAGTTATTAGTAATGCCATTAATTTGGTATAGGCTGAGATCACACAAGACGTTTAAACAATCATCATAGATTGAGCAATGATTTGTTTGAACAAAGTATTTATCATCCTGCAGATATCTCCAGGTAACGGATGGCATGTTGAAATCTCCAAAAACAAAAACAGAGTCTCCAATCGAAGCACAACGAGCCAAGTCTGCAATAGCTTTTGCGTGTTTGGTATAAAATCTGCGGAGAAGAAGGAGGCACATACGAACAAGAAACATATACTCGTTTACAGTGAAGTTTTATTAAAACTGATACAAATTCAATATCACACGATGAATCAAAAGTTACAAGATCAGAGGCAAAAATAGATGAAACTGCGATAAGTACACCACCACCAGTAGTTTTTGTACCACGATCACGGCGAAAAATGTTGATATTATTACACAGAATTTCAGAACTTAAAATATTTTCATTTAGCCATGTTTCAGTAAAAATCAAGATGTGATGATCGATGTTGAAGCTTTCCATATATAAAGTTGACAGTTTTGTTCCCAAGCCGCGTATATTTTGATAGATAAAAGAAACATAATCGGTAGTTGAACTTAGTTTTTTGACACATTACATTCACGTTGTGGGATCACACCTACATTATGTGATCTATTTCTTTACACATATTCACGAACTAGAGTCTACTGGCCAAAAGTTTGGTTGAATTAAAATTTTGTATATATCAGCTGAAACCGTAACTTTGAATGAAGATATAGATCTAGGTTCAGAAAAACTGAATTTTTGTACAGAAATGTTAGGTTCGTTGCCGATTTTATATTTTACATAATAATGAATAGAATCAGGAGACGTATCACTTGCAAGACGAGAAATAAAAATCGATTTTGTTGGCTCCACGCTTGAAGCGGCTCATAAACAGTTGCGTCAGGTTCCAATTGCAAGGCACTGTTACTAGAATACTGATCATTATTGGGAGCAGCGTTCACAACAGCTTCAGTATAGCTCTGAGAATCATCACTGGTTTCAATATTTATTGAAGGATATGAATTATCAACTTTTGTCGTAGATGTCGGATTGCACTCAGAAACAGGTTGTTCATCGCGTTTATCCTTATATTCATTATTATTATAGTTATTAGTGTTGTTATAATTATTATTTCTTGGCGACTTACGGCTTTTTTGAGACGGTTGTGGAGGGGATTTCAAATTATCCAAAGATGTAAATTCATTAAACAATCTACCCAGTGTTACCAAAATATATATTCAAAATTACACCTCGTGGGAGCCAAAATTACCCGATTTCAAAGGAATTACACCCAATATTAAAATAAATATTTGACACATTTCAAAAATCTTGTTTAAGGTCTACTTATGATTTGGTATCAGCCCCAGTGAAATGCAATATATCGAGAGCGTGTATTCAAAATACGTCAGCTCAAATTTTCTCAAAATGAGTTTCCGATGGCAAAAAACACTCCTGTAGAATATTCATCTGTAATATAAATTTTGAATCAAAAAAAAATATTTTTTCTTGTTTTGTATAATTTTTTTTATTCTGCTATCTAAAAGTATAATTTTTTTGGTGAAAATAAATGCTAACTTTCATGTAAAAATAAGTAGTTCATTATAAATATACCTCATATCTTATTGCTTATTATTATTGCTTTTTGTATACCTTCTTTAAATAATAAAATAGCATCAACTAAAACGAAAAAATCTAAAGGCCCAACTATAATGTGCTTAACCAAACTTAAGCTAGTCTCAAAATTCAACGAAATGCATGTCAAATGCTTAAGTAAATTACTGAAGACTTTTAGGTGGCTATATTGTACTTATTGAGCTTAAAAACTTTCTACACTTAGTTGCAAACATTTGCACTTTTGGAAAACTATTTTCGTTTTTATTTCTTTAAAATGTAATATTTTTGACGAAATCTCATTTAATTTGTAAAAGTTATAAATATATTACCATAAACAAGTAAATCCATGTTTATCGTTTATTAATTTATAAAGTAAACGAAAACTAAAATAAAAAAGTACTAAAAAAAGCAACAGTGATTGCATGTTTTAATTGTAAACAATTATATGTATCTATTATGTATGTTCATTGGAAAATTGTTACAATTGTGTTGCAAAAATTGATAAAAAATTTAAATTTCTGAAGACAGTGAAATTTTAAATTGTCCACAAAATTAATTTCGTCCTCCATTATGTTTGAAACCAAATAACCAAATAAAAATGTACAACAGAAACGAACAGATGTATCATTTGCTTAAGGAAAAGCGAAATTGACCGCACTTTCCTTAAGCAAATGACACTTGACGAAACTTGACGAAAAGTGTCTTAAGTACATTATAGTTGTATACATTTGATTGTGTGTATTCGAACATTTGCTTAAGTTACATTAAGCACATTATAGTTACGCCTTAAAAGTTTGAAATCGTCAATTTCCAAATAGTGTTCTTCTAAATTCGGATGCTAGAACACATACTTTTAATCTGTATTTTCTAAATTTCAACTTAAGCAGGCGTACCATGTGTTTTATCATCCGAACTCACAAGAAAACGTGTGAAAACGATGTGAAAGCCAGAAGACACACGATTTATTATATAAAACAGGCGAATTTCAAATTACCCGTAAATTACACCTGAGAGCAATTACCCACGCGCTACACTTGCACATAAAAATTACACCTGATTCGGGTAATTACCCGCGATTCGGCAACACTGAATCTACCATAAGCAGCAATACAATCATTTAATTTAGAAGCTTCATTTTGAATTTCAATAAATTTTGATTTCTGATTATTTAAAAAACGGTAAAAATCGACTCCTACTTTCCTGCAGCTACCGCAACACCAAGACAGTCCATTATTCTTCGTAATGGCTTCAGCTACTAATCCAGATAAACCACTACACTTAAAGTGACAGAATTCGTGGCATAGCCAACAAACAATCATTCTATCATCATCGCCCTTAACGCAACAGTTTTTTGCCAAGCAAGCCATTGAAATATTTATGGGGTTTTAAAGTTCAGTTGTGTAAACAAACAGAATTTAAATAGACGGCAACACTTTTCTTTCACTAACAGAAATTAATAGTGTTTTCACACTGACTTGGTTTTAATAAAAGTTGGTTTTAATGTTAAAACCAACTGTTAAAACCTGGTTTTACCATGCAAATTGTTTTTGTTAAATCCAACTTAAAACCATTTCTGAATTGGTTTTATTTTGGTTTTATGAAATGAAACCCTGTTTTCGCTGTGGTAAATTCAGTGCTCCCAAGTTAAAATGACCGGCAGCAGCTGATAATGTTTATGGCAGTGAATAACAAGAGATGTCGCTAGAAAGATTTTCAACCTAAAAATTGATGCATCAGCAACAATAAGTAAAAAATTATGGAAAAATACGAGTTCTTTGGAAGGAAAACAACAACAAAATTTTCATTGACCTCTGGAAAGTGAAAATATACGATATGACATATCGATTCACCGATAAAAAGTTGTATTTTGTGATTTATTTGTACATTTTTTATATAAAATAACTTGACTTCCAAGCACTTCATCACTTTGTATTACTAGTTCCATAATTTTGAAATATTTATTTACAAAATATAAAATAATTTCCATTTTAGAGCGCATTGTAAAGTTTCTTAGTTTTTCATACAAACAAAAACAGTTGAACAGTTTGTCAAACAAGTGTTATAAAAAGCAGAAAAATACAACAACAAACACACGCATTTCTGCAGGAGATCTATTTTATTTTTTACCAAAGTTATTGTTGTTGTTTATTTATGTTAGCACAGACGAATGTATATACATATGTATGTAACTTTTTGCTTTTATGTACTCAGCATGTATTTATTTATTGAAGTATGTACTGTTGTTGTAATAATGAAACAGTTTGTAATTAAAGGGTTGCATTTGTATACTTATAAGTGTAGACCAGTGATGTCAAAAATAAAACTATAGTTGTATGTGTGAGAAACGTTGTCTCGTTGCTCTCGAAAGTACACAGGAAAAATAATGATTTGGAATAAATGATGTTTATTGAATTAGCTAAAAATAAATAAAAAGGAGCCTATGTGATAGAAAATTAAAAAATAAGATGAAAAAATTAAATATAAAAGTTGGCGGCGACCCATATTTTTCAAGTTATCGGGCTCTGAACTTTTCATAGGAAACTCTGAAAAATCTCAAAAAAAGAATTTTTAAATAAGAAAAATAAGAAAAAAACAATAAAAAAATTTGCTGCAGGCCATATTTCCCGAGTTATTGGTCTTTAAAGTTTAAATAGAAAGTGCAGTTTAGTGAAAATGCTCCAAAAAAGTCAAAATGTCTTTTAAATACATATTAATTTCTTTCCTTAAACGTAAGTTAGACCTGAACTATTTTTGTAAACATATCAATATAACCTGAACGTGTCTAGGCAATTTTGTAATCAATTGCAAGTTTAAAGTTTAAAAAATTGCGAAAAGAATATTTTATTTTTACAACCTATAGATATTTTATATACAACCTATAGATAAGACTGATTCTAACAAAAATTTAATTGAAAAGGAAGTTAATAAATATAAAAATACTATTATACACCTACAGTGTGATTTAAATATTTTGAAATGGTGGGATGATAGAAAAAATGAGTTTCCGCTGTTATATAAGCTAAGCTGCCGAATATTCTCTATACCAGCATCTAGTGCTCCTTCCGAAAGGATATCTTCTGTAGCTCGGGCACTAATAACAGATAAACGATCACAAATTGGTACTAATGAAAAATCATTCAATGAATGAATATAAATTCAAAGAACTGAATTTCGTTTAAGCCTATCATATACATATGTATATACATACCGATACCTTAATGTAGAAAGCTCTAACTCATTTTTACAAACGAGACTAGAATTTTGCGATTCATTAGATGTTCTTCTATGAAATATGCATACAAGAAACTCGATATAATATATACATATATGTATGGATATGCATATGTATGTAGATATACTATGTATGTACATATATTTTTGTATTGCGTAATTAATCTACTTTATATTATATGCTTATCTTGAATAATTGATTTTTTAATTTAATGATGCACCTATGCCTAAATTAAAAAATTTAATAGTTTTTGTTGCTTAATTTTTTAATTAGTGCCGGTCCAGACTTGCAATTTTTGGTGCAGCAACTTTTTATTTTTTAGTGCAAAAGAGCGAGACAGGACTACAAAAAGTATATATTTCTGTTTCAACACTCTCACTCATATTTAAGAATTGCTGCAACAAAAATTGCAAGTCTGGACTGGGACTTATATCACATTAATTTTTGTTATATTATTATTGAATAATTGATTTTTTACTACATAAAGTATGTTAAAATTCAAAAGACAATAATTATTGTTACCTGAGTTTTTTTTTTAATTCGTATGTACCTGTGTATATTTATTTTTTATACTTATATGTAAGTACAAAAAAGAATTACTTTTGTTACCTTATTTTATTAAATTATTTTAATTTTTTTGTGAAACTCATGAATGATTTATGAGTTTCTTATTTAATGGGTAAATTGAATAACAAAAGCATTTGCTTTTTACTTAAATTTAAAAAAAACACATTATTTTTATTTAAGATATTTGTGTTTAACTTCAAAGCACTCAGTTAGTTTTTTTTAAACAAATTATATTAAATAAACGTTATGAAAAAAAATCAAAGTAGCATAAAGCAGTCTTTCATCCATCAACAATGGTAATTTTTTTTCAACACACCATGTGTTACTTATGGTAAAAGCAGTTTTACGTACATATTTGATTGGTTTCAAAAAACAGATCCAAACAAACATGTTATTCTCATTTGCTCATTTTACAACCACTCAACAACAGTTTTGAAAAAACAACCATACCTACTAGAGACAGAAATGCTAATTAACATAGCTAAACATATCAGAACCAATACACACGCAAAACTGTTGTGAACAGATCCAACTGTGCAACCCTTTATTTGTAATGTTAAATACATTAATTTTGGTTGTACAAGCAAATATTATGTAGATTGTGAAAAGTATGTAAATATTAAACCCCTGCGCAAATGGATTTATACTTAAAAAGTACATATAATCTAGCTAAGTATGAACACTTACTCGACCAATACTAAAAAACTATGTACATGTTTTTGTTGTTATTACACCCAGAGGTCGAGTGTTGTTCAATACAATTTCCAAAATGGGCTTGGATGTCATTTCAAGTGGGGAGCCCACTTATTGGCCTACTGACATACATAAAATTCCGGATGTAATAGACTTTGGCGTTATGAAAAATATCTCTAGGGATTTAATTCAAATTGAAGCTTCTCTAGATCTCTCGTCCGTTCACTCTCCCACGATCGTTACAATTTGTAGCCCATTAAGAAGTGATTTACCTCACCCATATGCCAATTTGATAAATCGTGTAAATTGGCTGCGATTCAAAAAATATCTTAGTAGTCATTGCACGGAAAACATTACACTAAGAACACCTGATGATGTTGAATCTAACATTGCCAATCTTAACGAAAATATTAAGCAGGCTGCTAAACATGCCACTACCTCCTATCCGCAGACTGGGTTTAATAGACTACATTCTACAGATATTGAACGTCTCGTATGTGAAAAAAGAAGAGCTAGAAGGGAATGGCAACAGCACAGATCACCCCAGAATAAAATTAGATTTAAAGAGTGCACTAAACGACTCCAAGAGCTGCTTGCACATGAAAAAACTGCATCTCTTAAAAACTATCTGGAAAATCTTGATGTCACACCAGCATCTGATTACTCTTTATGGCGTGCTGCTAGAAAGCTTAAAACACCCGTTGAGTTTAAACCACCTCTGCGCACATCTACCGGAGGTTGGGCAAGAAGCGATACTGAAAAAGGTAACATATTTGCTGCCCATTTAAAATACGTATTTACCCCAAACACATGTACTGGTGTAATTGATTTGCCAAATGTAGTAGCTCTACCCCCTCAACAAATAAAGTTTAAGACGCGTGATGTGCAAAAACTAATTTCTGAACTCAACCCAAAGAAAGCTCCGGGTTTTGATGGAATTAGTAACCAGATGCTAATAAAGTTGCCTCGTATTGCAATTAGAATACTGTTATTTATTTTTAACTCCATTTTACGACTGCAGTATTATCCAAATAGTTGGAAGCTTGCCAAAGTTAAAATGATTCCAAAGCCGGGCAAAGACCTTACCAAGGCAGAGTCATACAGGCCAATAAGTCTCCTATCAACAATGTCAAAGCTTTTCGAAAAACTGCTCATGACAAAATTGTCCCCAATTCTAGTTAGTAGTGGGTGCATACCGGACCATCAATTTGGTTTTAGAAGTCAGCATAGCACCATTGAACAAACTCATAGATTGGTCCAATTTATAAGAAGAACATTTGAAGAAAAGAAGTATTGTTCTGCGCTGTTTATCGACGTTTCTCAGGCATTTGATAAAGTGTGGCATGAAGGCCTAATTTTAAAATTAAAAACATACCTGCCAATAAACGTTGTAAGTCTTTTGGAAAGTTACATTACTGCCCGGAATTTCACTGTCGTGGAAGGAGACTTAAGGAGCATGCCTGAAACTATCTCATCCGGTGTGCCACAGGGGAGTATACTGGGGCCAGTTTTGTATTTGATTTATACTTGTGATATGCCTCAGAGCAGCAATATCCACACTTCCACATTTGCTGATGATACAGCCTGCCTTAGTATGCATGAAAATCCTTTCGAGGCATCCCGATATCTTCAAGAACACATTACCCAGCTGGAACTATGGTTAAACTTATGGAGAATTAAGGTAAACGAACAAAAGTGTGTTCAAGTAACATATACATTACGAAGAGATACGTGTTTACCCATTCGGATTAACAATCAAGTTGTCCCTCAACATACTCATGTGAAATATCTTGGTATACACCTTGATCGACGGCTTACTTGGAAACACCACATTGACTCTAAGTTAACCCAAATGAAATTAAAATTAACTCAGGTACATTGGCTGATTGGTAGAAATTCAACCCTCAGTCTAGATTGCAAACTTTTGATATACAAGTCACTTTTGAAACCGATATGGTGCTACGGAATTCAACAATGGGGCACTGCCTCAGCTTCCAATGTCGAGAGAATCCAACGAAGGCAAAATAAAATTTTGCGATTAATAACATCGGCTCCATGGTATATAAAAAACTCAAATATACATCGTGACTTAAATATGCCACTAGTGACTGAAGAAATTGCAAAAAACGCTGGCAAATATTTAACAAAACTCGAATCACATCCTAATCCGCTTGCTCGTAATATTTTGAACTTTACTGGACACATCCGCCTAAAAAAGAGGGATACAAGGGCTCTTATACTCAACACTCCAGATGGGACTAACTGAAAATAATTTTTATTTTTTATTTATTTTTTCTTCCTTTTGTTTATCACTACTTAAATATGTATTATTTATAACTATCTCTAAATTTATGTCGGACAGTGGTCGGGCCTAATAATTACATTTTAGATTTAAGATTTGAATACTTATTGTTAGTTCATATATGTAGGAAGATACAATAAATAAATATCATGTATTATAAAAAAAAAAAAAAAAAAATGTTTTTGTTGTACCTTCATAGTTCTCGTTGTACCTTCATAGTGAACAGACATAATAGCGGAATTTTTCTTACATACAAACTAAAAAAAAATCATACAAAAAATATTCGTAGTACATATTGACTATAATAAATAAGCTTTATTTGCTTTGCAAATATTTTTTACATACAGAAACAACAAAAACAAAAAAAACCGTAAACAAAAAAAAAACAAACAAAGTGCCCTTGAGGAATACTCTATATGAGTACCTCAAAGGAAAAAAAATAGTGAAGTGAGTTCTAACGGCAGAAATGCCTATTTTACTGTGAGTTTTGATGCTCATAATGATAACAATAAAAATAAAAAATCTGATAATAGACTTGCTGTGAGTTCTGAAGCTCTTAATAAAAATACAAAATCTGATAATAGACTTTTTCTAACGGCAAAACCACAGTTTCGTCAGCGATCAACTTCGCTTTGTCCAATGCCAACTAGTGAATCGTTGATATTACTTCCACAGTTATAGTACTTCCACATTTAACTCAGCGATATCAACCCCTTCGGGCGCGGGGTTATCACTTAAATAAGTTGTCACTGAAAATAAGAGTAGCCCAAAACCCAAGGTCCGAGTCGGAATGGACAGATATATCAGAATTTTAAAGCGAGGGAGAAGCCCAAATTCATCAAAAATTTCATCGGTTCCCAAGATATCCAGGGATAACGACGTCGCAGCAGTTAACCGTCAAAATCGTTTTTCAATATTGCAAGCAAATAACGACCAAGTCACTGTTTCATCAAAAAAAACTTTCAAGCCACCACCAATATACCTGAGAGAAAAAAATTCGAATGCCCTTATTAAAAAATTAGTCTCGGCAGTTGGTGAGAACGCATTTCACGTTATTCCAATAAAACGTGGTAAAATTGATGAAACGAAAATTCAAATATACGAAGAAAAAGATTTCCGCAAAATTATTACTGATTTCGAAAAAAATAAAACTAATTTTTATACTTATCAGCTTAAAAGTGCTAAAGGTATGCAGATCGTATTGAAGGGCATTGATGCTTATGTTAATCCCGACGAAATAAAAGATGCACTCATCATACAAGGATTTAAAGTAAAAAGTGTTACTAATATAATCAATAGAGAGAAGATCCCCCAGCCTCTATTTCGTGTTGAACTGGAGCCAAATGATATACAGTTGAAAAAGAACGAGACACATCCAATTTATAGCCTAAAATACCTTTTATACTGAAAAATTACAGTTGAAGAGCCACATAAGCGTTCAGGTCCCGTACAGTGCCACAATTGCCAAGAATATGGTCATACAAAAACTTACTGCAATTTACCTACAGTTTGTGTTATCTGCGATGAATTGCATGGTACTGCTAACTGTACCAAGCCAAAAGTACAAGCAGAAAAAAAATGCAGTAATTGTGGAGGTAATCACACCGCTAACTACAGAGGATGCCCTGTATATTCTTTTGTTAAACAGGTTATGGGTCAAAAACCTAAACTAGCTCCACCTCAAGCAGCAAACGCTTACTCCGCCACTCTTCCTCAAATAAGCCAACCAGTTAGTTCACGTGTATCGTATGCCGATGCTGCTAAGACTAGTTCTATTCCCACACAAAATGTTCCACCGCCAAATAACTCAACGAATGCAAACTCAAGCTTTAACCTTAGTCGCCTTGAAGCTACTATTGAGAATCTGGTGCTAACTATTAATAGTTTTACAACAAATATGACTAGCATGATGCAAGAAATGCTGCGAATGCAGAATACACTGCTTCAGGCATTAGTTAAGAAGCCATGAACACGTTAAAAATATATTTCTGGAACGCAAACGGCATTCGCCAACATAAAAATGAACTTGAGCACTTCCTCACGGAAAAAAATATTGATATAATGTTGGTCTCAGAGACTCATTTGATTTCGAGAAGCCTTTTTAAATATTCTGGCTACACCTTATATGATTCAAAGGACCCGAGAGGAAGAGCATGCGGTGGATCAGCAATTCTAATAAAGTCTAGACTTAAACCTTATATTAATGACAACATTTGTGAGGAATATCTACAAGCATCGAATATTTGTGTTGAAAATTTTTGCACAAATTTTGTGATATCATCAATTTACTCACCCTTCCAGATTCGCAATTACTGAGAATCAATACGAGGATTTCTATAAATCTCTTGGCCCTTGTTTCGTAGCAGCTGGCGACTATAATGCCAAACATACGTTCTGTGGTTCTCGTCATATTACACCCAGAGATCGAGCATTGTTCAACACAATTTCAAAAATGGGCTTGGACGTCATTTCGAGTGGGGAACCTACTTACTGGCCTACTGACATAAATAAAATTCCGGATATTATAGATTTTGGCGTCATGAAAAACATTTCTAGAAAATTAATTAACGTTGAAGCTTCTTTAGATCTCCCGTCCGATCACTCTCCCACGATCGTTACAATCTTTAGCCCACAGAGAAGTGATTTACCTCACTCAAAAAATATCTTAGTAGTCATTGCACGGAAAACATTACGCTAAGAACACCCGAGGATATTGAAGCTAACATCGCCAACATTAACGAAATGATTACACAGGCTGCTGAACATGCTACTACCTCCCATCCGCAGACTGGATTTAATAAAATTTATTCTACCGATATTGAACGTGCCTTATGTGAAAAAAGAAGAGCTAGAAGGGAATGGCAACAGCACAGATCACCACAACTTAAAATCAGATTTAAAGAGTACACTAAACGACTCCAAGAGTTACTTGCAATTGAAAAAACTGCATCTCTTGAAAATTATCTGGAAGGTCTTGATGTCACACCAGCATCTAATTACTCTTTGTGGCGCGCTGCTAGAAAGCTGAAAACCCCCGTTGAGCTTAAACCACCTCTGCGCACATCTACAGGAGGTTGGGCGAGAAGCGATACTGAAAAAGGTAACATATTTGCTAATCATTTAAAATACGTATTTACCCCAAACACATGTTCTGGTGTTGCTGATTTGCCAAGTGTAGTTGCTCTACCCCCGCGACCCATAAAGTTTAAGATGCGCGATGTACAAAAACTAATTGCTGAACTTAATTTGAAGAAAGCTCCAGGTATTGACGGAATTAGTAACAAGATGCTGATGAACTTGCCTCATATTGCAATAAGAATCCTTCTATTTATTTTTAATGCCATTTTACGAATGCAGTATTTTCCACATAACTAGAAACTTGCCAAGATCAAAATGATTCCGAAGCCGGACAAAGATCTTACCAAGGCTGAGTCATATAGGCCTAGTATATTGCCTAGTACTTCTACATTTAACTCAGCGATATCACTCGCTTCGGGCACGGGGTCATCACTTAACCAAGTTGTCACTGAAGATAAGAGTAGCCAGAAGCCAAGGTCCAAGTCGGAATAGACAGATATATCACAATTTTAAAGCGCGGGCGAAGCCCAAATTCATCAAAAATTTCATCGGTTCCCAAGATATCCAGGGATAACGACGTCGCAGAAGTTAACCGTCAAAATCGTTTTTCAATATTGCAAGCAAATAACGACCAACCCGCTGTTTCATCCAAAAAAACTTCCAAGCCACCACCAACATACCTGAGAGAAAAAAATTCGAATGCCCTTATTAAAAAATTAGTCTCGGCAGTTGGTGAGAACGCATTTCACGTTATTCCAATAAAACGTGGTAAAATTGATGAAACAAAAATTCAAATATACTAAGAAAAAGATTTCCGCAAGATTATTACTGATTTCAAAAAAAATAAAACTAATTTTTATACTTATCAGCTTAAAAGTGCCAAAGGTATGCAGATCGTATTGAAGGGCATTGATGCTTATGTTAATCCCGACGAAATAAAATATGCACTCATCATACAAGGATTTAAAGTAAAAAGTGTTACTAATATAATCAATAGAGAGAAGATCCCCCAGCCTCTATTTCGTGTTGAACTGGAGCCAAATGATATACAGTTGAAAAAAAACGAGACACATCCAATTTATAGCCTAAAATACCTTTTATACCGAAAAATTACAGTTGAAGAGCCACATAAGCGTTCAGGTCCCGTACAGTGCCACAATTGCCAAGAATATGGTCATACAAAAACTTACTGCAATTTACCTACAGTTTGTGTTATCTGCGGTGAATTGCATGGTACTGATAGCTGCACGAAGCCAAAAGATCAAGCAGAAAAAAAATGTAGTAATTGTGTAGTTAATCACACCGATAACTACAGAGGATGCCCTGTATATTCTTTTGTTAAACAGGCTATGGGTCAAAAACCTAAACTAGCTCCAGCTCAATCAGCAAACGCTTACTCCGCCACTCTTCCTCAAACAAGCCAACCAGTTAGTTCACGTGTATCGTATGCCGATGCTGCTAAGACTAGTTCTATTCCCATACAAAATGTTCCACCGCCAAATAACTCAACGAATGCAAACTCAAGCTTTAACTTTAGTCGCCTTGAAGCTACTATTGAGAATTTGGTGCTAACTATTAATAGTTTTACAACAAATATGACTAGCATGATGCAAGAAATGCTGCGAATGCAGAATACACTGCTTCAGGCATTAGTTAAGAATCCATGAACACGTTAAAAATATGTTTCTGGAACGCAAACGGCATTCGCCAACATAAAAATGAACTTGAGCACTTCCTCACGGAAAAAAATATTGATATAATGTTGGTCTCAGAGACTCAGTTGACTTCGAGAAGCCTTTTTAAAATTTCTGGCTACACCTTATATGATTCAAAGGACCCGAGAGGAAGAGCATGCGGTGGATCAGCAATTCTAATAAAGTCAAAACTCAAACATTATATTATTGACAACATTTGTGAGGAACATCTACAAGCAACGAATATTTGTGTTGAAAAATTTTGTGATATCATCAATTTACTCCCTTCCAAGATTCGCAATTACTGAGGATCAATACGAGAATTTCTATAAATCTCTTGGCCCTTGTTTCCTAGCAGCTGGCGACTATAATGCTAAACATACGTTCTGGGGTTCGCGTCATATTACACCCAGAGGTCGAGCGTTGTTCAACACAATTTCAAAAATGGGCCTGGACGTCATTTCGAGTGGGGAGTCTACTTACTGGCCTACTGACATAAATAAAATTCCGGATGTTATAGATTTTGGCGTCATGAAAAACATTTCTAGGGAATTAATTAACGTTGAAGCTTCCTTAAATCGTCCGATCACTCTCCCATGATCGTTACAATCTGTAGCCCACAGAGGAGTGATTTACCTCACGCGTATGTGAAGATGATCAGTCGTGTAAATTGGCTGCGATTTAAAAAATATCTCAGTCGTCATTGCTGGGAAAACATTACGCTAAGAACACCCGAGGATATTGAAGCTAACATCGCCAACCTTAACGAAATGATTACACAGACTGCTGAACATGCTACTACCTCCCATCCGCAGACTGGATTTAATAAAATTTATTCTACCGATATTGAACGTGTCGTGTGTGAACAAACAAGATATAAAAGGGAATGGCAACAGCACAGATCACCACAACTTAAAATCAGATTTAAAGAGTGCACTAAACGACTCCAAGGGTTACTTGCAATTGAAAAAACTGCATCTCTTAAAAATTATCTGGAAGGTCTTGATGTCACACCAGCATCTAATTACTCTTTGTGGCACGCTGCTAGAAAGCTGAAAACCCCCGTTGAGTTTAAACCACCTCAGCGCACATCTACCGGAGGTTGGGCAAGAAGCGATACTGAAAAAGGTAACATATTTGCTAATCATTTAAAATAAGTATTTAACCCAAACATATGTACTGGTGTTGCTGATTTGCCGAGTGTAGTTGCTCTACCCCCCCGACCCATAAAGTTTAAGATGCGCGATGTACAAAAACTAATTGCTGAACTTAATTCGAAGAAAGCTCCAGGTATTGATGGAATTAGTAACAAGATGCTGATGAACTTGCCTCATATTGCAATAAGAATCCTTCTATTTATTTTTAATGCCATTTTACGAATGCAGTATTTTCCACATAACTAGAAACTTGCCAAGATCAAAATGATTCCGAAGCCGGGCAAAGATCTTACCAAGGCTGAGTCATATAGGCCTATAAGCTTACTATCAACAATCTCAAAATTTTTCGAAAAGCTGCTCATGACTAAATTGTTCATAATTTTAGCTGATAATGGGTGCATCCCGGACCATCAATTTGGCTTTAGAAGTCAGCATAGCGCTATTGAGCAAACGCATAGATTGGTTCAAGTTATAAGGAGGACTTTTGAAGAAAAGAAGTATTGTTCTGCCCTTTTTATTGATGTTTCTCAGGCATTTGACAAAGTATGGCACGAAGGCCTATTTTTAAAATTGAAGACATATTTGCTAATAAATATAGAAAAACTTTTGGAAAGTTATATTGTTGATAGGAAGTTTACTGTTGTAGAAGGAGACTTCATGAGTGTGCCCGAATCTATATCTTCTGGTGTGCCACAGTGTAGTATTCTGGGGCCAGTTTTGTATTTAATATATACTTGTGATATGCCTGTGAGCAATAACATCCACACTTCTACATTTGCCGATGATACAGCCTGTATGAGTATGCACGAAAACCCTAACGAGGCTTCCCGCAATCACCAAGCACACATTACCCAGCTTGAAATATGGTTGAACTTATGGAGAATTAAAGTAAATGAACAAAAGTGTGTTCATATAACGTTTACCCTAAGAAAAGATACCTGTTCCCCCATTCGAATCAACAATCAAAATATTCCTCAACATTCTCAAGTGAAATATCTTGGCATACACATTGATCGAAGGCTTACATGGAAATATCATATTGACTCTAAGTTACCCCAAATGAAACTTAAATTCACTCAAATATATTGGTTAATTGGCAGAAATTCAACACTCAGCCTAGACTGCAAACTTTTGATATACAAATCGCTTTTGAAACCCGCTATGGGGCACTGCTTCATTTCAAATATTGAGAAAATCCAACGAAGCAAAACAAAATTTTACGTTTGATAACATCGGCTCCATGGTACATCAAAATATACATCGTAATTTAAATATGTCACTAGTGACTGAAGAAATCGCAAAATACGCAGGCAAATATTTAACAAAACTCGAGTCACATCCTAATCCGCTTGCCCGTAATATCTTGAACTTTACTGGACTCATCCGCTTAAAAAAGAGGGACACAAGGGCCCTAATACTCAGCACCCCAAATGATACTTCTTGAAAATAATTATTGTGTTTAATACGAAATTTATGTATTATTAATTACTATCACTAAGGTTATGTCCGATATTGGTCGGGCCTAATAATTATATTTAGATTTAAGATTTGAATACTTATTGTTAGTTCATATTTGAAGATACAATAAATAAATATATGTGTGTATAAAAAAAAATATATATATTTTGGAGCAGTGGGACGATGCTTTTTCTAAACTATGTATATTAAGTCATTACGAAAATATTTTCCGAGTATGAGTCAAAAAAAATAATCGAATTCTAGAAATAATTACCCAATTCACAACCTACTGTAGATTGTAAATTGTATTAGCTACAACTATGGCAGTTGTGAACGGCCTTGTTGGCTTGGCAACGTGAAATTTGAAAAAATATTTTTAAGAGCACTTTTTTGTTTTTATAATCAAAATTCAATTTATTTTATAATTAATTTTATGGAAGAAAACTTATGCACATAATTGTGTATTTGATTATA
Organism: Tachina lurida; assembly: GCA_944452675.1. Lineage (NCBI taxonomy): Eukaryota > Metazoa > Arthropoda > Insecta > Diptera > Tachinidae > Tachina > Tachina lurida. The sequence continues at coordinate 43,222,743 of OX101755.1, read as the reverse complement.
CTAACGAAAGGCTTTAAATTTAATATTTTTGACCGCAACGTTTACCGTTGAAAATTCAACTACACCTGTTTTCTCGAAGTTCACTGCTTAAATATATGTACATACGCTTGTACATAAGTAAATTTGTATTACATAGAAAATATAACGTTTTGTTTATATATTCCATACATAAATGTATACGTACTTATATATGTATGATTATGTACATATGTATATGTGTATTCAGTATATGGATTAAAGAAGAATTACAAAACACTGGACTACGTGAGTATTTACTAATGACCGTTATTCAAGAGGAACATTATTTTGAAAAGAACTTAAGATAAACAGGGTGCGATATTTAACTTGCTAATTTAACCCTTAGTTGACGGCGGTAACAGGCCTGTTGTAAGTATTGTTAAGGCCTCGTTAGCCGACTGTAGAAATCGTAGATGTAATGTAAATGTAAATGTAAATGTTTGAACGCTTATAGAATGCTTAAAAACGTGTCATCTGTTTCCGACACAAACAAAAAAACTTCCTTGTGCACACATACATACATGCTAATTGCTTTGTGCCCAGCAAACACTCATTTTTGATTTTAAATTGCGAGTTATTTGAAGTCAAACGTGAAAGTTCATATAACATTTAAAATCATGGAATTCATTTTGATTGAAATGTATATGGATTGTGTGATCATACATACATATGTATGTATGCATTACTGTTTATAAGTTAATAATATACATATAAAACGGTAATGTTTCAATTAATCCAAGATTTCTTTAATAATTTCGCTGAAGCTATTATAATTTACTTTCTTTTGATGGCAAGTTTTATACTGTTGGAAAAAAGTAATGGAGTTTTTGAAATAAGACATCTTTTATAATGAAAATGTGCCTAGAGGTTTTAAAAATTATTATTTTATGTAAAAGAACTCAATTGTAATCATTTTAATAGCAGCTGTAACGCTTAAGCCTCTAACCGTAATATTTGCATATAACTACAAGTAGCAAAACAGATTTTGAGCAATTTCATCGGAAAGGCGAAGTGCTTGACTCCTTAATTTCCAGAAATGCCTATGGTTTCAGTAGCACCTCAATCATATAAAAACATTATTATATCTCCTCTTTATCGTTTTATCCTTTAATGTTCGTATCTACTAATAATAATTAATTTTAATCACAAACAATATATATTTACATATGTATATTTTTGAACAAGAACACATAGGTATATACTACTTTATGTTTGCTGGGTGTTTATCAGTATAACAAATTCAAATAAAATGCGCAACAGCTGTTCGAAACATTGATGGGAGTTTAATATCTTCACATTTTTTTTTTGATTGTGTACAAAAAGTACGAAAATTATTTAAATGGTATCAAATCATTATTTTATACTTACAAACAATGTTATGACTTTGATATTTAGAGAAATTACAATTTTAGCTATATTAGTATAGTTAGTATACATAACATACATTACAACATATTATAATTATAAAAAAATTTATATTTTTTTTATCATTATAATTGTTATGATTAAACGCACATATTATAATTTTTTTTTGGTATTATTGTATGGATGTTTGTTCGCACAAATGTACTATATGTATGTTACGTATTCATACATATATATATGTATGTATGTGTATATTAACAAAAAAAAATAAACAAATACGATTGGCCGTCTGTGGTTAGATTTTATAAAGAAAAAACTTTATTAGAAAACTAAATTTATTAAATATGTCATGTACGTATACAAATTTAGCAAAGCTTAAATTATCAAAAGAATCAAAAGTACCAAAATAGGGCTATTGTGCCACGCTCTCATTCAATATACATATGTACATCCCATCACCAGTGATGCCAATTTAGCGCGTTTCGCGCTAGAATTAGCGCATTTTAACTATGCCAAACGCGCTTTTTTTCATCTTAGCGCGTTTAAAAAAAAAACGCTAACTTAGCGCGTTTTATACAAAGTCAATAACATCATTTCAGTTCAATATTTTTTAACTTTTTTTGTATATATTTCAAATTTTCTAGTATCCAAAACTCTGATAAAATTTTTTTGAATTAGTTAATGATGCAGCTGACCCAAACAAATTCCCTGAAATGTGGTTAAAATTAAAAACGTATTTTACAAAGTTTGACAAGTAAACTTAAAAGAAAAACTAAGGATTTCAATTATTTGGAAGAAGATTCTAATTCTGTATTAAATTCCTTTAGTTATTTAGGATATAAAAAAAGATACTACAAAAAATTTATTGTATTTACTAATACGAATGTCCAAAATCAAATTCTTTCAGTAGAGTAAAAAATTTAATTTTTCAAGGTTGTTTTAAAAAAGGTTGAAGTTGTATTGTTGTCTAAAAAAATGGTGTACATGCGTCCATATTTTTAAAAAAAATTCCTAGAACTCTCTAAAAAGCATTAAAAATATAACCATGAAATGAGAAATATAAAACATACGTTGTCATTATTGAAATTCATAGAATACATACATCGACTTTTACTAAAATCTAATTTAGCGCGTCGGAAAATAGCGCGTTTTGGCTATAAATAGTTTACAATGCTGTAAATTAGCGCGTTCTAGCGCGTTTTGAAAAGGGGGAGAGCGCGTTTGGGTTATAAATAGTTGGCATCGCTGCCCATCACTGTCTACAAATGTCACGTAACGTCGTCATGAAATTCTATTTTCTGCAGGTTCAGACGTTACATGTCGTCATGAATTTCTATTTTCTGCAGGTTCAGACGTTACATTTACGTGACATTTCAGTCAGGTAAGCATTTGCATAGCTTCTCATGCAACAGATTCGATCAGCTGACACATTTACATTTACAGTTCTACATTTACAGTCGGGTATTCTGCCTTTAGACTTTTAAAAAAGTGGAACATCTAAAAAGAAGAAGATAAAGAATAAAAATAACGAAAATAGTTTGAAATTAATAAAAGGAACAAAAAATAATTTTTGGCATTATGCGAAAAATATACTGCAGAAATGGTAATGGTGGATTCGGGTGATTTAAAAATAAAGAAAATTACAATTTCATAAAAAATCGGAAGCTTGCTTCCGATTTTGCAACTTCTCGCGAATTTTTGCACACTTCACGATAAAAGCGAATTTCTTCATGCTTTCATTTTCCTAACAGTTCTGCCGATTTTTAAAAAATATTAGACTTTGTTATCATCCCGCTGTTAGTAGCTTTTTGCGAATTTTCGCGATTTTTATTGAATTTTTTGCATTCCTTAAATTTTTGGTGATTTTTAATCAATATTATGGCTTGTTTAAAATTTTGCAACTTCTCGCGATTTACTCCGTAAATAATATACATGTGTATGTACAATGTACATACTTGTATATTGTTATGCATATGTATGTTGTATGCTGAATTGCAGATTAGTAAGCATTTACTGTTTCACAATAACGAAAGAAAATTTAGTTTTGTACAAATACATTTAAATCAAAAACCAAATTAAAATTATAAGCTCAATCAAAATTAAAATTTTATTTTTGTTTCAAAAGTAAATATTATGTTTTAGTTACGAACGTAAGATATTTACGGCCTAATTCATAAAAAATATGTCGGTTTTATAAAAGGATTGTTAATAAAATGTCCGTTGAAAATTTAGATTAGTAACCTGTTATAAAACTGACATTTTTTATGAATTAGGCAGTTAATATAAAAATTAAATATTAAATTGATTTTATTTTACATATTGTTATGATGCAATAAGGATTCACACTTTTTGCGTTGTATGTAATTTATCTTTATTATTTCAAAGTTTAAACTTTACAAAAATGAATATTGTGCGCTTACGTGCGTCTTTTGCAAAGTATATTTTAAGAAGAAGTCAAAATGGCGATCAGCAAAAAGATGGAGTGAGTCTAGCATTGGTACGAACATATGCAACTATGCATAATGCTACCAGACCGCACGTAAGGCTACCAGACGAGATCATTATAATAAAATAAAAAGTCATTATTTTAAACGCATCGCAGTTTTTAATAGTTGAATGCCTATACACATACATATATACGAATGTAAATGCCATCACCGGCATTATTATTTCCGTTTCAACCTTTCTGTATATTGCACTAAAATACTTGAAGTACCACATGAAGTGAACATAATCTTTGAGGTACTTCTTTTTGGTAGCCTACATTTTTCTACGTTCATTTTTTTCGGTACTTATTTAATCTTCGGCTACTGCTTGTTGGCAGTGATGCCAACTATTTACAACCCAAACGCGCTATTCCCCTTCTCAAAACGCGCTAGAACGCGCTGAGTTACAGCATTGTCAACTATTTATAGCTAAAACGCGCTATTTTTCTGCACGCTAAATTAAATTTTAATAAAAGTCGATGTTGTATTAGTAAATATACTTTTTTTTAGCAACTCTTTTTCAGATTTTGCACTATTGCTTCTTCGAAATTATATCCTAAATAACTAAAATAATTTAATACAGAATCAGAATCACCAAATAATCGAAATCCTTAGTTTTTATTTTAATTTTCTTTAACAAACTTTGTACCAGTAACAACATACTGGTATAAAATGTCGAATAGTTTTGCGAAGCAAATGATTTTTGTGCTTCAGCTATAATAGATGCTTGATAAGTTATATACATTTTTTTGGTCACGAGTACTACTACATATTTGTAGTTGTGAAATTTAAAGATATTTGCCATTTACAGTATTAAAATGCGTTTTTAATTCTAATCACAGGCAAGGGAATTTTATTTGCAACAGCTGAATCATTAACGAAATTAAAAAAAAAAATTATCAGAGTTTTGGATACTAGAAAATTTGTAAATTTATAAAAAAAATTAACTGAAATGATGTACTGACTTTATCCTAAACGCGCTAAGTTAGCGCTTTTTTATTAAACGCGCCAAGACGAAAAAAAGCGCGTTTGGAGTAGTTAAAACGCGCTAAATCTAGCGCGAAACGCGCTAAATTGGCATCGCTGCTTGTTGGTATTTGCCAAACAAACAATCTCTTCACTTCACTGCTTGTGCTCTGAGATGGAGAACAAATATGTACTATACTCGACAGCGAGTTTCACATACTAGTGTTCGCCCAGTGGTTGAAAATCAACCATTAACGCACAGAGGTGGAGAATAGAATGAAAATATTTAAAGTTTGATGAATTTAAAAGACAATTTAAAAACTATATTCAAATATACATACATATGTATAGACTCCAAGGTAAACCACCCTCTTAAACCACTTTCTTAACTACTAAATACAAATTTAAAATTTCATTTATCGGCATAAATAAGAATAGACTTTAAGCAAACTATTTAAAAAAGTTGTTCACTTTTTGAACTAAATGTAATTACATATTTGCTCCTAGAGTTTTCACTTCATATTCATTATTATTGCCCAAAACAAAAATATTCGTTTATTTTTTCATTGAACGCTTTTTCTCTAAAGTTTTAGACTCCCCATTAAAACGTTTGTTACAAAAAAAGTTTCTATTCCCTATTCTTTGAGAAAGATCCCATATCTATGTACGAATATGCTAGCCTAATAATATAAACATTCCATCATATTCCAACATTCCAGTATGTTCAGTAATTTAAAGCACAGAAAAATAATGAAAATAATGAACAAAAACAAAACGCACACAAAATAAACCAAAAATAAAAAACTTACTTTGTGCTGTAGGTGAATTTAACTTTAATCAAAGTTATTAATAATTAAAAAAATATATTATTTTTAAGCATCTAAAGAAAAATAATACAGTACCATTCGTTATTTAAATATCCAAATTTTATTAGTTTCAGCAATAATCGTTTAAGTACATAAATACGTTTTTCCTTCTGAGTGTTTATGGAGTTGCCAAGCCAAATTGATGTAATTTTTTTTTTTAGCAAATTAAGAGAGAAAGAGAAAGCATGGCTTTATGATTGGCTAATATTCTTAACTGTTTTTAACTATCTTAGACACAAAAATGTAGAAGAAAAAATACATTATGCACTGCTCCTATTGTCAATCTATCTAACAAAAAAAAATCAAGCGAATACGTTGAGTTTAAGTCAGTTAAAATGGTTCTTAACTTTTTTCACTTGCCTATTTATATATGAAAAAATGAGCTTCCACAATCAATGAGTTTTTCGGTAGCCAAGCCAAAAAATTTTATAAGGGACAAGCCAGACATGGGCAACGACAAACGGTGTTATAAATGCGGTGAAAAAGGTCATTTGTCTAACTCATGTACAGTCAAGGGAGTCAGATGTTTTAAATGCAAGGTAGAGACCAAAGGTAACCACGACAAGAAAGGTAATAGAGGCAACGGAAATGTTCATACATAGTCAGATGACATAGGGATATGATCTGGGCGGATTTTCAATGAAACCAAAGTATTGGACATTATCAGCCATAGTAGACACGGGCAGTGATATTTGGGCCATAAGATACGATGACCTTTTCCTATTGGGAGATTTTGACCTTAGCCCAGAAAAGAAAATATTAGTCGGTATTGGGGAGAAAAGTATAACGACAATGGGATGTTTCTCATGCAATGTGGAAATGGATGGTATTGATATAGAGCTTACTTTTCACGTAGTCAGAGAAAAGGACATATTGTACTTTGTTGTGTTGGGCAACGACATATTTGAACAACTAGACTTTGTGATGGACAGAAATGGGGCGACTTTCAAAAGAAAAAAAATTACGGAAGAAGATAGGAAAATTAGGGCAACTGACGACAAAGCCAACCAGATGAACTAGGGTTCATCGTTCAGTCTATGGTCTCAGAAAAAAATTACCTAATGATTATTAGGACAAGGGATACAGAAAGAATTGAGAAGATTAATAGAATCTTACAAACCCATCAAGCCTAAATCGTATCCCGTAAAAATGAAACTTATCCTAACTGACGAAATTCCTGTTAGACAGCCCCCTAGAAGGATGTCCCATGAGGACCAATGTTTTGTAAACAAACAAATCGACGAGTGGCTTAAAGACGGCATAATAAGACCGAGTTGTTCAAATTATTGCGCACCTGTCGTATTGGTGAAAAAAAGACAACACGAAAAGGCTCTGTTGCGACTATCGCAAATTAAACGAAAAGATAGTGAGAGACAACTTTCCGATGGCAGTAATGGACGACGTAATTGTTATATTATATTCATATTGTTTTACCTTGTTGTACTTTGTATTTATTTAATCTAGTTTGATTTCTAATTTTGTTTTAAAAATTAAAATATTAGTTCTTGAAATTAAGTCAGTTGAAGAAAAGATTTGAAACGAGACATACCAAATAAATATTATTAATTGTTTTTTAAATTTAATTGTTTTTAAATTCCTTTGGAAAGTTGATTAAATAATAGGTTATGGGCCTTCCTTCAGAAAAATCATTGGGAATTCAACAATTCGCCGGTTGAAAGACATTTGGCTGCTGCAGGTTGCTTAGAAGCTGTATCTATGACAGCGCCTACGACTGATAAAGAGCGAAAAGAATATTCAAAAATGGATGCAAAGGCGCAGGACTTAATCACATCATTTATACATGATGATTATTTGAGTTATATCCATGAAAAGCAAACCTCAAAGGATATGTGGGATGCGCTAATAAGTTGTTTTGAGCGGAAGTCAAATCAAACGCAGACTTTAATAAGAAAAGAGCTGGCTTGCTTGAAACTTCGTGATGGTGAAGATATGAATTGCCACATTTTGAAGTTCGAGTCCTTAGTCCGTGACTTAAAGGCTGCTGGGGCAAAGCCTTTTCTGGTCAGATTTGGTCTCACAACTTTTCTTAACACTTCCTGAATCTTATGATGCAGTTGTTACAGCAATAGAAAGTTTGCCGAATGACGAAATTAATATAGATAGTGTTAAAATTCGACTCATAGCGGAAGAATCTAAGAAAAAACACAGGTTGGTTCAAGAAAAAGAAGAGAAGTTAACAGCTTTTGCTTCTAAAAAGAAAAACACCAGGTTTAATGGGAAGTGCCATAATTGCGGTCGTTATGGGCATATGAAAAAGGACTGCAGAAGAAAAACTAGCAACGTAGCTGCAAAAGAAGGTGTAAGTTTTATTGCTAACAGTAAACAGAAGGAAGAGAATAATCATCATAGGGATGAAGTGCTTTTTACTCTTGACTCTGGAGCGTCAGACCATTTTGTAAAAGATAAATATATGTTTTATTCTTTAAAAGAATTAAGTGAACCACGTATTATTAAAATTGCTAATGGAGAAATGGTTGTGGCAAAACATATTGGTGAGGTGCATGCATTAAGTAATACAGGTTTTGAACTAAATCTGAAAAATGTTCTCTATAGTCCAGATTTCCACGACAATCTTATGTCTGTTAACAAAATAGTAAATGCACAGATAAAAGTAAACTTCAATGAAAACAATGCAGAGTTAGTTAAAAATCGTTTAAAAGTTGCAACAGCAAAACGAGTCGGAAACTTATTTGAAATGAAAGTAAAAATTCAACGGTCAATGTGTAATTTGGCAAAATCTGAAAATGGCGAATTATGGCATAAGCGGTTAGGTCATATTGGAAATCAATCTCTAAATAAACTAGTTAAAAACGACATGGTAATTGGCATACCTCCTGTTGAGCTTAAGGACTTTTGCGAAGTTTGCACTCAAAGTAAGCAACATAGAAGCACATTTTCTGGTACAAGAACCAGAGCAAATAGGATTGTTGAACATATTCACTCAGATGTTTGCGGACCAATTTCTCCAATGGCATATAATGGCTCTAATTATATTGTATCTTTTATAGATGATTACAGTCCTTTTGCGTGTGTATATTTATTAAAAACAAAATCCCAAGTACTTGAAAAGTTCAAAGAATATGAGGCACTAGTTTCAGCAAAATTTGGAGCTAAAATATCAAAATTAACGACAGATAATGGAGGAGAATACAGCTCTGATAGTATGGTTGCATTTTGCAAAAGTAAGGGTATACAAAAGGTTGAAACTATACCATATACACCTCAACAAAATGGTGTATGCGAAAGATTTAATAGGACGCTGATTGAAAAAGTTCGTGCCATAATGATTGAAGCTAATGTACCGAAGTATCTATGGGGTGAAGCTGTTTATGCAGCCACTTACATCATTAACCGTAGTCCAACAAAATCTTTGAAATGTAATAGTACACCAGCAGAATTGTGGTTTAACATCAAACCTGATCTTAGTAAATTAAGGATATTTGGATGTCTTGTATATGCTTGGGAGCCACAACAAAAACGAAAAAAACTTGACGCTAAAAGTAAACCTTATGTCATGATTGGTTATAGTCACAATGGATACAGATTATGGGACGAAGATAAACGCAAAGTAATATTAGCAAGGGATTGCAAATTTAATGAATTTGTGTATCCTTTCACAAAACCTGACAACAAAGAAAACCCAACATTAATTTTAGAAAGAAACGATCAAGAGGGGGAAGAGGAACATAGTAACGTTTCTGTCGAAGATGAGTGCATCATTCAAAGAGATGTTGGTAATTCTGCTCCAATTATTGAATCAAGTGCAGATTCCTTGGTTATAAATCAAAATGAAGGTACGAATGAAGAGCCTATTTCAATACACAGTGACGAGGCAGACGCAGAAATTGTCGAACCCAGTGTCAGAAGAAGTGAACGTATTAAGCAAAAGCAGTCGAAATTCATTGATTTCTATCAAACGTTGTTTGAAGCTATTAGTACTGTTCCTGTTCCGAATACGTATGCCGATATAAATAGTAATCCTGAACGCAAAAAATGGTTATCAGCTATAAATCAAGAACTGGAATCGATGAACAAAAACAAAGTATGGTCTATTGTACCAAAACCTCTGGATAAGAAGATAATAAGATCAAAATGGGTGTTTGCTGTTAAAACTGATGAGCTTGGAAATCCTGTACGATATAAAGCAAGACTCGTTGCAAAGGGGTTCTTTCAAAAATTCGGAACTGATTATGAAGAAACGTATTCACCAGTAGCAAAATTAACAACACTGAGAACAGTTTTGGCTGTTGGCGTTGCAAAAGGCTTCAACTTTTACCATCTCGATGTCAAGACAGCATTCCTTCACGGCGAATTAAAAGAAGATATTTATTTAGAGATTCCTGATGGGTTAAGAACAAAACCTGGTATGGTCTTAAAACTTTTTAAGTCATTGTATGGTCTAAAGCAAAGTCCCAGGTGTTGGAACAAGAAATTCAATTCATTCTTATTGAACTTAGGCTTCAGGAGATCCCACCATGACTACTGCCTCTACATTCGAAATAATGACAAAGGGACAATATATCTGTTGCTGTACGTGGATGATATTTTACTTGCCGGGCATAACAAAGATGAAATTAGTTTCTTAAAACAGAAATTACTATCTACATATGAGATGTCCGATTGCGGATTGTTAAAATATTACCTTGGAATTAGAATAGAATATGACCAGCAAAATGGTAAAATGTTTTTGAGTCAAGAAGCGTCTATTGAGAAAATACTAAACAAATTTGGGATGCTTGACTGCAATACAATAGAAACCCCAATGGAAAAAAAATTAAATATTCCATGTTGCTCAGAAGACTGCTCAAATCTACCGTATAGAGAGTTGTTGGGAAGTCTCATGTATTTAATGTTATGCGTACGTCCAGATATTTGTTTCTCAGTTGGCTACATGGGAAGACATCAAGAGAGTTATAACGAAGTTCATTTCACCGCATTAAAAAGAATTTTAAGATACCTAAAAGGAACAAGGAATTTGAAGCTGCAATTTGAAAAAAATATTACCAAAGAAGTTTTGTGTGGATTTGTTGACGCTGATTGGGCTTCCGATCTAAAGGACCGAAAATCTACCAGTGGGTATATTTTTTATATTTATGGTTGCCCTGTTGCATGGTGTAGTAAGAAACAAACCACTGTAGCCACATCTTCAACCGAAGCTGAGTACGTCGCTTTAAGCCTTGCTACGTCGGAAGGTATTTGGCTTAAAGGTATATTGGAAGACATGGGTGTTGTTAATAAAGATTATTCCATCAAAATTTACGAAGACAACATGGGATGCATTGCTATGGCAAAGAGTGAAGAGTCTAAAAGAACAAAGCATATTGATATCAAGCATCATTTTTTGAGAGATCACATAATGAAAGGAAATTTAAAACTAGAACAAGTATCAACAAAAAATCAAGTTGCTGACATCTTTACCAAAGCATTGGATAAGAAGGGTTTTACTTCAATTAGAAATTTATTGAAATTGTATAATTGAGAGGGGGTGTTATATTATATTCATATTGTTTTACCTTGTTATACTTTGTATTTATTTAATCTAGTTTGATTTGTAATTTTGTTTTAAAAATTAAAATATTAGTTTTTGAAATTAAGTCAGTTGAAGAAAAGATTTGAAACGAGACATACCAAATAAATATTATTAATTGTTTTTTAAATTTAATTGTTTTTAAATTCCTTTGGAAAGTTGATTAAATAATAGTAATTCAAAGATTACAGAGCGCAAAAGTCTTCACAACAATAGACTTAAGGAATGGGTTTTTCCACGTGCTTACGGAGCCCGATTCACGAAAGTACACTGTATTCGTAACGCATAACGGAATATACGAATTTCAGTTCGTCCCATTTGGCATATCCAACTCCCCTGCAGTGATTTGTAGATAGCTTACCTTTCTGGTCGTTTTTAGAGACCTGATCAGTGACGTTACGTTAGTAACATATATGGACGATGTAGTAATTCCTTCGAATAATGCGGACGAGGGTTTGGAAAAATTGAGAAGAGTATTGAAAGTCGCGGAATCAAACGGACTGGATATAAAGTGGAGAAAATTTAAATTTTTAAAGGACGAAATAAACTTTAGGCTATATTATTAGAGATTCCACAATAAAACCATCAGAAGAAAAAACCAAAGCAGTGTCAACCTTTCCTATACCACGAAATCGAAAAGCCGTTGAAAAATTTTTAGGGCTGACCTCGTACTTTAGACGATTTATCCCAGGCTACGCAATAACAGCAAAACCTTTATCAGACCTTTTACGAAAGGAAAACAAGTTCCGAATGGGGGACTTTGAGGTGATAGCATTTGAGAAACTGAGAAACTTTTTGGTTTCGGCGCCGGCTCTTAAACTATTTGACCCAACAGCGGTGACACAAATCCACACAGATGCCAGCATGCACGGATACGTACTGCTGCAACGCGACAGTGAAGACTTACAGTTACACTCCGTCGAGTATATGAGCCGTAAAACGACGCCAACCGAGCAGAAATACCACTCTTATGAGTTGGAAGTTCTGGCCGTAATAGAATCGTTAAAAAAGTGGCTAATTTACGTGCTCGACCTAAAGTTGAATATAGTTACGGACTGTAAAGCATTTGCGCTAACTATGCGAAAACAAGATGTACCACTACGGGTATCAAGATGGGCATTGTTCTTACAGGAATTTGACTACGAGGTAGGTAGGGCTCAAAAATTAAGCATGTTGACGCGTTAAGCCGGGTGTCATGTCTCATGATGGAGGACTCACTTAGGCATCGCATTAAAGAGGCTCAACAACGTGACGAGTGGACAAAGGCGGTTTGAAAAGTATTAGAAAGTATTAGTATTAGTAGTTACGATGACTTTTATTTGAAATTCGATATACTTCATAAAGATCCCAACAAAGAGTTGATTGTCGTTTCAGAGTCGATGAAACAGCAAATTATGTTATTTGCGCACCGTCAAGGGCATTTTGCTTCCCGGAAAACACAGGACTTAGTAGAAAAAACATTCTATATACCTAACTTGAAACTAAAAATAGATAGGCTCGTGAAAAGTTGTATCGAATGTATAGTTTCAGAGGACAAAAAGGGACATAAAGAAGGTTACCTCAACCCAATAGACAAAGCCGACAGACCTTTAGTTACATACATATAGACCATGTAGGCCCTATGGAATCCACATATAAACAGTATCACCATATCTTAGTGATAGTAGACGCTTTTTCCAAGTTTGTGTTGCTGTACCTGACAAAAAGCACCGGAAGCAATGAAGTTGTAGACCGTCTGTCTCACCAAACAAGCCGCTGTGTTCGGGAACCCAGCCAGGGTAATTACAGACAGGGGCGTAGCTTTCACTTTAAACCAGTTTAGGGAATACTGCAAATCAGAAAACATTCAACATTTGCTAATAGCGACGGGAGTACCAAGGGGTAATGGCCAGGTCGAACGAATGCACCGTACCATCATATCAATGTTGACGAAACTTTGTGTGGAAGAACCAGCAAATTGGTACAAGCATGTTGACCGAGTGCAACAAATTATAAATAACACACCGCCTAGAAGCACAGGAAAAGCCCCATTCAAGCTTCTGACCGGGTTAAATATGCGATATAGTAACGATCCTGATATGAGGAATTTATTGAACGAGTTCTGGGTTCGTGAGCTAGACGAGCAACGAGATAAAATCAGGGACAAGGCTAAGGAAAATATCTTGCGCATCCAACGTGAAAATAAGAGATCATTCACTAAGGATAGAGTTCCCAACACAGAATATGACATCGGAGAGCTAGTCGCAATCAAGCGCACACAATTTGGTGCAGGTATGAAATTAAGACCGAAATTCCTGGGTCCCTACAAAATAGTGAAAAAATTAAAACATGGTAGATACGAAGTAGAAAAAATCGGCACAGGAGAAGGAACTAATAGAATAACCACAGTGAGCGAGTTTATGAAGAGTTGGGAGCCGCATCCGAGGGCGGATGTTTCGTCAGGATGGCCGATTGTAGGGTGGGTGCAAAGAGACCATGCGGACACACGGGGGTTAATGCACACGAGTGAACGTAGGTAGGATGAGAGTAGACAAACAAAACCCGAGTGATTGAGTGTTAGAGTCCGCGGGTGTTAGTTACCTACATAAAATGTAAATGTATTTCGGTTGTTATTAATTATTTGGTTAGAATAATAAATAAGCAAATGAGTAACTCCAAGTGAATAAATAAATATTTAAACCTAGTTAACCAATACGTAATATCTAAAATTATAAATAAACGAATGTTTAATTCTAAGTGAATCAACGCTTAAAACCTAGTCAACAAATAGGTACTCAAATGTAAAATAATGAACAAACTAATGGAAACTGAAATTTTTTTTAATACATATATTTATTTATTGAATCTTCAAATATGAACTAACAATAAGTATTCAAATTTTAAATCTAAATATAATTAATTAGGCCCGAACAGTGTCGGACATAAACTTAGTGAAAGTTATTAATAATACATAAGTCGTGATAAGCAAAAACAAAAGTATATTCAAGCAGTTTCTTCTGGAGTGTCGAGTATTAGAGCCCTTGTGTCCCTCTTTTTTAGGTGGATGTGTCCAATAAAATTCAAGATATTACGAGTAAGGAGATTAGGATGGGTCTCGAGTTTTGTTATGTATTTGCCTGCGTATTTTGCGATTTGATCAGTCACTAGTGGTATATTTAAATCACGATGTATATTTGAGTTTTTAATGTACCATGGAGCCGATGTTATTAGTCTTAAAATCTTATTTTGCCTGCGTTGGATTCCCTCTATATTGGATGCTGAATCAGTGCCCCATAACTGTATTCCGTAGCACCATATTGGTTTCAAAATATACTTGTATATTAAAAGTTTTTTTTTATAGTCTCTTCATATATGAACTAACAATAAGTATTCAAATCTTAAATCTAAAAATATAATTAGGCCCGACCAGTGTCGGACATAAGCTTAGTAATAGTTATATGTAATACATAAGTAGTAATAATCAAAAGGAAAAAAATAAAAGTATTTTCAAGAAGTCCCATCTAGAGTACTGTGAATAAGAGCCCTTGTGTCCCTCTTTTTTAGGCGGATGTGTCCACTAAAGTTCAAAATATTACGGCCAAGCAGACTAGGATGTGACTCGAGTTTTGTCAAATATTTGCCTGCGTATTTTGCAATTACTTCAGTCACTAGTGGCATATTTAAATCACGATGTATATTTGAATTTTTTATATACCATGGAGCCGACCATGGAGACATTAGAAGCTGAAGCAGTACCCCAAAGCTGAATTCCGTAGCACCATATAGGTTTTAAGAGCGACTTGTATATTAAAAGTTTACAATCTAGGTTGAGGGTTGAATTTCTACCAACCAGCCAATGTATCTGAGTTAGTTTAAGTTTCATTTGCGTTAGTTTAGAGTCAATGTGGTATTTCCATGTGAGCCTTCGATCAAGATGTATACCAAGGTATTTCACATGTAAGTTTTGAGGAACAATTTGATTATTGATTGTAATGGGGGAACAAGTGTCCTTTCTTAAGGTAAATGTTACCTGAGTTCACTTCTGTTCGTTTACCTTTATTCTCCACATGTTTAACCAGAGTTCTAGCTGAGTAATATGTTGCTGAAGATATCGGGAAGCCTCGTGAGGGTGCATACTAAGGCAGGCTGTATCATCGGCAAATGTAGATATGTGAATGTTACTGCTCAATGGCATATCACAAGTATAAATCAAATACAAAACTGGCCCCAGTATACTCCACTGTGGCACACCGGATGAGATTATTTCAGGCGTACTCATAAAGTCTCCTTCCACAACAGTGAACTTCCGAGCAATAATGTAACTTTCCTACAGATTTAGTATGTTTATTGGTAGGTAAGTCTTTAATTTTAAAATTAGGCCTTCATGCCACACTTTATCAAATGCCTGAGAAACGTCAATGAACAGCGCAGAGCAATACTTTTTTTCTTCAAAAGTTTTTCTTATAAATTGAACCAATCTATGAGTTTGTTCAATGGTGCTCTGCTGACTTCTAAAACCAAATTGATGGTCCGGTATGCACCCACTACTAACTAGAATTGGGGACAATTTTGTCATGAGCAGTTTTTCGAAAAGCTTTGACATTGTTGACAGTAAACTTATTGGCCTATATGACTCAGCTTTGGTAAGATCTTTGCCCGGCTTTGGAATCATTTTAACCTTGGCAAGCTACCAGCTGTTTGGATAATACTCCAGTCGTAAAATGGCATTAAAAATGAATAACAGGATTGTAATAGCTATACGAGGCAACTTCATCAAGATCTGGTTACTAATTCCATCAATACCCGGAGCTTTTTTCGGGTTGAGTTCTGCAATTATTTTTTGTACATCACGCGTCTTAAATTTTATTGGTCGAGGGGGTAGCGCAACTACATTTGGCAAATCAACAGCACCAGATCATGTGTTTGGGGTAAATACGGATTTTAAATGCTCACCAAATATTTTACCTTTTTCACTATCGCTTCTTGGCCAACCTCCGGTAGATGTACGCAGAGGTGGTTTAAACTCAACAGGTGTTTTAAGCTTTCTAGCAGCGCGCCACAAAGAGATGCTGGTGTGGCAGCAAGGCCTTCCAGATAGTTTTTAAGAGATGCAGTTTTTTCAAATACAAGCAAGTCTTGGAGTCGTTTAGTGCACTCTTTAAATCTGATTTTATGTTGGGGCGATCTGTGCTGTTGCCATTCCCTTCTAGCTCTTCTTTTTTCACTAACGAGACGTTCAATATCCGTAGAGTAAATGCTATTGAATCCAGTCTGCGGGTGGGAGGTAGTCGCATGTTCAGCAGCCTGTTTTATATTTTTGATAAGATTGCCAATGTTAAATTCAATATCTTCGGATGTTCTTAGCGTAATGTTTGACTACTGAGATATTTTCTAAACCCCACTGAGATATTTTCTAAACCCCAGCCAATTAACACGGTTGATCGTCTTCACATATGGGTGAGGTAAGTCACTTCTTAGTGGGCTACAAATTGTAACGATCGTGGGAGAGTGATCGGAGGAGAGATCTTGAGAAGCTTCAACATGAACTAATTCCCTAGAGATATTCTTCATGACTCCAAAATCTATAACATCCGGAATTTTTTGTATGTCGGCTCCCCGGTCGAAATGACGTCCAAGTCCATTTTTGAAACTGTGTTGAACAATGCCCGACCTCTAGGTGTAATAAGACGCGAACCCCTGAACGTATCTTTTGCATTGTAGTCGCCAGCTGCTACGAAGCAAGGGCCAAGAGATTTGTAGAAATCATCGTATTGATCCTCAGTAATTGCGAACCTAGGAGGGGAGTAAATTGATGATATGACAAAATTTGTGCAAAAATGTTCGACACAAATATTCGTTGCTTGTAGATGTTCTTCACAAATGTTGTCCAGAATATAGTGCTTGAGTCTTGACTTTATCAGAATTGCTGCTCCACCGCATGCTCTTCCTCTCGGGTCCTTTGAATCATATAAGGTGTAGCCATTAATTTTAAAGAGGCTTCTCGAAGTCAAATGAGTCAGACACCAACATTATATCAATATTGTTTTCCCTGAGGAAGTGCTCAAGTTAATTTTTATGTTGGCGAATGCCGTTTGCGTTCCAGAAACATATTTTTAACGTGTTCATGGCTTGTTAACTAATGCTTGAAGCAGAGTATTCTGCATTCTCAGCATTTCTTGCATCATGCTAGTCATATTTGTTGTAAAATTGTTTATAGTTTGCACCAGATTTTCAATAGTAGCTTCAAGGCGATTAAAATTAAAGCCTGAGTTTGTATTTGTTGAAGTATTTGGCCGTGAAACATTTTGTGTGGGAATAGAGCTTGTCTTAGCAGTATCAACATACGATACACGTGAACTAATTGCTTGGCTCACTTGGGCAAGAGTGGCGGAGTAAGGGTTTGCTGTTTGTGCTGGAGCTACTTTATGTTTTTGCCCCATAGTCTTTTTAACGAAAGAATATACAGGACATCATCTATAGTTAGCGGTGTGGTTACTTCCACAATTGCTGCATTTTTTTTTTCTGGTAATTTGCAGTAAGTTTTTGTGTGGTCATATTCTTGACAATTATGCCACTGTACGGGTCCAGAACGCTTGTGCGGTTCTTGAACTGTTATTTTTCGGTATAAAAGATATTTTAAATTATAAATTGGGTGCGTCTCATTTTTTCTCAATTTTATATCGGCTCAAGTTCAACGCGAAATAGAGGCTGGGGGATCTTCTCCCTATTTATTATATTGGAAACATTTTTTACTTTAAATCCCTGGAGGACGAGTTCATCTTTTATTTCTTCGAGAACAACATAAAAATCTATGCCCTTCACTACGATCTGCAGCCCTTTAGCACTCTTAAGCTGGTATGTGTAGAAACTTGTTTTATTTTTTTCAAATTCAGAAACCATTTTGCGGAAATCTGTTATTGCCATCGATATTGCCACGTTTTATTGGAACAATGTGAAATTTATTCTCACCAATGACCGAAATTAATTTCTTAATAAGAGCGTTTGAATTTTTTCTCTCAAATAGATTGGTGGCGGCTTGGAGGTTTTGTTCGCGGATATATTGTCATCTTGCAATATTTGAAAACGATTAGCGGAGGATGCGCTGTTATCCCTAGATACCTTTGAAGCAGATGCAATTTTATTAGAATTTGGGCTTCGCCCGCGCTTTTCCACAATTATATATCGGTCCATTCCGACTTGGACCTTGGGTTTTGGACTACTCTTATTTATAGTGACAATTTGGGTAAGTGATGAATCGGATGATATCGCTGATTTAAATGAGTAGTAGGCAACTGTAATGTTAACGAATCACTAAATGGCATTGGACAAAGCGAAGTTGATCGCTGACGAAAAATTGTCTTAGCCGTTAAAAAAAGTCTATCATCAGGTTTTTTATTTATTTTGTTTAAATTAAGATCATCAGAACTCACAGTAAGTCTATCATCAGATTTTTTATTTTTATTGTTATCATTAAGATCATCAGAGCTCACAGTAAGATAGGCATTTCTACCGTTATAACTCACTTCACAATTATTTGTTTTTGAGGTACTCATATAGAGTATTCCTCAAGGGAACTTTGTTAGTGTATTCCCCAAGGGCACTTTGAATTATTTTGTTTACGGTTATTTTTGTTTTTTTTTTTAGTTATTACTTTCTATGTAAAAAATATTAGCAAAGCAAAAAAAGCTTGTTTATCAAAGTTAATGTACAACGAATATTATGTATTACAAATATTTTTTGTATGGTTTTTTTGTTTAGCATGTATGTAAAAAAAAAATTTCCGCTAATACGTCTGTTCACTATGAAGGTACAACGAGAACTCCAAACTGAAATGTTTTAATAAAATGAATTGATGCTAAAACAGAAGTAACCCATCCAAACACTGTATGATACTTAATAAATTCGACGGGTAGGTCCTACACATGTACATATGTATTTGGTATAGAATTTAAATAAAAATACATACATAAGTACAGAGAATAAAGACGCATTTTATTTTTTATGAGGTCGCCTAATAAAACCAAGACGAAACCCTTATTGAAAAAATCAATAAGATAACCTAATAAAAACTAGAAGTTTTCTTCTTGATTTTTTCAAAAAGGTTTTCCCTATGAAATTAATAAGATTTCCTTATTGAGTTTTTGGGAGCATGTCCCTGATGATCTGCATTAGCAACAATTTCAATGTATTTTTAATAAAAAAATTACTTTACTTAATAATTAAAATAATAATTTGGGATTAATAGTTTCAGTAATAGTACAGTTTCTACATAACAAGTCAGTCCTCAGACAAGCAAGCGGTACACAGGCGAGTACGTAACAAAATGAGTTTTTATAGTACACTTGTCTAGCTTACGTTATATTTGGTATCACTTTTTGTATTTTTAATTTCATTATTGCCATGGTATACAATTTGGTATTTGAGTTAATTTTTTTCCATACTAGAAGCATTAGTGAATGGCAGCTCTAGGAGGAAATCATACAAAATAAAAATAGCTGCTTTAAAATTACAATCAAATATTAGGCCAGTTCGTTTATTTTCCCAGCAAAATCGAGTTCATGAATAAATGCTCAGAATTTTTGCACCATAAACAGCAAATTTTTTTTGGATATTTCAAAAAAGGATGCATCATAGATTTTTAATTTATAACAGCGATAGTGACACACTTTTTATTTTCGGTATATTATAATTTTTTTTTCACAATTTGCAAAAACATTAGGATTTGGCTAAGATAATTGAAAAAAGAGTTTGTGGTTCATGTCTTTAAAGTAGTTAAAAGTATTGTATTGGATTAAATAAACATAAAAAACAAGAAGGATTTCATCCATTATATACGATATGTACATATATCGTAAGATTGTTACAAATTTGCCGAATTAATTCAAATGCTCCCAATCTTCTTGCTTTGAATACAGCTAGAACAAAAATAATATTGAACAAAAAACTTTACATTGAAAGGTGCTTCAAAGTACAACAATTTATATATGAAAAAATAATAATGGGCTTTATCGACTATTAAAATTCAATTATTTGTAGTTGATTAAAGAACTCGAGCTATATTTTTCTTTAATCTGGTACAATACGCCTGACTTTCGAAGCAAAGTCACCCATAACAATAAAGGGCAGTGCATCGTTAACTTGAAAATTACGGATATGAAGAAACTTTTGGGTTTAATATCATTCAATATATTTGAAATGTGAAAAAATTTATTAGAGATATAAAAAATATATTTCATACACATACTATACACATACTCTTTTTTATAAATATACTACACATCATATCAGAAAACGAGTGAATAGCTTACCTAAAAATAAAATTCACAAAAAAGAAAAGTGTACACTCGGCAACCATTTAATCAGTAAGAACTTGCGTTTCCTCAGACTCAAATTGCTCTCTCAACATTTTGTATAAGCGAAGCTCAGTAAAAAGTTTCAGGTACTCGAACAAACCTTTTATTACTTTCCTTGAAGAAATTTATGTGAACAAAATTGAAAGTAAAATTGTGATGAAAATATATGGTATATAATGTAAGAATGTTTGGATTTATGTTTACAGTTTCCATAATGATTCAATTAGACAATTGTGTGGCTATTAGATTTCTTCTTTAATGAATAAAATCCTATTTTAATTTCCACACAAGTACCTTTTTGTGATTGTCTGTATTTGACATTAGATACAATTGGAATTGTTATGTAGAAACAACAAAATAAAAAAGTATTACGTTTTTTACTCAGAAAAAGTTGATACTTGTTTTACGTTTATGTTGTTTATGAACAAAATGTTTGAGCTACTTGTAATGTAGAAACATGCCATAATTATTAGCTTGACTGCACCTGGTCAAAAAATACTTGTGTGGCAACAGTCTATTCTTGAATAGCTGTTGTTGTTATTTACATTTATTTTCTTTTACATACTCTTACAACTACAATTTGCAGCTGAAAAAAAGTCAGCCAATGTATGTAGCAATGGTAAAGTACGAAAATAAAAATAAATTCAGTAAAGTGCGGCTTTGACTCGCGCAGGAAGGGTTCCGTACGTTGGGCTTTGAGCATTTTTTAATGGTGTTGTTTTTCTTTTTTTCATCTGAAATAATTTTTTTTTGTTTTTTTCGCTTTTTTCTCGTTTTGGCAATTTTTTTAATTTTGGCGATTTTTTTTCATTGTGGAGATTTTTTTCATTTTGGAGATTTTTTCATTTGGCGATTTTTTTTTATTTTGGCAATTTTTTTAATTTTGGTGATTTTTTCATTTTGGCGATTTTTCCGGTTTTTCGCGATTTATTTTCGATTTTGAAATTTTTTTTAATTTTGTGCTTTTTTTTCGTTATGGCGATTTTTTTTTATTTTGACGATTTTTTTTGGTTTGGCGATCTTATAATTTTAGGATTTTTTTGTTTTACCGTTTTTGAAAATTTCAAGAAGTTATCAAAATTACATAGTCCAAATTACATTAACTGATGGTACACCCTCTAATTAAAATTTTTTAAATTTTAGTGTTAATTGTTGTAATCTGTATAAAAATACACCAACTTTACAAATTTCAATACAAATACAAATTTCAAATACAATTGAGGAGCCGCAGAACAAAAGGTGCTTTTTTGCATATCTCGAAAAATTGGTTTTTTTTGGTATTTTTAAAATATTTAGGTTGAAATCTTGTAGAAACAATCAAGTTAGCGTTATTATTATTGTTTTTTTTACAAAGTAAATGGGTTCTAAAAAATTTATGTTTAACAAAAGGTGCTTTTTAGGGTTCCGTACACCAAATGTAAAAAGGAACCCTATTGTTTTCGCTACGCTGTCCGTCTGTCCGTCACAGGGTATTTTCTCGAAAATCGTAAGAGCTACGGACCTGAAATTTGGACCGAGTGTGTAGACTTCTGGCCGCTACAACAATAAATACATGAGAGTTGGAAATTAAATGGTGTGCCAAAATGAGCAACGAAAAATTTTAAAATCCCATGTAATATACATATGAAACGGTTAAATATCTTGTCCCTGCATTAATACGTCATAGAAGAAAAAACATGCAATTGCATATTTGCGGTTTCCCTGATAATGGGTCTAATTATTCATTCCGTTCCGCGATTACGGAAAGCATTTTTTCTGCGGAAGCAAAATTTGCAATTATTCATTCCGTTGCTGCGGTATTTTTCTCTATTTTGCTTACGCTCAAATTTTATGACGGAAAGCGTACGGAAAGAACAAAATTGTAAAAAAAAAAAAAAAATTATTATACCTGGTTAATTTTATATATTTTAGATTTTTCTGATTTATTACACCAATATTTTTCTTTTAAGAATGTAAGATATGTTGAATTTATAGATAATAAAAAGGAAAAATTAGTTTTAGTAGGTTATTTTTATATAACAAAAAATTAAAATTCCCAACCCTGGAAACGTTTATTTTTATTTTTTTAATATTTTTATATTTTTAATACAAGTTTTATTTGTACTGAAATTTAGAATAAATTTATTTAACAAAAAACAAAAAAAAAATTGTGTTATCTAGTTACTTTTCTATGGAAAAATCAAGTTTAAGTTTTCCAGCTCTGAAACCGTCCAGTCGATTTCGCTGGTTTTCAATACAAATCTATTTTGGACTTTGTCTTACACACCAGTCAAAAAACGAAGTCTCTAGCTTCTCTGGGAGCTTCGGAAAACCGATTTCACGTACACCAGACGGACGGACGGAAGGGCGGACGGACAGACGGACATCGCTTATTCATCTTCCCTATTCATAAGGACCCCGAATAAATATATTTTATGGGTCGCATATGCATATTGTGGAAATTACACACGGAATGACAAACCTATATATACCCTTTTCCATTTTTGGTAAAGGGTATAAAAAATATGTTGATTATTGCGTTTTTGTTTCAACTTTGTTATTTGTTGTTAGGCTTCTTATTTGTTTAATTATTTATTTGTTCATTAGCAACAGTGAAATGCGCATAGGATCCAGTTTAACCCCTCAATAATAAATTTCAATGTATTTTTATAAAAAATATTTTACTTAATAACACTGTACAACAGCCAAAATAGCCTTTAGATAAAAGTATGCGGACTATATGGATTTCGATGCGTTAAATTCAAATCTACTGTCAGTTTTTCTCTATCACGTAGAGATTTTTTTATGGGCGTGGCTAATTTTGGCACCTAAATTAGTCGGTAGTATAACTCGAAAACCGCTATTTCGATTTTAATAGATAATAAACCAAAAGACGCGCCAAATTTAAAAAAAAAAATTAATAATCATTTTTTACCTATCTTTTATGGTTTCGGAGTTATTCAGAATTTAAAAGAGAAAAAAGTTTTTTTTATGCAAAAATCGCGTAATTTTTTTACATGAAAATTGCAATAAAAAATCAGAAACTCAAAAGTTTCATATTTTTTACATTTTGCTTAAAACCACATATCCTAGAAATAGAACAAGCTATAAAACGTGAAAATCCAGCAATAAATCTTGATTTTATTCACAATTTAAAGCAAGTACCTAAAAATGGAAAAATGTGTGTAATGCATTAAATGCAGTCACATTTACATCTGGCAGTGATGGGAAAGTTGGTACGATCGTACTTTTTTTGATACTATTTGACATGAAAAAGTACCGTAGTACTCCCCTAAGAAATTTGATACTCTCACGGGCAACTTAGAAATGCAGTCAGAAGACTCGCGCATGCATATATTTTGCCAAGAATTAAATTATTTTTTCGACAAATAGAACGAAACTTTATTAGTAAAGATCTTTTAGAAAAGAGTAACCACAATTAAATATCAACGAAACCCATATTTCATTCAATGATATTTTATGTGGCACAGAAGTTGATCTATTGAAACAACTGTTTTAAATCAGTTTAAAGAAAATTTTAAAAAGTTTATATTAAGTTCTAAGGGCAAAAGTGGACTTTGACAATAAAATGTTAGTTTGGTTTAGTAAGTTTCCCCCTGAAAGTATTTTATCTGTTAAACCAATATCATTATACCACTTTTAATTAAAATGTTCCCAGGGAAAAGAAAAAAAGAAAAGAAAAATAATTTGAAATATTAACAACCAATATAGAGCACTGGCTTATATAAAAACGCATTAGATGAATACATGTTTCCTGATATATCGAGAGTAGCTTACGGAATTTTATCCATGCCTCACTCCTCTGTAAATGTCGAAAGGATTTTCTCTTACAAAAATTTCATGAAAACAAAATATAAATCAACAGCCATCGTATTCTGTAACTTGCTAAAGCTAAATCTTTATCGCTAAGAATCCATAAAATCAATTTGTCGATTTTCGGCTACGAATGCAATTTTCAAACGGGTATTGATAAATCAGGTAATGGCTTAAAAATGTAATTCGCCGAATTTTTATTGCTTTATGTCATCGCCAAAAATTTAAAATTTTTTATTTGTTCAGCATTTTAGCGGTTGAATTTAGCTTTAGCTTTAGCGAGCTATGGAATACGGGGGCAAGATTTATGTTCCAACAGTATTAAGTCTAATCCAGGCTATACCTATTTGTATATTTGTACCTATGTGTTCCTTTTTTGTAAATGAATTTCTTATAATTTTTTGTTAATAAAATTTAAATAAGAAATATTATAATTTTTGTTACTCTCGGGATCAAAAAAGTACTAAAAAAATGTGTTTTTGATACCGAAATGCAAATCTCATTTCCCATCACTGACATCTAGTAATGTTATTGAAAGGGCATTGCGGGCAGGTAACAGAACTTTAAATTGTGAATAAAATCAAGATTTATTGCTGGATTTTCACGTTTTATAGCTTGTTTTATTCCTAGGATATGTGATTTTAAGAAAAATGTAAAAAATATGAAACTTTTGAGTTTCTGATTTTTTTATTGCAATTTTCATGTAAAAAAATTACGCGATTTTTGCATAAAAAAAACTTTTTTCTTTTTTAAATTCTGAATAACTCCGAAACCATAAAAGATAGGTAAAAAATGATTATAAATTTTTTTTAAAAAAATTTTGTGGCGCGTCTTTTGGTTTATTATCTATTAAAATCGAAATAGCGGTTTTCGATTTATAGTAAAATATATTAGTATGGCCGACTAATTTAGGGGCCAAAATTAGCCACGCCCATAAAAAAATCTCTACGTGATAGAGAAAAACTGACAGCAGATTTGAATTTAAAGCATCGAAATCCATATAGTCCGCGTAATTTTATCTAAAGGACAGCCAAAAAATGTTATTTTGTTGTACAGTGTAATTAAAATAATAATTTGGGATTATTAGTGCGTTTAAAAATTTTAAACTTAAATTTTAACATTTCCCATAAAAAAAATCGAATTTATTCATTTTTACCACTTATGTGTGATCCTGTTAAAGCAACATTGACTGATTTTGGTAACTTTCGTAACGACAATTTTTCAAACACATATTTTATGTATTTATTTATGAATACATACGAGTATTCTACAAAGTAAATTTGCAGAATATGGTTGCACAAAAATGGGCGGACTAACTAAACCATGTGCCCATGATGTTATTAACAGTATTGCTAGCAAAAGTTTCTGTGACTAACTATACACGACCTTTGCCTTCATATAGGAAGTAGCAACGTGGTTGTCAACGAAATTCCACAAAAGAACTACAAGACTATATTGCATGGTGGGCCAAAAGTTACCATGGAGTTTAAAAGTTTAATAACTTTTTCGTTTATTAATTTTTTTTCTCAGATTATATAATATAGAAAGTGGAAATTTTTTTACACTAAGTATAAAAAATAATGTTTTGTAAATGACCACCGTTTTCAGATTCGCACTGTTGGGCTCGTTTTAGAGCATTTTCATTAACATCTTTCAAAATTTGTACCTGTAGCGTTTGAATTTCTGCAACAAGGTTTGCCTTGAGTTCAAGGATTGTCTCTGGCTTGTTCACATACACTCGTTCCTTTAAATAACATCAAAGAAAATAGTCGGGTGCTGTCAAATCTGGCGATCGCGCTGGCCAAATAATTTCCGAATTTCTGGAAATTATTCGCTCTCCAAAAAGTTGACTTAAAAGTGCCATTGTGTCTCAGGCAGTGTGGGTAGTGGCTCCGTCCTGCTGAAAGCACATACCATGTCTGTTTTGAAGAGCAGGACGTAAAGAAGAAGCTAGGCCCAATGATATTTTCAGATGTGACCCCACACCATATTGTACACATAATCGGGTGGAATTGACGTTGATGAATGGCTCTTGGATTTTCTGAACCCCAGAACCTATAGTTCTGCTTATTAACAAAACCATTCAAATGAAAATGAGCTTCATCACTCATAATCAAATTTTCAATAAAGTTGATTCTGTTGATTATATTATTCTGGTTCTTTGTTCAGCTGTGATTCTCTCCATTATTTATTCTCCAAGTGTTATTTATATAGTCTGAAAAAAAAATTAAAAACATATATAAACGAAAAAGTTATTCAACTTTTAAACCCCATGGTAACTTTTGGCCCACCCTGTATATAGGGTCTGCCAAAAACCTTGCAAATTAAAAAAACCGCGGTTTTTGGGGTTAAACTATTAAAACCGGTCGGTTTCGATTCGGTTTTGGTTTTAAAAGTATGAATGTAAATATATAAATAGGTATGTATGCTGGAAATATAAATGATGATTTAAAAATAATCACCCTTATCGTGAATAACAAGTAGAATTTAGTCCAATTTTCATTCCCCTCTTAGTGAAAAAATGCTATCGTGCACCTCCTGTAAAATTTTTTCCCCTCTATCAGTCCAATATTAAAAGGGAAGAAGATTTGTAAAGCTTAAAAATTAATTGAAAGTCCGACAAATTTAAGTTTAATAACAAGAAGCATACACAATTTTGGTTCTAAATGAAATTTCTTTGACTTTAAGTTTGTGTTTTTAAATATTCTAGGTGCAGTGGAAAAGATTCATTAGTATACCAAGATGAAATTTACTGTGTGTGGAAAAAGGTGCTGCAGGGAATTATTGTTAACAATCGTAAGCTTTACTTACTAATCCTCTTCTAAAAATAAATATTTATGTACAACTTCGAAGAAAAATATCAAATTAATTCGATGAAATAATTAAGTTCGCCTGCAAAAATAAAGTGAACAAAACCAATGGAGAAGTGATAAAATTCACGTGAAAATATTATTCGAGGGAAAAAGTTTTCACTATAGGGGTGATGAAGTTTTTCTTGTTTGTATTCAATTCGTGGGTAAAAACCTTAGGTAATTTACCTAAGTTTTTTACCTGCGAGGTTGCCTTATAAAATTTAACTTACTGAGTTAAAAACCGAACGGCAATCCGTAATACTCTAAAAAGCCAAACAATGTACACAAGGCTAACTGCACCTAAGAAATAATGATGACACAACACAAGGTGTTCTTCAGCCCAGATCTGCTTGACGACTGTTTATTCCTTTATTTTTGTAAATAAAATAAAAATTTTCGGTAGGGAATTTACATTTTGGGTTTTTATTGTTTCAATATAAAATCTGTGATAAAATTTTCTATATGATTTAAAAAAAAAAGATAGTTGGACTCTAATATCTATCACTCTGCAAAAATTACCTCCGCCTTATTTCGAGCAAAAGTTTTACTACTAGCATAAACAATATATGAACGAATGAACAAAAACTGCAGCTTAACTACTCACTATTTGCTTTTTTGTGCTTGTAGTACTTTGATTATCAACACCTGACTAGTTATTAAAAATAATGCTAAGAACGAACTCACACTGTGTTTGATAAAAAATTAAGTTTTGGTTTTTTTTTGTACTTTAAAATCTTCCATTTTTAAAATCATTTATATGTATGTAGTGATTTCGAAAAGACTTTCATAACTAAAAGTATAACAAATGTAATAAAAATTTTTCAGAACAACAGTACCAACGAAGCTAAACCCGATATGCTTAAAACTTTTATTACCAAATATCCGCTACGTTTGGTTAAAACGCTGGGCGCTTTGAAAAAAACCTGCAGTGAATGTCTATATCCCATCGATTCCTTAAAACAATTTTACAAGTTTTACACCTTGAGTGATATGGTCTTAGACACACTTCAGCATGCTTCGATGTCCCAAGGTTTAACAAACTATTTCATGCGAGATATTATCTACTACTGCCTTTACTGCATGGAATCTGCCACTTTAAATGACCTTCAGAAGTTAGCTTTAAGAGCTCTCGAAAAGTTTCTGGATAAAATTAAAAATTTCAATGATATTGAACATTTTATGGGACAGCATTTACATTGCATATGCAAATCAATGTTACAATTATATAAAAATACCTCCAACGTAGAGACTCAGGACAAAGTTATAGAGATTTGTGAAAATTTTATAAATCATTTCAAACATTCCATACGTGATAAAGAAAATTTAAAATATGATTTTTTTATCGATGAAAAATTTGTTAATTTACAAGCTATTTTGGACTCTCTGCCAAATACAAGCGCAAATTCTCAAGAATGGCAGAAGCACTTCAAAATAGTTTTGGAAACTAATAATTACACGGTGGACAGTTTAAATATCTTGCAAAAGCATGTAAGTACGAGTATTTAAAAAAAAGCAAAAAATTATTTCTGTACTCTCAAACATTAATTAAAAATTTCAGATCTTAAAGTTCCTGCGCAACTTAGCCGATGACATTAATCTGCTCTATCATCTAATTAGATATTTACTGCAAATTGTGAAACAAACTCAGATTGATGACATTTGCTTAGAAGCTCTTAAATGTTTGGGCATAATAGGGCCATTGAGGTTAAAGCAATTTTCGTATTATTTTGAAGATATACTTTATGACGAAGAGGTAAGTAAAGATAACACAAACTTACTTGAATCTACAATATTTCCTATATATTTATATGATTTAACTACTTAGCAAAATGATGGCAGTTTACAAACCAAAAACTTTTTCAAATCTATGTACGTGATCTTAGAGAAAATGTTAGACAAGTTCCAATACTCTACTCACTTTTATATCATTGCTGTGGCTCAGTATTTAGTAAATTCTAATCATGGACATGATTTATTAGGTAAGAAATATTTAAAAATTATTTAATTTTCAATTTGTACTTTATTGGGAATTTTTTATATTAACCCAGCAAAAAAGTTTGCTTACTAGAATGCAAAAAAGTGTATGTACTCTTCAGTCGTAAGTACATACAATTTGACTGAATTTTATATAATTGTAATAATTATTTTTGTTTGAGAAGTTCAAAAAGTATGCGGTACCCTATACTTTTTGCCTACAAATATCCAAAAGTTAATAGATTACTGATTGCCTAAAAGTATTCAAAATTTAATGGGTTATTTTGTGGATTACTTTTTGCCTAAAATTGTTCAAAAATAATTTTTTGCTAATAAAAATAGAATTTTGTTAAAAATTTTTCTCTATATAAACTTCATTATTAACTGGAAAGTACTACAATAAGTACTTTCACGTAATGATATAAATAAGTACCACTCATTACTTTGTAAGCCATTAAGCATACAATAAAATGCGATTAGGACTTATCTAGCCCTTCAATTATCAATTTCAATGTGATTCTTGAAATCTCGGCAGTGATAAGTTATCAACTTAAACAATCCTCAGTGTTATTAAAATAATTAAAAATTACTTTTAACAAAAACATAATGCTTAAAAAACTTAAATTGTCCACACAAAATTATTTCTCGCTGCTACAAACAATCGATGGTGATGATAAAATAGATGATAAAATTATCTTTCATAAAACGACAAAAGTAACCGTTTCTGCAATAACAATTTTAAAGTTTAAAATTTAAAAAAATGCATGAAATATGCAAATCTAAAAATATTACTGATTATGCGATCAGAAAAATATCAATCGTTCTCTAATTAGTAAAAAAAAGGTTCTAATTTTTCAACCATTTTTTACATGTTCAATTAAACTATTTTTTTAAGCTTTAGATCTGTTTATATTTCTATTTTTGTTTCGATATTTCGTTAACCTTCTTCACGATATTTCTTATTTTTCGTCATTTAATTGTTTCTTTAGGCTATCCTGAAGAAGTTAACCCAAGGTTAAGGAAATATTGAACTTAAAATTAAAAATATAAACAGACCTAAAGCTTAAAAAATAGTTTAATTGGTCTCAAATTATTTTATATTTTTTTTTTACACGCTAATATTTATTTATTGTATCTCCACAAATTAACTAACAAAAAGTATTCAAATCTTAAATCTAAAAATAATTTTTAGGCCCGACCAGTGTCGACCATAAACTTACTGATAGTTTTAATAATACATAAGAGTCGTACTAAGCAAACAATATTTTCAAGAAGTTCATTTGGTGTGTTGCGTCCTTCTATCCCCCTTTTTTAAGCGGATGTGTCCAGTAAAGTTCAAGATATTACGAGCTCCAGCGGATTTTGATGTGACTCGAGTTTTGTTGAATATATGCCTGCGTATTTTGCAAATTCTTCAGTTACTAGTGGCATATTTAAATCACGATATAAATTTGATTTTTTTTATGTACCATGGAGCCGATGTTGTAATGTCAAATCTCGAACCAATGTGTCGCGAAGCCTCGTGTGGATATTACTGATCACAATTATAAGCCAAATACAAATTTGGTCCCAGTATAATACCCTGTGACACACCGGATGATATAGATTCAGGAGCACTTGTGAAGTCTGATTCCACAACAGTGAACTCCCGGGCAATACTATAAGTTTCCAAAACTTTCGAATATTTATTGGTACACAGAGAAAACAGATTCGTTGAGACAACCGAATTTGTTGCCAATCGAATTTTGGCGGTTGTACCAACTATCATATAATTCTGGTATGATGACTGCAATTTGATTGTGGTACCCTATATTTTAATTATAACCCTTAACCAAATAGTTGCAGCAACAGAAAAAATTGGTTATCAGTATGGATTTTGAAATAAAAGTTATTCTTGCTACCGAAAATATGGTTAGTATAACTAAAACAATATCATAATTTAAGAAATTTATTGTTTAACATATTGCAATAAGTATATTTTAATTGAAATTTATTTATTTGGTGAAGCATGTCTATATACATTTCTTCAACCACACATTTTAAACAGCCACAAACCTGTTATCTTATGCACAGACTTTCAAAAACCATTTGAGAATTCATAAATCATAATATCTTTGAAAGTCAGAAAAGTTAATTTTTAACTTGCTGCAACGAGTATAAACTATGATATTAAGCTCAACCTATAGTTAGTTGCAGCAACCGATAATAAGTATTTATTTTAACCTTAACACTACGACCACACGAGCCATTTGATGTATCTTAACACAAGCAATAACGCCGGCAGAGCGATGACGTCAAATTGCTTGTGTTCAACAATGTATTTAGAGGTGGTGAACACGTATATTCAAATATATTTTGTTTTTATGCATATAAACACTTAAATGATCAATAAATAGATAATTTTCTAATTGTAAATTGAAATTTTATTTGTTTTATGTAGTTAAAACGTTTTTTTTTTACTTTTTTGTTGAATAAAAATTAATATTATTTCATTTTGACAGCATGTGTTAAGAGATTATTGCTCAGCAATGTATTTTGACATTTGTTGCTGAATATATATTTGAACACATATTCATATGGTCCACACGCTAATATCTTGTGTCGGCAACCGAATTTGACAGTTGCCACGGCAATAATTGCCAAGATTATTGCTCGTGTGGTCGGCATGTAATATACAACGACAATTTCTTAGTTGCCAATACCAAAAGTGGGTAGTAAAATCCAATTCATAATATTTTATTCGGTTGTGTTAATCAATCAGTTAATTAGTCATGACAAAAGCATACGGTCGGTTGATGCAACCAATCTAAGAATTGTCAGAATCATATCTTTATTACAATTATGCCTTTATGGCAATAAACATGGATTGTTTTTTGGATTAATAGAAAACTGATTGCGTGAACTGAAATATAGTTTAGGCGAATGATATTTTATTGGACTAACCATTTTCCAACCAATCTTTTTTCTGGGTGTAGATTCGCCTTCAATTTTAAAATTAGGCTTTATGACGCACTTAATCAAATGCCTGGGAAATATCAATAAAGAACCTACCTATGCGTTTATTCAATGGTGATGTGCTGACTTCTAAAACCAAATTGATGGCCCGGGATGCACACATTAATATTTTTGTCATGAGCAGCTTTTCGAAGAGTTTTGACATTGTTGACAGTAAATTTATTGGCTTATATGACTCGGCAAGCTTATAGATGTGTAGGTAATGCTCTAGTCTTAAAATGGCATTAAAAATGAATAGCATGATTCTACTGGCAATGCGAGACAACTTCATTAGCATCTTGTTACTAATTTCATCAATACTTGGAGCTTTCTTCGGATTGAATTCAGCAATTAGTTTTTGTACATCACGCTTCTTAAACCTTATGGGCCGAGGGGGCAGATCAATTAAACTCGGTAAAATAAGCAACACCAGTACACGTGTTTGGGGTAAATGCGGATTTTAAATGCTCAGAAATATGTTAAATTTTTCAGTATCGCTTCTTGCCCAATCTCCGGTCGAAGTGCGTAGAGGTGGTTTAAACTCAACGGGTGTTTTAAGCTTTCTAACAGCGCGCCACAATGATTAATTAGATGATGGTGTGACATCAAAATCTTCCAGATAATTTTTAAGAGATGCAGTTTTTTCAGATGTCAGCAGAATGTCGTTTAGAGCAGTCTTCAAATCGATTTTATATTGGGTGGATATATTGCTATTCCCTTCTAGGTGTTCTTTTTTCACATACTAGACATAAAATATCAGTACAATAAATTCTGTTAAACCCAGTCTGCCGATGGGAGGTACTGGCATGTACAGCAGCCTCTTTAATATTTTCTTTAAGGATGGCAGTGTTAGATTCAACATATTCGGATGTTCTTAACTTAATGTTTTGCGTACAATGACTACTGAGATATTTTTGGAAGCCTGTAGTCTTGATCTTTATACCCAAAGAAAACCCAAAATTATATCGATATTTTTTTAGCCGTGAGGAAGTGCTCAAGTTCATTTTTATGTTGGAGAATGGAGTTTGCGTTACAGAAACATATTTTTAACATGTTCATTGATTATTTACGATTACTTGAAGAGTATTCTTTATTCGCAACATTTCGTGATGATAGCTAGTCATACGAGTATTTTTAGTAAAGATGTTTATAGTTTGCACCAGATTATCAATAGTGGCTTCAAGTCGACTGAAATTAAATCCTAAATTTTCATTTATAACAAGTTCTCGTTGTACCTTCATAGTGAACAGACGTATTAGCGGATTTTTTTTTTACATACATAATAAAAAAAATCATACAAAAAAATATTTGTAGTACATAATATTCGTTGTACATTAACTTTGATAAATAAGCTTTTTTTGCTTTGCTAATATTTTTTTACATAGACAGTAATAACTAAAACAAAAATAAAACAAAAACAACCGTAAACAAAATAACTCAAAGTGCCCTTGAGGAATACACTAACAAAGTGCCCTTGAGGAATACTCTATATGAGTACCTCAAAAACAAATAATTGTGAAGTGAGTGATAACGGCAGAAATGCCTATCTTACTGTGAGCTCTGATGATCTTAATGATAACAATAAAAAATCTGATGATATACTTACTGTGAGTTCTGATGCTCTTAATATAAACAAAATAAATAAAAAACCTGATGACAGACTTTTTTTAACGGCTAAGCCAATTTTTCGTCAGCGATCAACTTCGCTTTGTCCAATGTCAACTAGTGATTTGTTAACATTACAGTTGCCTACTACTTCGTCATTTAAATCAGCGATATCATCCGATTCAGGCTCGTGTTCATCACTTACCCAAATTGTCAATATAAATAAGAGTAGCCCAAAACCCAAGGTCCAAGTCGGAATGGACCGATATATAATGGTGGGAAAGCGCGGGCGAAGCCCAAATTCTAATAAAATTGCATCTGCTTCAAAGGTATCTAGGGATAACAGCGCATCCTCCACTAATCGTTTTCAAATATTGCAAGATGACAACGACACACCTGATATATCTGAGAAAAAAACCTCCAAGCCGCCACCAATATATTTGAGAGAAAAAAATTCAAACGCTCTTATTAAGAAATTAATTTCGGTCATTGGTGAGAAAAAATTTCACATTGTTCCAATAAAACGTGGCAATATCGATGAAACGAAAATTCAAATTTATGACGAAACAGATTTCCGTAAAATGGTTTCTGAATTTGAAAAAAATAAAACAAGTTTCTACACATACCAGCTCAAGAGTGCTAAAGGCCTGCAGATCGTATTGAAGGGCATAGATTCTTATGTTGTTCCCGAAGAAATAAAAGACGCACTCGTCCTCCAGGGATTCAAGGTAAAAAATGTTTCAAATATAATAAATAGGGAGAAGATCCCCCAGCCTCTATTTCGCGTTGAACTTGAGCCGAATGATATAAAATTGAGAAAAAATGAGACGCACCCAATTTATAATTTAAAATATCTTTTATACCGAAAAATAACAGTTGAAGAACCACACAAGCGTTCTGGACCCGTACAGTGCCATAATTGTCAAGAATATGGCCACACAAAAACTTACTGCAAATTACCTACAGTTTGTGTTATTTGCGGTGAATTGCACGGTACTGCTAGTTGCAATAAACCGAAAGATCAAAGTAACAAAAAATGCAGTAATTGTGGAGAAAATCACACTGCTAACTACAGAGGTTGTCGTGTATATTCTTTCGTTAAAAAGACAATGGGGCAAAAACCTAAAGTAGCTCCAGCACAAACAGCAAACACTTACTCCGCCACTCTTGCCCAAGTGAGCCAACCAG
This sequence comes from Tachina lurida, assembly GCA_944452675.1. Lineage (NCBI taxonomy): Eukaryota > Metazoa > Arthropoda > Insecta > Diptera > Tachinidae > Tachina > Tachina lurida. Next base: position 43,187,736 of record OX101755.1, on the reverse strand, counting down.
TTAATTCACGTGTATCGTATGCCGATGCTGCAAAAACAAGCTCTATTCCCACACAAAATGTTTCACGGCCAAATACTTCAATAAATACAAACTCAGGCTTTAATTTTAATCGCCTTGAAGCTACTATTGAAAATCTGGTGCAAACTATAAACAATTTTACAACAAGTATGACTAGCATGATGCAAGAAATGCTGCGAATGCAGAATACTCTGCTTCAAGCAATACTTAATAAGCCATGAACACGTTAACAATATGTTTCTGGAACGCAAACGGCATTCGCCAACATAAAAATGAACTTGAGCACTTCCTCACGGAAAAAAATATTGATATAATGTTGGTCTCTGAGACTCATTTGACTTCGAGAAGCCTTTTTAAAATTTATGGCTACACCTTATATGATTCAAAGGACCCGAGAGGAAGAGCATGCGGTGGATCAGCAATTTTAATAAAGTCAAGACTCAAGCATTATATTATTGACAACATTTGCGAAGAACATTTACAAGCAACGAATATTTGTATCGAAAATTTTTGCACTAATTTTGTCATATCATCAATTTACTCCCCTCCTAGGTTCGCAATTACTGAGGACCAATACGAGAATTTCTACAAATCCCTTGGCCCTTGCTTCGTAGCAGCTGGCGACTACAATGCAAAACATACGTTCTGGGGTTCGCGTCTTATTACACCTAGAGATCGGGCATTGTTCAACACAATTTCAAAAATGGGCTTGGACGTCATTTCGAGTGGGGAGCCCACTTACTGGCCTACGGACATACAAAAAATTCCGGATGTTATAGATTTTGGAGTCATGAAAAATATTTCTAGGGAATTAGTTCATGTTGAAGCGTCTCAAGATCTTTCCTCCGATCACTCTCCCACGATCGTTACAATTTGTAGCCCACTAAGTAGTGACTTACCTCACCCGTATGTGAAGACGATCAACCGTGTTAATTGGCTGGGGTTCAGAAAATATCTCAGTACTCATTGTACGGAAAACATTATACTAAGAACATCCGAAGATATTGAATTTAACATTGGCAATCTTATCAAAAATATAAAACAGGCTGCTGAACATGCGACTACCTCCTACCCGCAGACTGGATTTAATAGAATTTATTCTACGGATATTGAACGTCTTGTAAGTGAAAAAAGAAGAGCTAGAAGGGAATGGCAACAGCACAGATCACCACAACATAAAATCAGATTTAAAGAGTGCACTAAACGACTCCAAGACTTGCTTGCATTTGAAAAAACTGCATCTTTTAAAAACTATCTGGAAGGTCTTGATGCCACACCAGCATCTAATTACTCCTTGTGGCGCGCTGCTAGAAAGCTTAAAACACCTGTTGCGTTTAAACCACCTCTGCGTACATCTACAGGGGGTTGGGCAAGAAGCGATACTGAAAAAGGTAAACTATTTGCTGAGCATTTAAAATCAGTATTTACCCCTAACTCGTGTACTGGTGTTATTGATTTGCCGAATGTAGTGGCGCTACCCCCTCGACCCATAAAATTTAGAACGTGTGATGTACAAAAAGTAATTGCTGAACTTAACCCGAAGAAAGCTCCGGGTATTGATGGAATTAGTAACCAGATGCTAATAAAGTTGCCTCGTATTGCAATTAGAATCCTATTATTTATTTTTAACGCCATTTTACGACTGGAGTATTTTCCAAATAGCTGGAAGCTTGCCAAAGTTAAAATGATTCCAAAGCCGGGCAAAGACCTTACCAAGGCTGAGTCATACAGGCCAATAAGTCTGCTATCAACAATGTCAAAACTTTTCGAAAAACTGCTCATGACAAAATTGTCCCCAATTCTAGTTAGTAATGGGTGCATACCGGACCATCAATTTGGGTTTAGAAGTCAGCATAGCACCATCGAACAAACTCATAGATTGGTTCAATTTATAAGAAGAACATTTGAAGAAAAGAAGTATTGTTCTGCGCTGTTTATCGACGTTTCTCAGGCATTTGATAAAGTGTGGCATGAAGGTCTTATTTTAAAATTGAAATCATATTTACCAATAAATTTTCTGAAGCTATTAGAAAGTTATATTACTACCCGGAAGTTTACGGTTGTGGAAGGAGACTTCATGAGTGTGCCCGAATCTATATCATCCGGTGTGCCACAGGGGAGCATACTGGGGCCAGTTTTGTATTTGATTTACACTTGTGATATGCCTTTGAGCAGCAATATTCATACATCTACGTTTGCCGATGATACAGCCTGCCTTAGTATGCACGAAAACCCTCACGAGGCTTCCCGATATCTACAAGAACATATTACACAACTGGAACTATGGTTAAATTTATGGAGAATCAAAGTAAACGAGCAAAAGTGTGTCCAGGTAACATTTACCCTGCGAAGAGATACTTGTTCCCCTATTCGAATCAACAATCAAGTTGTTCTTCAACTTTCTCACGTAAAATACCTTGGTATACACCTTGATCGACGGCTTACATGGAAGCCCCATATTGACTCAAAGCTAACACAAATGAAACTGAAATTAACTCAGCTACATTGGCTGATTGGTAGAAATTCTTCACTCAGTCTAGATTGTAAACTTTTAATATACAAGACGATTTTGAAACCAATATGGTGCTACGGAATACAGTTATGGGGCACTGCTTCAGCTTCTAATGTCGAGAGAATCCAACGAAGGCAAAACAAAATTTTACGCTTAATAACATTGGCTCCATGGTATATAAAAAATTCAAATATACATCGTGATTTAAATATGCCACTAGTGACTGAAGAAATTGCAAAATACGCTGGCAAATATTTAACAAAACTCGAGTCACATCCTAATCCGCTTGCCCGTAATATTTTGAACTTTACTGGACACATCCGCCTAAAAAAGAGGGACACATGGGCTCTAATTCATAGCGCTCCAGATGGGACTTCTTGAAAATACTTTATTTTTTTTCCTTTTGACTATCACTACTTATGTATTATATATAACTATTACTAAGCTTATGTCCGACACTGGTCGGGCCTAATTATATTTTTTAGATTTAAGATTTGAATACTTATTGTTAGTTCATATATGAAGATACAATAAATAAAAAATCATGCATTCAAAAAAAAAAAAAAAAAAAAATTTTCATTTATTGAATTATTTGGTGGTGATAATTTTTGCATGCTAATATAATTGATCTTAACAGCGCACAGTGGCGTGAAATAGAAAAAAGTGGTAAAAAGTCCTGTACTTTTGAACTACTGAACCGTTTTCGATGAAACTAACTGTTTTGGAAAGCAGAATTGTCGAACTTTTGAGGAAGTATATGTGGATGCACCCTGTTGTAAGACAGGATAGTTCCAAAGAGCCTGTGGGAAACTGCGGGTGTCAAATTCTTTCAGAGCTTGTAACTTTTGTAAATATCGACCGATCTTAATAATTTTTTCGACGGGACACTCAACGTTAAGAAACAAAAATAAAACATGCTTGGACCACCATTTTATCTCTTACAATTACAAGTTATTTGACTTGAATTTTTTTTAATTTTTATTCCTGCCTGTTTTTAATCGTAAGTACATAACTTCTTTATTACTTGGCAAAAATCAGTTGGTTTTATTGTTTTTGAAAGAAAACTTCATTACAATTCATATGAAACTTTTTTGATATCTCAAAAATTGTAGCAAGGAATAATTTTGCAAATTGGATTTTTGAAAAATATGAGAAAATTTTATATATTTTGTGAAAAAAGTATTTAATAAAAACTTTGATTGTATCTTAGAAAAGAGGTATTAAGAAAGACTGTGAAATAAATTTTACAGATTTTTGATGGTGTACCCTACATCCAGCATCGGTGGAAAATGAGTATTTTTTTGCAAAAAATCTAATTTTTGTGGCAAAAAAAATTCCACGCTCTTTTTTATAATTTTTTTGGTCTTTTATTATAATTAAACTTGTTGTAAGTAACCTGTAAGAAACTTTTGACATCCTACACATAAATGTAGGCAGGATAGGAATCTTTCTAAAAATGCTAAAAATATTTGTAACACAATTTTTCCCAATAAAAATTTTTTATAAAATTGACGAGAATTGTTCTTTCGGCTTAAGGTCGTTTTTTAAATAAAAACAATTAATTTTATTTCCATAAAACTCCTTTATTTTTATTTAATTATATTTTAATTATCTCCGATATTTCGGTTAACGGCATTAATCATTTTCAAGGAATCTATAAATAAATTATACATACATACATTATATAAAACCATTTTCACAAAAAAACAACAAATATTTACATACATACATAAAAAGTTATTTAAAAATATGTAAAAGTTTTAAAAAGTACGAGTACAAACGTACGTCTTTTATGCGAGTTATTAAAAAATTATATATTGGGAAACATTTTAATTTAATTCAATAGTATACATTTAGCTTTGAAAAAAAATATTCTCCTACCCAGCAAAAAAGTTTGCTTACTAGAATGCAAAAAATTGTATGTACTCTTCAGTCGTAAGTACTTACAATTTGACTGAATAACCCATTATTTTTGTTTGAGAAGTTCAAAAAGTATGCGGTACCCTATACTTTTTGCCTACAAATATCCAAAAGTTAATAGATTACTGATTGCCTAAAAGTATTCAAAATTTAATGGGTTATTTTGTGGATTAATTTTTGCGTAAAATTGTTCAAAAATAAGTTTTTGCTAATAAAAATAAATAAAATTATTTAAAAATCATAATTTTGCAAAGAAAATATATGAATGTATATTGAATAATATGCAAAAATACTTAAATTTTGTAATAAATTTTTCTCTATATATACTTCATTATTAACTGAAAAGTACTACAATAAGTACTTTCACGTAATGATATAAATAAGTACCACTCATTATTTTGTAAGCCATTAAAAGAGCACTACACATTACAAAATCTTGACAAATTTTTGCTGGGTACTTTCAATACTTTTCGAAATATTCAAAATCCAATTTTGATTACAAAATTAAATTTTTACTTAAAATGTTTTTTAAATTTTTTCGATGTAATCACAATATATGACGTACTTGTCTATTCAACGGAATATAATATATTTTATATCATTATTATATAATTTATTCAATGCTTAAGTCTAAATATGTACCAAATAGTGTAAAAATACAATTCCAAAGCTTTAAGCTCAATAGGATATCGTCTTCCAGTGCCGAAAGAGCCCTGAAGTTTTAAGCAGTTTTACTGTTTTTACAAAATATAGCCATTTTTCTTCTTTGGCTGATGACCAAAAATTTACTATAAAATGAAATGTTATTGTGTTTAATAAAATATAATAAAAACATATTTTATTTTTTCGGGTTTTCGTGAACTGTAACAAACAATATTAAGGGAAAATGGTAGAATTTAAGTATCAAAATATGGTTCGGATCCGAAAAATCAGGGTATATGGACATTTTTTTTTAATGCATGATTTTTATTTATTGTATCTTCATATATGAACTAACAATAAGTATTCAAATCTTAAATCTAAAAATATAATTAGGGCCGACCAGTGTCGGACATAAGCTTAGTAATAGTTATATATAATACATAAGTAGTGATAGTCATAAGGAAAAAAATAAAAGTATTTTCAAGAAGTCCCATCTGGAGTGCTATGAATAAAAGCCCTTGTGTCCCTCTTTTTTAGGCGGATGTGTCCAGTAAAGTTCAAAATATTACGGGCAAGCGGATTAGGATGTGACTCGAGTTTTGTTAAATATTTGCCAGCGTATTTTGCAATTTCTTCAGTCACTAGTGGCATATTTAAATCACGATGTATATTTGAATTTTTTATATACCATGGAGCCAATGTTATTAACCGTAAAATTTTGTTTTGCCTTCGTTGGATTCTCTCGACATTAGAAGCTGAAGCAGTGCCCCATAACTGAATTCCGTAGCACCATATTGGTTTCAAAATCGACTTGTATATTAAAAGTTTACAATCTAGACTGAGTGTTGAATTTCTACCAATCAGCCAATGTATCTGAGTTAATTTCAGTTTCATTTGTGTTAGCTTTGAGTCAATATGGGGCTTCCATGTAAGTCGTCGATCAAGGTGTATACCAAGGTATTTTACGTGTGAATGTTGAAGAACAACTTGATTGTTGATTCGAATTGGCGAACAAGTATCTCTTCGCAGGGTAAATGTTACCTGGACACACTTTTGCTCGTTTACTTTGATTCTCCATAAATTTAACCATAGTTCCAGTTGTGTAATATGTTCTTGTAGATATCGGGAAGCCTCGTGAGGGTTTTCGTGCATACTAAGGCAGGCTGTATCATCGGCAATCGTAGATGTATGGATATTGCTGCTCAAAGGCATATCACAAGTGTAAATCAAATACAAAACTGGCCCCAGTATGCTCCCCTGTGGCACACCGGATGATATTATTTCAGGCGTACTCATGAAGTCTCCTTCCACAACCGTAAACTTCCGGGTAGTAATATAACTTTCTAATAGTTTCAGAAAATTTATTGGTAAATATGATTTCAATTTTAAAATAAGACCTTCATGCCATGACGTTTCTCAAATGCCTGAGAAACGTCGATAAACAGCGCAGAACAATACTTCTTCTCTTCAAATGTTCTTCTTATAAATCTATGAGTTTGTTCGATAGTGCTATGCTGACTTCTAAAACCAAATTGATGGTCCGGTATGCACCCACTACTAACTAGAATTGGGACAATTTTGTCATGAGCAGTTTTTGGAAAAGTTTTGACATCGTTGATAGCAGACTTATTGGCCCTTGGTATATGGACATATATGATAATATATATTAATACATTTTCATACATGTAGTATGTGTAAATATTTCCTATACAGTATGCAAAGTTCATATTCATACTCCCTTGATTCAAAAAAGCGCACTGCTGTGCAATAAATTAATTTATTAAACTTTTAAGAAATTTATTATTTGACATATTGTCACAAGTTTTTATACAATAATTGAAATTTATTTGCTGTTGGTTTAGCATGTCTATATACGCATTTTATTGGCGCTTCAACTGAATCGTCAGTATACTTCAACCACAAATTTTTTACAGTCACAAACCTCTTACTTTATGCACAGACTTTCAAAAACCATATGAGAATTCATAAAATAATAATATTTTTTAAAATCACAAAAAAAATAAGCTTAGTAGGCTTTGAAACTGATACAAAACCCAGCAAATAATTTAAATTCAGGGGAACTCATTAGTGTTTTATTTTTCATTTAGTCTTGTAAATACTTTTATTGTTATCCGATGGATTTCTAATTGTATAAGGATGTAAAAAAATAAAATGAGTTCAGCTGAATATAAATTATTTGCTGGGTTTTGCATATTTTGCATACCGTATGTATTTTCTAATAGATTTCCAATTCAACAGTGATAAAAAAGAAAGAAAAAGAACGAGTTAATAAATGCAAACTTTTTTGTTGTATGCATACATTTTTATACGGCTCCATATATTACATCTTATTTCTATATATGGATTCACATATTAATTAATATGTATTTATTCTTATTTCTATATATGGATTCAACGTTAATTAATTCCCTAGAAATGTTTTTCATGACGCCAAAATCTATAATATCCGGAATTTTCTTTATGTCAGTAGGCCAGTAAGTAGGCTCCGCACTCGAAATGACGTCCAAGCCCATTTTTGAAATTGTGTTGAACAATGCTCGACCTCTGGGTGTAATATGACGCGAACCCCAGAACATATGTTTGGCATTATAGTCGCCAGCTGCTACGAAACAAGGGCCAAGAGATTTATAGAAATCCTCGTATTGAATCTCAGTAATTGCAAATCTGGGAGGGGAGTAAATTGATAATATCACAAAATTTGTGCAAAAATTTTCAACACAAATATTCGTTGCTTAGAGATGTTCCTCACAAATGTTGTCAATAATATAATGCTTGAGTTTTGACTTTATTAAAATTGCTGATCCACCGCAAGCTCTTCCTCTTGGGTCCTTTGAATCATATAAATTGTAGCCATTCATTTTGAATAGACTTCTTTAAGTCAAATGAGTCTCAGAAACCAACATTATATCAATATTTTTTTCCCTGAGGAAGTGCTCAAGTTCATTTTTATGTTGGCGAATTCCGTTTGCGTTCCAGAAACATGTTTTTAACGTGTTCATGGGTTGTTAACTAATGGTTGAAGCAGAGTATTCTGCATTCATATCGCACACTAAATCATAAAGGGTCACAACTCAAAAAATTTCAGATGTTGAGTAGTTGCAAACAACTGTTGATACTGTACAAATGACGCAAGTATGTATGTGACATAAAAACATGCATAACGGTATTTTATATTCTTCAAGAAGAGTGTGTTGCAAAAGAAATTGTTGAGACGTTATAGATTTCTTCAATTAACTGGTTTATAAAAAAGCAAAAGCAATTTTATAATTTTGAGTTGTGACTCTTTATCATTTAGTGTGCGATATTTTTTAACTCACTTTTTTGAAAGCCGTCCACCACCTGAAATATATAATCATAAAATAATTAAAAACGGTTGACAATTATAACAAATGAGTGATAGCAATACGAGTAACTTACCGAAAGAGTTTTATATGCAAGTTTCGATTTGACGGCTCAGTTTTCCGCTTGCCGATCTTGGTCCAGTGCTGGTTGATTTATCCAAAGCTACAAACAAATGCCGAAACGGAAGTTCGTTGAAGTGTAGAAGGCAAAGGAACCAATGCAATGGTCTTTCTAACAGAAATTCGAATCGTAGTATAATTCCAAGGTGTGGGCCAGTGTTTGTTGGATCACCGTCAGTGCATATGCCAATTAATGCATCCAGTAATATATATTTATAGTTGAAAAAATCATTTAATTTGGTTTTCCAGCGTTTTCATGTTCCATTTTCAGATTTCATGTTCCACCGATTTGGGTGGTGAGAGTAAAAGAAATTAAAAAAAAAAAAAAATAACGACCACTCCAATATACATATTTACATAAAATCAATTTTTACATACATATGTATGTACTAGAGACTTGCGTAAATAGTCTTGAAATGTAAATACGTCTTGTTTTTTAAATGTATTCTCGTGGCTGCATTATACTAAACCACCCTGCAGAAAATGCGAACAGTGAAATTGTAGTGATTTACTAGTGACATTGTCAGTAGTATTACTGACCAGGTGTACCCCCGCCAATGTAATCTTCTATTGACATTTAACCTTAGCTTGTCATTGAAAATCTACCACTTGACTGTAGCACTACTGACTAAGTAGTTCTTTTGGGACCACATGGAGACATTGACACCAAAGATTCACTAGCATATTTTAGGGGCTCTAGTCTACAATATCGATATTCCTCGCTCGATGTCAATAGTAAAATTGTAGTGATTTACTAGTGACATTGTCAATAGTAAAACTGACTAGGTATACCACAGCCAATGTAATCACCTATTGACATATTACATAGGGCTGTCATTGAAAATCTACCAGTAGACTTTAGCACTATTCTTTTAATACCACATTTGAACTAAAGATTCACTAGTACATTTTAGTGAACATCGTCTACAATTTTATAAGGGTTGGGGCAACAAACTTGAATACATACATACATACATATGTACGTAAGTTTTTAACACAACTGCATAGCATAATAAAAAAGAAAAATCAAACTATTGACGCGTTCATTGACAATGTCACCAGAAATACACTAGAACTGTTGTCTCTAACGTATCTATAATCGCGCATAAAAGGAAAGTTATCGACATTTCAACTAGTGCAGTTGTCGCTAGAGAAAAGAGTGTTGACATAGAGACATATGGTTCTACGCTGACTAGAGGGCAATAATAAATGCTATCGTATAACAAAGCACGATAGATGCATTGGTGTACGTGTATATGAGTGCTAAAAAGCAATCTTGTTATCCAAAACAACCCTGCAGTCAGACTGGGGCTAAATGTCTCTATGTCAACACTAAAACTCTAGTAGTAGGTACATTGTCTACAATTTCTTTTCTATTCGTCAGTATAAAAGAAAGAGAGAAAACAAATGTGGTGTATTTCTGGTGGCTTTTGCAACAACTTGTCAATATTCATATAATTGTATGTACGAAAGGTATGGAAATGTATCACTAAATGTCTGGTTGGTATGTCTCCATGTTCCCATAAGAACTATGTAGTCACTATCTAGTCAATTGTTTTAGTGTTACTAGCAGATTTTCAATGACAAGCACATGCTAAATGTCTATAGCACAAAGTATTGTATGGGGATTAATTAGAGAGTAGTACTGGTGACAAAGTCAAAAGCGACTCAGTACATTTTCACCATCGACATTTCCTTCAGGGAATCAACAGAAGTAGTGTTGATGCGTGTATGCTTGTTATTTTACATATTGTACGTTTGAGTGTGTGTGTAAGATGCAGATGCTAAGCTATCCCTGCAGAAAATGCGAATAGTGAAATTGTAGTGATTTACTAGTGACATTGTCAGTAGTACTACTGACCAGGTGTATCCCAGCCAATGTAATTATCTATTGACATTTCACATTAGCTTGTCATTGAAAATCCACCACTAGACTGTAGCAATACTGACTAAGTAGTTCTTTTGGGACCACATGGAGACATTGGAAGCAAAGATTCACTAGTAAATTTTAGGGGCTCCAGTCTACAATATCGATATTTCCTCGCTCCATATCAATAGTAAAATTGTAGTGATTTACTAGTGACATTGTCAGTAGTACAACTGAATAGGTGTACCGCAGCCAATATAATTGCCTATTGACATATAACATAGGGTTGTCATTGAAAATCTACCAGTAAACTTTAGCACTACTCATTTACGACCATATGGAGACATTTGAACTAAAGAATCACTAGTACATTTTAGTGACCCTCGTCTACAATTTAATAAGTGTTGGGCCAACAAACTTAAATACATACATACCTACATACATATGTACGTAAGTTTTTAACATTATTGTATAGCATAATAAAAAAAAAACAAACTATTGGCAATATCAACAGAAATACATTAGAACTGTTGTCTCTAACGTATCTCTACTCGCGCATAAAAAGAAAATTGTCGACATTTCAACTAGTGCAATTGTCGCTAGAGAAAAAAGTGTTGACATAGAGACATATGGCACTAGGCTGGCTAGAGGGATTATATGTTTAAGGGAGGTTTTTTTAAGCAAGCGCACACAACTTATGTAAATGCATGTAAACGTTTGTTTGTGCGCAGAAAAATAAAAGAGCATACACACAAGGTGTGTGTGTATTTACATGCATGACGCTTGTATACGCGTCCATGCGTAGCTTTCTAAATAGGGTTGGGCAGTATATGAAATACATGTATTTTAAATACGTATTTAAAATACAAATACGTATTTTGTATTTGTATTTTAAATACATGACGTAGTAGTATTTTGTATTTTAAATACATGACATGCAAGTATTTTGTATTTTAAATACATAATTTGCAAAATACATTTACAAAATACATTACATTGCTGGCGTTTTGCATTTTGATCGATTTATAATGTATGATTCGTCAAACCAATAACAAAATATTAGAAACGCTAAAATAAACATAACTATACCAACTCTTAGAGTTGGCATCACCACAATTCAGTTGTCAATTCTGAAGCATCTTGTCACAAGGCGTTTTATTTGCAGGTGGTACTATTACAACAATTATAACAATACAAAAACAACATGTTTGCTTTTGCCTTGGGAGATTGTGTTGTCAAGTCCTTGTCCAGACTTGCAATTTTTTCTGCTTTGAAATTGCATAAGTGTCCACATTAGGAAATTCTAGTTTTGCAGTTAAGTATTAAAAAATTTTATTTCACAACAAATTTTGCCTGAAAAATTAACAATTATTTTTACTTTTTGTTACATTTTCAGAGCAATTATGAATAAAATTCCGAGGGAAATTTCTCCCTTTTCTAATTAGAATTTTTTGTTTTCCCTATAACTTGCCATTAGTTGGAATTGTTCCCCAGGAAAAATTTCTCACGGAATTTTATTCGTAATTGCCCTCTTTATGTTTTTCATACAACTGAACAAATAAAATAAAATAAAACCTCAAATACACCTACAAACTTCAAATTAACAACTGCGAATTTCAAAACAAAAGAGAGTTGCGAGCACATGAAACTCTGTACCCCTCCCCAATCTTCTCATCCCTCTCACCAATACACTCAAGAATTGCTGCAACAAAAATTGCAAGTATGGGCGAGGACCAACATAAGCACGTATGTACGTGCTTCTAACTAGCAAGAATATAGTGAGCCTGAACTAGTAACACCACCTGTAAATACATACATACATATATATGTACATAAATGATGTGGAAGTATTTTGTAGTTTAAATACGTCCCAGCTAGCATTTGAGTGATAATTTTTTGCAGAAATCTCTTATATGATTCTTCTCAGATCACGTTTGATGATTAAAGACTGATTTATCACTTGGGTGATTGAAAAAGTATTCACTTATGAATCATCTGTATGATCAAGTTTTGATTTCTTGAAAATAGAGGAACAAAATGCCAAAAAACCGCAAAAAGGTGATTTAATGATTTAATTACTCAAAAATTAATCATCAAATCGTATCAGAAATGATTTCTTGGTATGATTCATCTGTAGGGTACCATTTTCTCACAACGGGAGTATCATTTATGATAGAGAAATGAACTCATATGCCGTTATTTTTCCCGACAAGCTGATTCGGAAAAGATTCGATTATGATAAAAAATGCTAGATGAAGTACAAAAAATTAAAGTATTTTAAATACATACATGACCAGCAAGTATTTTTTATTTTGTATTTTGTATTTTAAATACATAGCCTGAAAATATTTTGTATTTTGTATTGTAAATACATGACCAGCAAGTATTTTGTATTTTGTATTTCAAATACCGCAAGCCATGTATTTTGCCCAACTCTGTTTCTAAGCAAGCATCACAAATTTTTCAGTCACGAAGTATTTTCTTCTTTACTCATATACCTGCAATAACTGAAACAAATTATTGAAAACAGTGTTGTGTAGCGTTTGTTTTAGAAGATTTCTTGTAGTAATGCATTTGAAAAATCCCTCTTGTCTTGACAGTTCTTATAAATGGTCTTGTGCAGGACTTTAGTATGTACACATATTATCAAATGTCTTATCAATACTCCCGTATTTATTAGATCTTAACAATCACACTTACATATCTACATCATGAAAATATACGAACAGCCCAAACCATTCATTCAAAGCATATGTCAAAACTAAGCAAACTTATTATGGACATAGAAACTATAAATTCCCATGATCGTATGAAAAGTCAAAGAAGGCGGACTTAGCTAAATAAACAAAGTCTGTTATATAAACAAATATCTCACAGGCAGACTTTAACAATCTTAAGTATAAAAAAATACTAGGATGAAAAAAGTTCAGATATATGATAATATTTTATACTACCAAATGTCTGGCATGACACACAAAGAGGTGATGACGTAATACACAAACACACACACACATACAAACGTACATAATGAAATTTTATAATATGAAATTCAAATTCCTCTGTCATGAAATACGAAACAATATTTTTTAAATAAATAACTGAAGGTTTCATAACAACGTCTTCGTCCCCACCATATGATCACGTACATTACTCCAAAAACATAAACATACATTACCAAATGCCATCCCTCTCAACTTCCATTCACAACAGGGACAGCAAAAAAAAATATGGAAAAATATTATTCTCAGAACATAATTAATGATAATGGCAAAATTATTACAAATTGGTACAAAAAACCTACTTCTTCAGGAAGAATAATAAATTTTCATTCAACTCAGCCGTTACAAATGAAATTGAATACGGCTACTAATTTTATTAAAAAAGTTCTACACCTAAGCGACAAAAAATATAAAAGACATAACATAGACACAATATGGAAAATACTGGGTAAAAATAACTATCCATCCTAGATAATAAATAATTTGATAAATAAAATTCGGAAAAACGAAAATAAAAATTCCACAAACAAAAGGGGGGACGGAGAAACCAAAAAAATTTTACAGTGTACCCTACATACCAAAACTCACAGAAACAAAAACTTTAAATAAAATAATTGAAGACAAAACAATAACAATTGCACATAGATCGAACAAAACCTTAAGAAGCTTGTTCACAAACAACAAAACAAAAATTGACAAATTAAAAACAAACAATGTTGTTTACGAAGTAAAATGTAATGGAAACGAGAGAGAAAGCTGTGATTTAGTTTATATAGGCACAACAAGAAGAATGCTAGGGACGAGAATTAATGAACACAAGGCAGACATAAGAAAAGGAAAGGAAGCAACAGCTTTATCACTACATGTTAAAGAGTGCAATCATGTAGCGGACTTAGAAAATATAAAAATATTGGACAAAGAAAACAAAGAGAACAAACGTTACGCTCTTGAAAGTTTGCGGATACAAAAAAAAATACAAAGGACAATGAACACAAAGGAAGATAAAGATAAAACCAAACTACAATATTCTGCCGCAATAGTCTGATTTAGTTGGACTTCTGTGATATTAGCGTTAAGATTGACGAATAAATTTGTGTTGTATTGTGTTTACTTATTTATTTATTTTTTATTTATACAAATTCTGTGTCGTGAAGTCCAGTTTTTCTATTTTTAATTAATAAGTTAATAGTGACAATATGTAAATATTGTGTATGATATGATATATAAATATGACAATATTTATGTTTTCAGCTAAATATTTTAATAACATTTATGTGTTCAGCGTGTTGTGAATCAGAATAAAAAAATTTTATGATCTATGCTAGCTAGCTCTTTAAAAAAATGTTGTCTTATCAGTTAAACGTCTTAATACACACAATCAAATCGTGTATGTGTTCATATCAGTTAACATGTACATACATTCCCATCCAGGGCTGGAAAACTCATATTATAAATAAATGCTCATAAAATATATGAAGCAAGAAACATAATTGAAATGCATGACATTCCCATCCAGGCATGAGCAGACTTTTGTACCCCGAAGCCTCACAAAACAACTACTTGCTACTTGTAGTTACGTTACTTTCATATACTGCTGAAAGCGTTAAGTACGGTTTAGGGTATTGCAGGTTTAGTGTTTACTATATACAATCACTATCAAAATATGTATGTGCAGTATAAGGATACAATTTCTTAATACTTTAAATTTATATAATTATGAACGTGTGGGTTTATAGCGTGTAAATTTTAATCACGCTTATATCAGTTCTCGTTGTACCTTCATAGTGAACAGACGTAATAGTGGAATTTTTCTTACATACAAAATAAACAAAAAAAAATTATACAAAAAATATTCGTAGTACATATTAACTTTGATAAATAAGTCTTTTTTTTGCTTTGCTAATATTTTTACATATTGAAATAACAAAAACAAAAAAAAACCGTAAACAAAAAAACATACAAACATACCCTTGAGGAATACTCTATATGAGTACCCCAAAGGAAAAAAATAGTGAAGTGAGTTCTAACGGCAGAAATACCTATTTTACTGTGAGTTTTGATGCTCATAATAATATCAATAAAAATAAAATATCTGATAATAGACTTGCTGTGAGTTCTGAAGCTCTTAATAAAAATAAAAAATCTGATAATAGACTTTTTCTAACGGCAAAACCACAGTTTCGTCAGCGATCAACTTCGCTTTGTCCAATGCCAACTAGTGAATCGTTGACAATATTGCCTAGTACTTCCACATTTAACTCAGCGATATCACCCGCCTCGGGCTCGGGGTCACCACTTAACCAAGTTGTCACTGAAAATAAGAGTAGCCCAAAACCCAAGGTCCAAGTCGAAATGGACAGATACATTACAATTTTAAAGCGCGGGCGAAGCCCAATTCTACTAAAATTGCATCTGCTCCAAAGATGTCTAGGGATAACAGCGCATCCTCAACTAATCGCCAAAACCGCTTTAAAATTCTTCAAGATGACAACGACAAGCCCGAGGTATCCTCGAACAAAACATCCAAGCCGCCACCAATCTATTTGAGACAAAAAAATTCAAATGCCCTTATTAAAAAATTAATTTCGGACATTGGTGAGAATAAATTTCACATTGTTCCAATAAAACGTGGCAACATCGATGAAACTAAAATTCAAATTTATGACGAAAAAGATTTCCGCAAAATGGTTGCTGAATTTGAAAAAAGTAAAACAAGCTTCTACACATACCAGCTTAAGAGCGCTAAAGACATGCAGATCGTATTGAAGGGCATAGATTCTTATGTTGTCCCCGAAGAAATAAAAGATGCACTCGTCCTCCAGGGGTTCAAGGTAAAAAATGTGTCCAATATAATAAATAGAGAAAAGATTCCCCAACCCCTATTTCGTGTTGAACTTGAGCCTAATGATATAAAATTGAAAAAAAAATGAGACGCATCCAATTTATAATTTAAAATACCTCTTGTACAGAAAAATCACAGTTGAAGAGCCACATAAGCGTTCAGGTCCTGTACAGTGCCATAATTGCCAAGAATATGGCCATACAAAAACATACTGTGTTGTGTGTGGCGAATTACACGGCACCGCTAGCTGCAACAAACCAAAAGATCAAATTGATAAAAAATGCAGTAATTGTGGACGTAATCACACCGCTAACTACAGAGGTTGTCCTGTGTACTCTTTGGTAAAGAAGACTATGGTGCAAAAACCTAAATTAGCTCCAGCTCAATCAGCAAACGCTTACTCTGCCACTTTTCTGCAAATGAGCCAACCAGTTACTTCCCGTGTATCGTATGCAGGTGCTGCTAAGGCTAGTTCTATTCCGACACAAAATGTTTCACCGCAAAATAATTCAACAAATACAAACTCAAACTTTAATTTTAATCGCCTTGAAGCCACTATTGAAAATCTTGTGCAAACTATAAACAATTTTACAACAAATATGACTAGCATGATGCAAGAAATGCTGCGAATGCAGAATACTCTGCTTCAAGCATTAGTCAACAAACCATGAACACGTTAAAAATATGTTTCTGGAATGCAAACGGCATTCGCCAACATAAAAATGAACTTGAGCACTTCCTCACGGAGAAAAATATTGATGTAATGTTAGTATCTGAGACTCATTTGACTTCGAGAAGTCTTTTTAAAATTTATGGCTACACTATATATGATACAAAGGACCCTAGAGGAAGGGCTTGCGGTGGATCAGCAATTCTAATAAAGTCAAGACTCAAGCACTATGTTATTGATAACATTTGTGAAGAATGCCTACAAGCAACAAATATTGGCATTGAAAGTTTTTGTTCAAATTTCGTTATATCATCAATTTACTCCCCTCCCAGATTTTCAATCACTGAGAATCAATATGAGGATTTCTACAAATCTCTTGGACCTTGTTTTGTAGCAGCTGTAACATACGTTCTGGGGTTCGCGCCTTGTTACACCCAGAGGTCGAGCATTGTTCAACACTATTTCAAAAATGGGCTTGGATTTCATTTCGAGTGGGGAGCCCTACTGGCCTACTGACATACAAAAAATTCCGGATGTTATAGATTTTGGAGTCATAAAAAATATCTCTAGGGAAAGAATTGATTATTGAGGGGTTTAGCTGGATCCTAAGCGCATTTCACTGTTGCTAATGGAGATCATCAGGGAGCCCTTACCCAAATTTCTTAGAACAACTAGAGTTATTATGTTATAAACTTTCATTTAAACAAATGAGAAGCCTAACAACAAATAACAAAGTTGAAACCAGAACTCAACATGTTTTTTTATTTTCTTATTTTACCATTGCTACATTGGCTGACCATTTTTTCAGCTTCAAACTGTAGTTGTAAGAGTATGTAAAAGAAAATAAATGTAAATAACAACAACAGCTATTAAAGTATAGAGTGTTGCCACACAAATTTTTTTTGACCGGGTATCAAGTTAATAATTAGTGTTTTTGTGGGAATTGTTAAAATTTAAGTTTAAAATTTTTTAAACGCACTAATAATCCCAAATTATTATTTTACTTATTAAGTAAAATATTTTTTATTAAAAATACATTGAAATTGATTATTGAGGGGTTTAGCTGGATCCTATGCGCATTTCACTGTTGCTAATGCAAATCATCAGGGAACATTTACCCAAATTTCTTAGAACAACTAGAGTTATTAATATATAAACTTGCATTTAAACAAATGAGAAGCCTAACAACAAATAACAAATTTGAGACAAGAACTCAATAATCAACATGTTTTTTTATTTTCTTACTTTACCATTCCTACATTGGCTGACTTTTTTCAGATTCAAATTGTAGTTGTCAGAGTATCTAAAAGAAAATAAATGTAAATAACAACAACAGCTATTAAAGAATAGAGTGTTGCTACACAAGTATTTTTTGACCGGGTGCAAAGTTAATAATTAGTGTTTTTATGGGAATTATTAAAATTTAAGTTTAAAATTTTTTAAACGCACTAATAATCCCAAATTATTATTTTACTTATTAAGTAAAATATTTGTTATGAAAAATACATTGAAATTGATTATTGAGGGGTTTAGCTGGATCCTAAGCGCATTTCACTGTTGCGAATGCAGATCATCAGGGAACCTTTACCCAAAAATCTTAGAACAACTAGAGTTATTATGTTATAAACTTTCATTTAAACAAATGAGAAGTTCAACAAATAACAAAGTTGAAACAAGAACTCAATAATCAACATGTTTTTTATTTTCTTACTTTACTACATTGGCTGACTTTTTTTCAGCTCTAGTTGTAGTTGTAAAAAGTATGTAAAGAAAATAAATGTAAATAACAACAACAGCTATATAAGAATAGAGTGTTGCCACACAAGTATTTTTGACCTGGTGCAGTCAAGTTAATAATTAGTGTTTTATTTTTGGGAATTGCTACAATTTAATTTTAACGTTTATTAACGCACTAATAATCCCAAATTATTATTTTACTTAATTAGTAAAATAACTTTTTTATTAAAAATACATTTAAATTGATTATTGAGGGGTTTAGGTGGATCCGATGCGCATTTCACTGTTGCTAATGCAGATCATCAGGGGACCTTTACCCAAAAATCTTAGAACAACTAGAGTTATTATGTTATAAACTTTCATTTAAACAAATGAGAAGTTCAACAAATAACAAAGTTGAAACAAGAACTCAATAATCAACATGTTTTTTATTTTCTTACTTTACTACATTGGCTGACTTTTTTTCAGCTCTAGTTGTAGTTGTAAAAAGTATGTAAAAGAAAGTAAATGGAAATAACAACAACAGCTATTAAAGAATAGAGTGTTGCCACACAAGTATTTTTTGACCGGGTGCAGTCAAGTTAATAATTATTGTTTTTATGGGAATTGTTAAAATTTAAGTTTAAAATTTTTTAAACGCACTAATAATCCCAAATAATTATTTTACTTATTAAGTAAAATATTTTTTATTACAGTTTTACAGTTTTCTCGTTGTACCTTCATAGTGAACAGACGTATTAGCGGAATTTTTTTTACATACATACTTAATAAAAAAAACCATACAAAAAAATATTTGTAGTACATAATATTCGTTGTACATTAACTTTGATAAATAAGCTTTTTTTGCTTTGCTAATATTTTTTACATAGACAGTAATAACTAAAACAAAAACAACCGCAAACAAAATAACTCAAAGTGCCCTTGAGGAATACACCAACAAAGTGCCCTTGAGGAATACTCTATATGGGTACCTCAAAAACAAATAATTGTGAGGTGAGTGATAACGGCAGAAATGCCTATCTTACTGTGAGCTCTGATGATCTTAATGATAATAATAAAAATAAAAAATCTGATGATAGACTTACTGTGAGTTCTGATGATCTTAATTTAAAAAAAAATAAAAAACTTGATGACAGACCTTTTTTAACGGCTAAGCCAATTTTTCGTCAGCGATCAACTTCGCTTTGTCCAATGCCAAGTGTTTCGTTAACATTACAGTTGCCTACTACTTCGTCATTTAAATCAGTGATATCATCCGATTCATCACTTACCCAATTAGTCACTGAAAATAAAAAAAGCCCAAAACCCAAGGTCCAAGTTGGAATGGACCGATATATTATTGTGGGAAAGCGCGGGCGAAGCCCTAATTCTACTAAAATTGCATCTGCTTCAAAGGTATCTAGGGATAACAGCGCATCATCTACTAATCGTTTTCAAATATTGCAAGATGACAACGACACACCTGATATATCCGCGAAAAAAACCTCCAAGCCGCCACCAATATATTTGAGAGAAAAAAATTCAAACGCTCTTATTAAGAAATTAATTTCGGTAATTGGTGAGAATAAATTTCACATTGTTCCAATAAAACGTGGCAATATCGATGAAACGAAAATTCAAATCTATGACGAAACAGATTTCCGCAAAATGGTTGCTGAATTTGAAAAAAGTAAAACAAGCTTCTACACATACCAGCTTAAGAGCGCTAAAGGCATGCAGATCGTATTGAAGGGCATAGATTCTTATGTTGCCCCCGAAGAAATAAAAGATGCACTCGTCCTCCAGGGGTTCAAGGTGAAAAGTGTGTCCAATATAATAAATAGAGAAAAGATTCCCCAACCCTTATTTCGTGTTGAACTTGATCCTAATGATATAAAATTTAAAAAAAATGAGACGCATCCAATTTATAATTTAAAATACCTCTTGTACCGAAAAATACAGTTGAAGAGCCACATAAGCGTTCAGGTCCTGTACAGTGCCATAATTGCCAAGAATATGGCCATACAAAAACATACTGCAATTTACCCTCTGTTTGTGTTGTGTGCGGCGAATTACACGGCACCGCTAGCTGCAACAAACCAAAAGATCAAAGTGATAAAAAATGCAGTAATTGTGGAGGTAATCACACCGCTAACTACAGAGGTTGTCCTGTGTACTCTTTTGTAAAGAAGACTATGGTGCAAAAACCTAAATTAGCGCCAGCTCAATCAGCAAACGTTTACTCTGCCACTTTTCAGCAAATGAGCCAACCAGTTACTTCCCGTGTATCGTATGCAGATGCTGCTAAGGCTAGTTCTATTCCGACACAAAATGTTTCACCGCAAAATAATTCTACAAATACAAACTCAAACTTTAATTATAATCGCCTTGAAGCCACTATTGAAAATCTTGTGCAAACTATAAACAATTTTACAACAAATATGACTAGCATGATGCAAGAAATGTTGCGAATGTTAGTATCTGAGACTCATTTGACTTCGAGAAGTCTTTTTAAAATTTATGGCTACACTATATATGATACAAAGGACCCTAGAGGAAGGGCTTGCGGTGGATCAGCAATTCTAATAAAGTCAAGACTCAAGCACTATGTTCTTGATAACATTTGTGAAGATACCTGCAAGCAACAAAGATTGGCATTGAAAGTTTTTGTTCAAATTTCGTTATATCATCAATTTACTCCCCTCCCAGATTTTCAATCACTGAGAATCAATATGAGGATTTCTACAAATCTCTTGGACCTTGTTTTGTAGCAGCTGGAGACTACAATGCGAAACATACGTTCTGGGGTTCGCGCCTTGTTACACCCAGAGGTCGAGCATTGTTCAACACTATTTCAAAAATAGGCTTGGATGTCATTTCGAGTGGGGAGCCCACTTATTGGCCTACTGACATACAAAAAATTCCGGATGTTATATATTTTGGCGTCATAAAAAATATCTCTAGGGATTTAATTCAAGTTCAAGCTTCTCTTGATCTCTCGTCCGATCACTCCCCGACGATCATTACAATTTGTAGCCCATTAAGAAGTAACTTACCTGACCCATATGTGAAGATGATCAATCGTGTTAATTGGCTGGGGTTCAAAAAATATCTCAGCAGTCATTTTACGGAAAATATTACGCTTAGAACACCCGATGATATTGAATCGAACATTGCCAATCTCAGCGAGAATATTAAACAGGCTGCTGAACATGCCACTATCTCCCATCCGCAGATTGGGTTTAATAAAATTTATTCTACAGACATTGAACGTCTCGTACGTGAAAAAAGAAGGGCTAGAAGGGAATGGCAACAGCACAGATCACCACAAAATAAAATCAGATTTAAAGAGTGCACTAAACGACTCCAAGAGTTGTTTGCATCTGAAAAAATTGCATCTCTTAAAAATTATCTGGATGGTCTTGATGTTACACCGGCGTCTAATTACTCCTTGTGGCGCGCTGCCAGAAAGCTTAAAACACCCGTTGAGTATAAGCCACCTCTACGCACATCTACCGGAGGTTGGGCAAGAAGCGATACTGAAAAAGGTAAAATATTTGCTGAGCACTTAAAATCCGTTTTTACGCCAAATATATGTACTGGTGTTGCTGATTTGCCGAATATAGTCGCTCTACCCCCTCAACACATAAAGTTTAAGACGCGTGATTTACAAAAATTAATTGCCGAACTCAACCCGAAGAAAGCTCCGGGTATTGATGGAATTAGTAATCAGATGCTGATGAATTTGCCTCGTATTGCAATGAGAATCGTATTATTCATATTTAATGCTATTTTACGACTGGAGTATTATCCACACAACTGGAAACTTGCCAAGGTTAAAATGATTCCAAAGCCGGGCAAATATATAACAAAGGCTGAGTCATATAGGCCAATAAGTCTACTATCTACAATGTCAAAGCTTTTCGAAAAACTGCTCAAAACAAAATTGTCCACAATTCTAATTAGTAGTGGGTGCATACCAGACCATCAATTTGGTTTTAGAAGTCAGCATAGCACCATTGAACAAACTCACAGATTGGTTCAGTTTATAAGAAGAACTTTTGAGGAAAAAAAGTATTGTTCTGCGCTGTTTATAGACATTTCCCAGGCATTTGATAAAGTGTGGCATGAAGGCCTAATATTAAAATTGAAGACTTACTTACCAATAAACATTTTAAATCTTTTGGAAAGTTACATTATTTCCCTTAAGTTCACTGTTGCGGAAGGAGACTTTACAAGTAGGCCTGAAACAATTTCATCTGGTGTGCCACAGGGGAGTATACTGGGACCAGTTTTAAATTTAATTTATACTTGTGATATGCCTGTGAGCAGTAGTAGCCTGCCTTAGTATGCATGAAAACCTGATGAGGCATCCCGCAAACTCCAGGAACACATTAGCCAGATGTAGCTTTGGTTAAACTTATGGAGAATCAAGGTAAATGAACAAAAGTGTGTTCAAGTAACATTTACTTTACGAAGAGATACTTGTTCCCCCATTCGGATTAACAATCAAGTTGTTTCTCAACATTCACATGTGAAATATCTTGGTATACACCTTGATCGACGACTTACATGGAAACACCACATTGACTCTAAGTTAACTCAAATGAAACTTAAAGCTCGTAATAACTGGACACATTCGCCTAAAAAAGAGGGATACAAGGGCTCTTATTCACAGCACTCCAGATGGGACTTCCTGAAAATTCTTTTATTTTTTATATTTTTTCCTTTTGATTATAAATACTTATGTTTTATATATAACTACTACTAAGCTTATGTCCGACACTGGTCGGGCCTAATTATATTTTTATATTTAAGATTTGAATACTTATTGTTAGTTCATATATGAAGATACAATAAATAAAATAGCATGTAATAAAAAAAAAAACGTTTATATCAGTAAAATTATACTTAAATAATTAGTATAATATGGAGTGTGTAAGTGTTTAATTAATAATTACAAAAAAAAAAAATGTTGGATTAAGATATTGCTTATTATACTTAAACATGATTCTTTCCGTGATGGTATATGGCGAATGATATGTATGTTCGGTCTTCCCATATTTACGATTGCTCTACAAATTCCTGTGGATTGATGTTGGTTGTACGTATGTATGTCGTGCTGATTTGGCTCTTGTCACTATCGCCTTGCGACTTACGCATTCAGTGGTTGCCGAATGGAAGGCTATGCTTGCATCCAACACAAATATTGGTTTTATACAAAGCAGAGATGCACAAAAACAAATTTGTGTTTTTTATGCCAAGTTCTAGAAATCACATGGAAAGATCAAGTACAGTCGATATTCTTAGGAAACTTTTTATTAAAACACTTCCTTAATTTATAGCTTAACAAACGTGAATGATCTTCTTTTAGCTTGCTACCATGTGTCTATGCTCGTATGACTTTTTTTATAACTGTTTAGCTATTACATTTATTGAAAAGTAAAAGAGTTAAAAACAACTAAGTTTCTAATATTTTTAATTGCAATATAACTTGGAGCTTAATTTTTTTCTTATTTAATATGTCACTTGGATCCTTTGTGATCTAATCCCCTTATATTAAATTAAATCAAAATTTAATGGCTTCATAAAACTTTAAATAAAACATAAATTTTAGTTAATTTAGTTATTATTTTTCGAACTGTATTTGTTTCTATATTCTTATGAATAGAATAGGCTACTGTTCGTAACGCTTTTTAAGCCAGAAGAACGCTGATGAGGAAGGTTTAGTGGCCTTTGAAAACGGCTGGCTGTTCCGTTCAACTATGTGTTGTTGTCAGAATATTTACAACTAACTTTGATGTTATTTGTTCATTAATAATTATCACATGTAATTTGGCTTAAAAAGCGTTACGAACAGTATCCTATTCTATTCATAAGAATATAAAAACATAAATTGCCTCAAAGTACCAAATAGTTATGGGATATACATATATATAAAAACAAATGTAACTAATTTACTGTATTTGGTATTTCCAGAAAACTCTCCATATTTTTACGCATTTGGTTCCAATTTAAATCGCAATTATTTGGATAACTATGACAGCATTCCTACATTGGAATGGCTTTGCGTTCTAAAATCAACGGAATTTTGTGATTATGAGAATTGGATTTGTCAGTTTGTTTCAAAAATTTATCAACAATGCAATTGGCCACAGTTCCAGGAGTTAGCTGCCAAGGATACATATTTTGCAGAACAATCCTTAATACCATTTGCACGATTATTGCTGCAGTGCTCACAACATTCACATATCAATGATATTCTACAAATGTTGAAATATTTCTTTGATGAATTCGTGCAACATCACCATGCAACAAGTGTAGGTGAACCTAAAAGGATTTTTAAGGATAAACGTGTTATAAATATGATGCTAAATATGTGTGAAGCCATACGTGTTACTAACAATTGGTATTATTTATGATTTTTAACTATTGAACTAAAGTAACATGCTTATCAAATGATAAATTTATATTGCCAGGAATTTGCCTTTGAAACTGATAAATGTTTCGCGGGCCTGTAATTATTGTCAAGCTTATTTCTTATCAATTATATATCTGGAATTGTGGGCGTTAAATGAAGGAGAACCCGGCCAGGCACCAAATAGCAAAACTAAAGTGGACATAATGTCAAATCCCCAATTCCAAGAGGTTGCTAGGATGGTAATTTTATATATTTACTTAAACATATTTATATATATTTATTTAAACAAAATTCTCATATTCGCCTTGTTCTTATGCATGTATGTATATATATGTCTATACTTCAGGCCTACGATTCCATTGGTTGTAACGATGCCATTTCTGGTTTTATAAATCCATTAAATTCTCGAATGGACTATTTAAACCTCACAAATAATTGGTCTGACATTCTTATTGAGTCTAATGATACTTCTTGCAGCAGCAGTGACAATTATCTATGCAATTCAATTTTAAAACGCAATGGGATGTTTAATCTGGCTAATGCAAATACCCACAAATCTTATATAGATTATGAAATATGCTGGCGTTTATGCCGTTGGGATACGGTAGTTGAGGGTCATTCTAAAGTTAATAACCTTAATGATATGGAATATGAATTTGAAAAACATCATTTCAATGCTCTAAAGTGTTTGTTCAACAAAGAAGAAAATAATACTCTGGCCGCCATTACGAAGTCCAGGCATTGTATTTTAAATATTTTAAAAGAAATCAGTGTGGAATGCTTGCAAAGTGTATATAAGTATATGACATGGCTCCAATTGCTGCAACAGTCAGAAGATTTCTGTTCGGTAAGTACTCGTATGGGCAATTTGGATTTTTTTTATGCTTTATATCGCTCTTAAATACTTTTCAGATTCAATTTTCTAAATGCGTGCCAATTGATCATATATTAGAAAGGTGGAACTTGAAATCGGATGATTTGCATTATGGAAACTTTTATTGTAAGGAACTAATATTGTCGCATCAAATATCGTTATTCCAAACAGCGGGTGTACGAGCCAGTCGGAAAATTTATGAGTTTTATAAGGTAAATTGAAAGAACTCTTGCATACACAAAAAAATTATTCGCAAAAAAATTTCAAACAAACGTGTGTTTTGAAATAAAATTTAGTTTCGGTAAATATTTTTACTGTTCCAGTAAATTATTTGTTTCAATTTTGTTTTATAAAAAAAACTGTATCATATAATTTCATTTGCTTGTGTTGGTGTTTTCCTTGCTTGTTCATTGACTCAACGTGGAAATGTGCTGATGTTGTTGTTTTCTTTAAATGCTCGTGTTGTATACGTGTGAACTCGGACAAGAAGCCGAAAAACGTCGTGGCTTGTTTTTTTTACTCAACAAAGTTATTTTTCAAACAAATTATTACAAAATTTTGTATTTGAATTTACAAATTTCTTTGTAGGACCTAAATTGAAAAAATTGATATTTGATTCAGAGAATTTTGTGTTTGAAATGGAAAATTAGTTTTTTCTGTGATATGTTTAACATCCCAGCAAAAAATTTCAAAAAAGGTAATCGGGTTTGGATTTAAGTATTTTTGGTGGAAGCTGATCCTTACTGGATTACAAACTTAATGATTTTAACAAGGCGTGAGACTAAAATAATCGATTCTTGAGAAGTACTTACTTTTTTTATTTGGCAACTTGTTCACGTAATATATTTAACCAAAAAAAATTATTCTCTTCATTTAGCAACTTGTACATAATTTTTTTAAATTTTAGGTAATGTGATTTGTAAGCGAGTAATGAAATTAGGTAATCAGAAAAGTAAGTCATTATATGGCAAGTAGTTCTGATGGTAATGTGTAATTTTTTGCTGGGATACTAACAAATGAAATGAGTCGAATCAGAAATGAAAAAGCTACCGCAAACAGTGAGGACTTTTGCAAAATAAATGGTAATAAATCTCGAACTTCTAAACTACTGATTGCATTTATATAAAACTTCGTACATCCGTAGAAGAGGACTGAGGCTTTATAACACATCTTTTGGAAGCCTTCTGGCTTAAGCTGGACAGGAGTTACAGTGGGCCTAAGTTGACCACATGGGATTCAAAAAACTTTCTGAGGCTTGTACGTTTTAGGAAACTTGTCCGATTTTTATGGGACAAAGCGTTTTGAGCTAAGCTTTAAATTCCTAAGAAATAATGCCCTCAGGTGTGTTTTCGTATCTCTCATAACTTAGAAGATATTTGACTTTAGACAGCAAACAACTTTTTTTTGCCTTGACTTTTTTTGGTATATCAGATATAACTTTTTAGTATATTGTTGTATTTTAAATTAAAACACAACATTTAATATTTGACAAAATTCTTAATAAAAATTTTTTAATACATATGTTTATTTATTGTATCTTCAAATATGAACTAACACTAAGTATTCAAATCTTAAATCTAAAATAATTAATTAGGCCCGACCTGTGTCGGACATAAACTTAGTGATAGTTATTTATAATACATAAGTAGTGATAATCAAAAGGAAAAAAATATAAAAAAAATAAAAAATAAATAAAAAAATAAAAGTATTTTCAGGAAGTCCCATCTGGAGTGCTGTGAATAAGAGCCCTTGTATCCCTCTTTTTTAGGCGGATGTGTCCAGTAAAGTTCAAAATATTACGAGCAAGCGGATTAGGATGTGATTCGAGTTTTGTTAGATATTTGCCTGCGTATTTTGCAATTTCTTCAGTCACTAGAGGCATATCCAAATCACGATGTATATTTGAATTTTTGATGTACCATGGAGCCGATGTTATCATGCGTAAAATTTTGTTTTGCCTGCGTTGAATTTTCTCTACATTTGAAGCTGAAGCAGTGCCCCATAGCTGAATTCCATAGCACCATATAGGTTTTAAGAGCGACTTGTATATTAAAAGTTTACAATCTAGGCTGAGGGTTGAATTTCTACCAACCAGCCAATGTATCTGAGTTAGTTTAAGTTTCATTTGCGTTAGTTTCAGCTTCAAATGTCGAGAGAATCCAACGAAGGCAAAACAAAATTTTACGTTTGATAACATCTGCTCCATGGTACGTTTTAATTCAAATATTCATCGTGATTTAAATATGCCACTAGTGAGTGAAGAAATTGCAAAATACGCAGGCAAATATTTAACTAAACTCGAGTCACATCCTAATCCGCTTGCCCGTAATATTTTGAGCTTTACTGGACACATCCGCTTAAAAAAGAGGGACACAAGGGCTCTTATACCCAACACTGCAGATGGGACTGCTTAAAAATACTTCTTTTTGATTATCACTACTTATGTATTTTTTATAAATATCACTAAGCTTATGTCCGATATTGGTCGGGCCTAATAATTATATTTAGATTTATGTCAATGTGGTATTTCCATGTGAGCCTTCGATCAAGATGTATACCAAGGTATTTCACATGTAAATTTTGAGGAACATTTTGAATATTGATTGTAATGGGGGAACAAGTGTCTTTTCTTAGGGTAAATGTTACCTGAGCACACTTCTGTTCGTTTAGCTTTATTCTCCACATGTTTAACTATAGTTCTAGCTGAGTAATATGTTTGCTGAAGATATCGGGAAGCCTCGTGAGGGTTTTCGTACATACTAAGGCAGGCTGTATCATCGGCAAATGTAGATGTGTGAATATTACTGCTCAAGGGCATATCACAAGTGTAAATCAAATACAAAACTGGCCCCAGTATGCTCCCCTGTGGCACAACGGATGAGATTATTTCAGGCGTACTCATAAAGTCTCCTTCCACAACAGTGAACTTCCGGGCAATAATGTAACTTTCCTACAGATTTAGAATGTTTATTGGTACGTAAGTCTTTAATTTTAAAATTAGGCCTTCATGCCACACTTTATCAAATGCCTGAGAAACGTCAATAAACAGCGCAGAGCAACACTTATTTTCTTCAAAAGTTTCGCTTCTAAATTGAACCAATCTATGAGTTTGTTCAATTGTGCTATGCTGACTTCTAAATCCAAATTGATGATCCGGTATGCACTCATTATCAGTTAGAATTGGGGACAATTTTACCATGAGTAACTTTTCAAAGAGCTTTGACATTGTTGACAGTAAACTGATAGTCCTATATGACTCAGCCTTGCCAAGATCTTTGCCCGGCTTTGGAATCATTTTAACCTTGGCAAGATTCCAGCTGTTTGGATAATACTCAAGTCGTAAAATGGAATTAAAAATGAATAACAGGATTCTAATTGCAATACGAGGCAACTTTATCAGCATCCGGTTACTAATTTCATCAATACCCGGAGCTTTTTTCGGATTGAGTTCTGCTATTAGATTTTGTACGTTTTAAATTTTATTGGTCGAGGTGGTAGCCCAACTACATTTGGCAAATCAACAGCACCAGAAAATGTGTTTGGGGGTAAATACGGATTTTAAATGCTCACCAAATATTTTACCTTTTTCAGTATCGCTTCTTGCCCAACTTCCTGTAGATGTACGCAGAGGTGGTTTAAACGCAATTGGTGTTTTAAGCTTTCTCGCAGCGCGCCACAAAGAGTAATTAGATGCTGGTATGACATCAAGACCTTCCAAATAATTTTTAAGAGATGCAGTTTTTTCAAATGCAAGCAAGTCGTTTAGTGCACTCTTTAAATCTGATTTTAAGTTGGGGTGATCTGTGCTGTTGCCATTCTTTTCTAGCTCTTCTTTTTTGACTTAGGAGACGTTCTATATCCGTAGAATAAATTCTATTAACCCTAGTCTGCGGATGGGAGGTAGTGGCATGCTCAGCAGCCTGTTTTATATTTTCATTAAGGTTGGCAATATTAGATTCAATATCATCGGTTGTTCTTAGCGTAATATTTTCCGTGCAATGACTACTAAGATATTTTTTGCTTCCCAGCTAATTAACACGATTTATCAAATTCGCATATGGGTGAGGTAAGTCACTTCTTAATGGGCTAGAAATTGCATCATCATCTGGTTACTGATTCTATCAATTCCGGGAGTTTTCTTCTGGTTGAGTTTAGCAATTAATTTTTGAGCATCACTCGTCTTAAATTTTATGGGTCTTGGGGATAGCGCAACCGCAGTCATATGGAGTATTCCTCAAGGGCACTTAGTTTGTGTTTTTTTGTTTGCGCTTTTTAGTTTTGGTTGTTTTAGACTATGTCAAAAATATGAGCAAAACAAAAAAAAACTTATTTATCAAAGTTAATATGAAAGTATGTACTACGAATATTTTTTTATGATTTTTTGTTTGTTTAGTATGTATGCTTGGTTCAATTTAGAAGAAAAACATTTGAAGAAAAGAAGTATTGTTCTGCGCTGTTTATCGACGTTTCTCAGGCATTTGATAAAATAAAGTGTAGCATGAAGGCAAATATGGATGAGAAAGTTTTAAAGCAGTTGGTGTCGACAAGAAATGTATTGAAGGAAAAGCTACGTAATATAAAAAAATTGTGAAACAGATACATGTGAGCAACTAAGAAATACATTTAAATCTATAACAGAATTTCTTAAAGAATTCATAAATAGTTCTAAAAATATTGGAAGAATGCTTAAGAAAGAAGAAAGTAAAATCAAGACAGAAGCTGAAAATAATCCATGTCTCAAGTCTTAGAGACCATCAGTCAAGTACACCAAAGAAACTTGCAGAACTAACCATATTTGATAATACCATCTTATATAATGATGCTAATACTGAGAATGATGATGATGATGATTTTTACTCACATACTTCCAATACTGAAGACACTTATAGTGACTTATCAGTCTTGGAAAGAAGAAATGAATTAGATAGAAACTATGACGCACATAAAGATTTCAATAATGAATGGAAATTTGGTGATAGTAACCTAAAACTGAATGAAGATAAAATACTAGTTGGTAGTCAAATTTGGGCTCTAACAGTAGCTTTGTTTTCTCTATTGTTTCATAAAATACCAAAAAAAAACTGAAAACTAAATAAAATATATAATATCTACTAATGCATGCATATAAAATCATCATCATTCACTGACGGAGAACGATGTTATCAGTAAAGTGTTTCTGGAAACTCAAATCGACAAAGTAAAGGATAAATTAATAATCCAAATTGATGGACTACAACGTGAAATAAAATTAGAGATATAAGACAGTTATAAAATTGTAATTCTCTTCTTTAGATACTCACATTAATTAATAAAAATATTTCATTCATAAGAATTGAAATTACTGAACTCAAGCCTGATTAAGAAATTATTTCTGATTAAAATTCACTATAGTTCAACTAATAATCTCTCATTTAATTCATCATGGGCACGTGACAAAAATATGTTCACTTGGCGATCACTGTTCACTTGGCCAGAACTGCTTCAGAATGCTGGAAAGCTAAGTCAACTGTAGAAAGCAAAAACAAAGTAACATAAAGCCACTACAATAATACTTATATGTATGTACCGATGGTGCATCGAATAAGTAAAAATAATTAATGTGATGATCGTAAAAGATAAGTAAGAATAGTTAAACATACATAGGTAGAGTGATATAACTTCGTGCTAACCTAAATAGAAAATGGAAAAACAGAAAATGAATAGTGATACTTACAAATGTGTTTGCCAAAGGCAAATCAATAATTGTATACACAATCAATTCTCATATTCCACTTTCATAGATTTTCAGGTTAAATAGCTGATGTTAATAATATCTACCCCAGTAGATAGACATGGGTGCTGATGAAGTGCGTGGCTGCACAGAAAAATATCGGTATTTCCCCAGCTAATAGTGTCTAGTTTAATTTTTCTTCTCTTCTTTAGATACTCACATTAATTAATAAAAATATTTCATTCATAAGAATTGAAATTACTGAACTCAAGCCTGATTAAGAAATTATTTCTGATTAAAATTCACTATAGTTCAACTAAATCTAATAATGTCTCATTGTAAAAGACATTCTAAAAATTAAATCATCTTTTGAAAAACAAATTGAAGAGCTGAGCGATAAAATTTATATATTGGAAAGATAACTACATGTAAGTATAAATAGTTGAAAGTGTATCAAGTAAATCACAACACTCTCCAAAAAACTGTAAAACAACTCAATGTCTTTGCAAAAAAATTTAGTAAACGAACTCCATAATAAATTTCGAAAATTATTTTGTGCATTGTAGTGATGTAATGAAAGGAATAGATGATATTTAATGGAGCTGATTTAGGTGAAGTGGGTAACTATCCTTCAGAAAATAGAAATTATTGATTTGTGTATACTGTAAATGACACATTCTCAAAGTTTATATGGTCGGTATCGCTTAAAATAAAATCTTACAAATAGATGATGGTAAAGAATTTTTTTAATAAACACTGGAAAATTCATGCACAAATAGAAGATTAAACATTACTTAATATTAAATTATCAATAGTAGAATGATTTAATAGATAACTAAAAGGAATTATGTGTTAAGAATTCAGCATTAATGGTTCATATAAGTGGACTGATATACATATATAAAGACAGTGGACCAAAACACAGAAGAACGCTGATGAGGAAGGCTTAGTGGCATTCGAAAACGGCTGGCTGTTCCGTTCAACTACGTGTTATTGTCATAGTATTTACAACTAACTTTGATGTTATTTGTTCATTAATAATTATCACATGTAATTTGGCTTAAAAAGCGATACGAACATTAGCCTGTTCAATTCATAAGAATAAAGATTTTTTTTTATACACACATAATATACTGTGCACATTTTACTGTGCACATTTTCATAGCTTGTGCTCACTTCTAGTATAAACGAATATAGGAAGAAGAGACTAAAACCTTTCGAACCATATATATCTCGTTTCAGTGAATTGCAGATATATGTCTGTATATTTTAAACAAATATAAATTTTTTCGGTTTTTTCGAAATTTTTCTACTTTGGACCCGTTTTAGGCAGTATTTCTGTGCTGAAACCATACTGTTTATAACTTTATTTATAAAACATAATTGATTAAGAGTACTTCGCAGATTTGTTTTAAAAAGTCTGTTTATGTGAAGTATTTTCCTAAAAAAATATAGAAATAGATAAAACAAAATATGATTACTTCGGGTTATAAAACGTTATAATTTATTTGGTGAACTTACGTTCGATTCGGGGTTTTTTATAAGAATCTAAATACGTATGTACATATAAAAAACTTAGCACCAATAACAAAACACTACTTTAGGCACCAAGAAAAATAAGAATTAAGTAAAACATGAAAATGTCAAAAAAGCAAGCTTTTACTGAACATTAACGTGGGGTATTTCATACATAAACATCCCGCACCCCTTGCACGAGTGCAACAGTTGGGGCTAAGGCATAAAAGGAGATAGCAAATAAGATACAAGTAAATAAGATAAAAAATTCAATATAATTTCCGGAAATTCAATATTGGCAAAATAAAATACAAAAATTTTTTGTTTTTGAAAGAAAAATTAAAAAAAAAATTTAAAACTTAAGAAATACGTTTACTTTGAACATTTATAACTATAGTTGCAACATCTTTGGTGTAACCGCGTTGTTGTTGAGAATGTTGTGGGCAAGGTTGAACCTGTGATTGTTGTTGCAGTTGCTCTAATTGTTGTTTTAATTCTTGGACTTGTTGTTGTAATTGTTGGGTGTATATGCTATCATAGTCACGCATTCTTTTACCGTATTTCTTGTTATTTTTCGTGCCTTTCTTCTTTATTATCTTTCCTTTTCGATTTATTGCGAGGGTCGTCGTGCTACCTTTAAAACGACGAAGGAGGGTGTGATGTTTGGCTGAACACTCCATGCACCTCTCTCGGCTTGTACATTTGTCTCGCATATGGGAATGAGCCAGACAGTTAAAACAATAGCGGTATTTTGTTACCACCTTCGTACGCTCTCCTACCGACATCTTACGGAATTTGAGACACTCGTATAGCATGGTCACTTTTGCACAAGCGGCAATCTTGCATATTCTTCTCACTAGGGTCCAATTTTATATCCAGAGGATCTGCTGCCGATTTTTCAGCGGTGCGGTGCACTTCAAAACGAGCGACGGGCTTAGACATTACGAAAATCTAGGGGGAAATGAGAAAAAAAAAGAATTAATTGGAGTCCGAGTTAGGGAGGAGAACGAGCTTCATAATTGGTCGGGTAATAATGCCTGAAGCTGTTCTCACGTCAGCGACTCTAACTTTAGAATCCTGACCACAGTAGACTCTCTCAACACGACCTAATCTCCATAGAGTAGGGGGCAAATTGTCTTGACGAACAACCACCAAATCAACTACGGCAAAATCTCTCTCAGGTATTTTCGACTTTGTGCTCTTGTGTAATTCCTTTAAATATTCCTCCTTCCACCGTACAGCAAATTGGTGGTGGAGAATTTTAAGCTTTTGCCATCGGTTAAATAAGCTTAAGGACAATCCCGAATGGT
The DNA here is from genome assembly GCA_944452675.1 of Tachina lurida. Taxonomy (NCBI): domain Eukaryota; kingdom Metazoa; phylum Arthropoda; class Insecta; order Diptera; family Tachinidae; genus Tachina; species Tachina lurida. The sequence goes on along the minus strand of OX101755.1, from coordinate 43,153,238 downwards.
CTGGTTCGGCTCGTCCGGCTAGGAAGTGACCGGGGGTTAGGGGAATAAAATCAGTGGGATTGTCAAACATTGCACACAAGGGCCTGGAATTCAAGCAGGCTTCAATACGAGTCAACATTGTTTCAAACTCAGGGTATGTAAATTTCTGTGAATGAGAAATTCTTTTCAAATGGGTCTTGAAACTCCTTACTCCGGCCTCCCATAGACTTCCCATGTGAGGAGCACCGGGGGGATAAAATGCCATTCCATAGGCTCTGCATAATCGAGGGAAAGCACTTTACCTCTCAATTCTTGCAAAAACTTCTTCCGGTCGCAAGTAAGTAGTTTTGCAGCACCAACGAAAGCCGTTCCATTGTCAGAGTACAAGTGTTGAGGAACCGAGCGACGTGATATGTAACGGCCGAAGGCTGCCAGAAACGATTCTGAGCTCATATCCTCCGTCACTTCCAAGTGAATTGCCTTTGTGCCAAAACAAACAAACACCACGACATAGCCTTTCGAAATTCGACAACCTCGTCCACTGTAGGATTTTATGTCAAATGGTCCAGCGAAATCAACACCAGTATGGTCGAATGGCTTACCAATAGAAGTTCTTTCGGGGGGTAGAGCAGCCTTCATTTTATGACTGGTTTGTTTACGTTGAATGAAACATTCTTTACAATTGTTCACAATAGTACGGACCAAGTTTTTAAGTCTAGGGACCCAAAATTCATGTCTGACGATGCGTATAAGCAAGGAATTCCCACCGTGAAGCGAGTATTTGTGGACATAGCGCAGGTACAGACGAGTAAAGGGACCACAATAAGGCAGAATCTTTGGAAAACGTTCATCATACGTCAGACCTGCAGCTTGAGCAAGCCGGCCATTTACTCGCATGATTCCACTCGGATCTAGAAACGGATTCAAGGAAAGTAGTTTACTTCCTTTAGGTAAACTATCGCCTTTCAAAAGGTGGTGATATTCAGGTAAGTAAAGCTGCTGAGATAAAAGAGTTAAACGGGTCTTTACTTATACTATTTCGGATCTGGTTAACTCGTGGAAGTTGTAGATACAATTACAAAACCTTAACTGATTATAGAATCGACAAATATAGGCAATGACTCACATAGCTGGGGGTAAAACAGAAAAACGTTTGAGTATATCATTTAAATCGTCAGTCAGGGTAAAATGAGTCATTATGTTTTTCGTTTCGAGATTTGTATGATATACAATTTGGGTACGGGGACATGTATCTTGAGGCTGACGTAGCCATTTAGGACCATGCCACCATAAGGGGTTGTCTATTAAATCTCGAGCTAGAGATCCACGACTTGCCAAATCGCCGGGGTTATTTTTAGAGTCGACGTGAGACCAATTCTCAATGCCAACCGTTTTAAGAATTACCGCAACTCTATTCGCTACAAAAGTAGGCCAATGACAAGGAGGTTTTTGAAGCCAGCATAAAACTATGGTAGAATCAGTCCAAAAATAAATATTTTTTGGACTAAATCCATTTGACTGCATAATGAGTCTACCATATTTGCCATTAATGCAGCTCTGCAGAGCTCTAAGCGGGGTAATGGCTCTGATTTGACCGGCGCCGCATTTGTCTTTGCCGCCAGTAAGTAACAGGTAATTTCACTACTGGCCGCTACAGCTCGTAAATATAAAGTTGCAGCGTATACCTTCTCTGAGGCATCGCAAAGGCCATGGATCTAAATGTCATAATCGGGGTGGAAATCTTGGAATGTTAGTTTCTTCAATTTGTTGAGACATTCATCCCAATATGTCTGTCTTTCCAGATCTGTTACATTATCATTTTAGCGACAATAATTTTAGGAGAAAGCCGTCCGGCGGGGTCAAATAGCTTTGCTATTTCTGAGAAGACAGCACTCTCTGTTATCCAATCCTTGTTAGGCGGCGGTACAAGCCTAAAGTAGAAACTATCGGATCTAGCATTCCAGCGCAATCCGCTGCTAGCAGATTCTCTACGGGTAAATCCTCTAACAAACGCTTATGGTTCGCAGTCCATTTTCGGAGAACAAGACCGGCTGAAGCAAGAACATTTGTTAGATCATTACGATGCATAATGGCCTCATCTAGTTCATGGGAGCCAGCGAGAACATCATCCACGTACATTTGAGTTCGTAATATTTCAGACACAGCAGGATTTTGAGCTTCACATTCACTGGCTAAATGAATAAGGATTTGCCGATACATTTTCTCAATATCGAAATTGAACACAAAGCGATAAAGTCGCCAAAGGAGCATCAAGACAGGCCCAGGGTATAATATGTCGTTTAAACTAACGTTGTTTGACGATTTGCTAGAAGCATTAAATACAACACGGAGTTTGGTAGTAGTGCTGTCAGGCGTAAAGACAGTATGGTGAGGCAAATAATAAGAAGTATTTTCTGCAGTACAGGGTTGAACTTCTCTCATATGTCCCAATTCAATGTATTCGTCAATTACCTTATCATATTGAACTTTTAGTTCGGGGTTGCGTAAAAGACGGGTTTCATTTCTCTTGAATTGGGACAACGCACAATTTCTAGAATTTCCTAAAGCTAGGGTCGTCAAAAATTCATTCTTAAAGGGCAAAGAAACTACATAACGACCATCGGGGTTTCTATATGTTGTCGACTGATAGTGTTGTTCACAAAACTTATCAGAAGCAGTCGATCGGGTTACTTTTGGAACTTTTTCAAGTTCCCGGAAGCGGGCAAGCTGAGTATTTAAAACAATTTGATTGAAGTACGATTCAATCGATTTTAGGGGGTAGTTGTGATACATCTTGCCAGTCACAATCCATCCGAGCATGGTATTCTGAGGTTGCCATTCGAGTGCTTTTCTACCTTGGGTAATAATATCTTGGGGTATAGATCTCCCCCCAACAGTAGATCCATACGGGTAAACTTAACATCAGTCGTACTAATATCAGTGAATTCGGAAGATCGGATGTTAGAAATCGAGCATGTCGGTAACCTGCCAGTTAATTTCTCCACGACATATGCTTCACACTGCATTCGAAAATCGGGGTTTGTTTTAAATCCAATCGTGATACAGCATATTCTAGGAGCCGTCGCCGATAAACTGCCATTAAGGGCTGTAATTTAGCCATTTCAGAGGACAGTGTTGGTAAACAAAGTTTGCGTTGTAACTTTTGTGAGATAAACGTTGCTTGAGACGCAGGGTCAATCAGCTCTCGTGCCACATATTTAATATCGCCAACCACGACTTTACAAGTTGTTGTCCCTAGCAATACTGTAGATTGAGGATTGGAATCTACATGTGAGGCATACGTCTAGAAGGATCTAGCGGCACTTGAGGTAGATGGTATATCATCAGTATTGTGTTGGGGTGGACTGTAATTTAAAACATGGGCGCCAGAACTTAGGGAGTTATTTTCATTAGAATGTGAGCTGGAAGGGTTCAAGCGACAGCGGTAAGGGTATATTTAACCTTTCGATAAGGAGCTATTTCTGTGCAAAAGCGAGTGGTGTTTTTGTTTGCAAATGAAACCGACTCGAACACTTTTGCACGTTTTGTAATCGTGGGTCGATGCCAAACAGTTAGTGCAAAACTTTATCCTTTCCACAGTTAACAGACGGTCATCAACACTTTTTCCTAGAAATATAGGACATAGCCTAATGGGGTGTTTTTCTGGGCATAAAACACATTGAGTTATGTTCTGATTCGGTCTGGACTTAGTAATAAATGCTTTAACTTTTTTGGAATCAGAGGATTTTTTGGGATTGTTAAAGGTTTGATTTTTGACGGGATTTTCGGGGGTGGGGTTTGAATTCGATCCTTTAATTTCATACACTGATTCCAGAGTCTTATAACGCAAAGTCAGAAATTTGTCCATTTCATTCCACAATGGCATATCTGCATCGATTTTTGCTGACTGCTCCCAGAGATTGAGAGTAGTATCAGGGAGTTTTGTGTAAGCAATGTAAACAAAAATTACATCCCAGCTATCAGTTGTCACGTTGAGCAGTGCAAGGTTACTAATGCAGTCGTTTATAGTTCTCTGTAATTCTTTATGAGCGTATATTCTCATATCTGTCTATTATGTTTTTCCATGCTACAGGAAAACCATCACTGGTCAGTGGGCAGGTTCGTATCATTTTATGGGGCTCGCCTTTAGTGTACTGCAAAAGGTAGTACATTTTTGACGCCGAGTCGATTCGCGGATTTTCCCCAACCATACTTTTGAATGATTCGCGAAATGAAGGCCACTTTAAATAATCTCCGTAAAATGGAGGCAGATGAGCAGATGAGATAAACCCACGCTCTTTTTTGTTCTGCAGGGCATTTTTTAGGCGATCTAAGTGTTCAGATATGAAGGAAACACCTCGAATATAAGTATCGTACGAACCTCTATACTTAAGCTTCACTGCAACAATGTCTATCTTATGACTTTCAGCTAAAATTAGCAAAGAGTCATACGTTTCCCTAATTACCTCCCATAAACGATGTAATTCCTTTTCGTGAATTTCTAACGAGCGAATGTTATGAACTGTTGCAGGTATATTTCTAAGACAATCTTCAAACTCTGCTAAACGGTAACCATTTCTTATCAAATCGTTTACAGTCGAAATTTTTTTATTTGCGAAATAAGTTTTTGCTTATGTAACTCGGTAAAAACTTTGATTTAAAGTCGGGTTACTCAAGGTAAGGCTACTTGTTTATAAAAAAGGGGTAAAATATCCTATTTAGGGGTAGCACGGGTTAATAAGTATAAAAAAACAGTTTTCAAAGTACTGCTACACTGTTACTCTATTTAAACTAAAAGCGGCTTAAAAATCAACGAGTGATAAATTGTCACAGTGTAAAATCACTAAATAATTTAAATTACGGAATGGAAAGAATTAAAAACCAGATTTACAAAAGTATTGCACAAAAAAATTCCCGATTACTCATTTCGGGTTCAACGAATAATGTTATTATTCAAAGAGTAATATGATCCGGTATAAGATTTAACTTTATTATTATAATACGAGTTATATCCGGTATTTTAAGCTTGTAAATGCTTCTTATGGGCCAAGTTTAAAAAATATTATTACAAAAACAACCGGTTAATCGTATTAATCGTTCACTCGAAAACCGTTCAACACAAATGTAAAGTGTGTTACAATATTAAGCCTATTACTCTGTTCACAATTTCGTGCGAACGAAAACTACATATAAAAGTATTTGGTATGAAATATTTGCGAAATAAATTCGCAAGAGTAGTACTCTGTTCTTGGTGTGAAAAACACGGAAAATCATGTCTTTCCATGGAAAATTAATCTGGCATCATTTTAGTTTAGCTGCGAAACAACATGAGCAGTGCTCTTTTCGCACGGAATTTTAACAATGTTACATACTTTCAAGCAATAAAAGCGAGAAATTTATTTAAAAAACCGCGAGTTGGGCTACATTTAGTACATGTCAAATTTTTCACGCGAAATAACCAATGGCACTGAACATTTTTCACAACTTCGAACAGAGTACCAGGCTTAAAGGCAAAATAAAAAGCCAAAAATATATTTATACAACAACAACAATTTTTATCATGAGAGAGAGAAGGAGTAATGCTTTTTATTATTTTTAATTAATTTCTTTTAAATTTAATATGGCACATGCAGGAATTAAATTAATATACATATATTTATTTAATTTTATAACACAGTTCTATTTATACGCTTTCGGTGTATATACGCTTCCAGGATGATGAAAGTACAATTTAATAGACATATATCAACAGAGAGTACAAAATTTTACAACAGTGGTCGCCAAACTTAGTTAGAGTTTGATAAGTGCCAACAAAAAAAAAACAGCCAATTAGATCTCGGCGACAGCCATGCTTGCTCTTAATTTGCAAAGAATCAGGAACAAATTTAAGACTCTTCAAAGCTGTTTACCTCAAATGCAAATATCAGAGTATGTGTGTTTGGACGTAGATGCTTACATTATTCGGATAAAATTGTTGTATTGGTTGTAGCATCCCTGCAGATATTATTGGACTACGTAGTCCATTGTTAGCAGAAATGGTATAATTGTAACATGGTCCCATGTAGTGCAGTCGTAGACGATTTCATTCAAGCAAACGTTTGATGATAATCTATTAGTGTTCGAGTTTTAACAACTGGAATGAACACTTGAGTGCTCTATAGAATAGGAACTAGTCACGTGCAAAGATACATCTGTTTATATCAGTTTCTGTATGTTAACTAATATGAGTGCATATTGTTAAGTAATGCAGTGTTATTAGATGATATTGTTATTGTCTGAAGTATAATAGATGTGAGTGGATACAGAGAGTCTGAGTAATGCTAGGAACACAACTGGGACGAACGACGAATTTCGTCCACCTCGACGATTTCGTCGACAAGAGTTCACTGCGTAAATTCGTCGTGTGGAGCACAACAACGACGAATTTACTCAGCGAATTCCTTTCTTATATTTGATAAGGTTGGTTATTGTGTGTACAAAGGCAGAGAGAAAATTGTTTTTTCGTCGTTCGTCAGCGTACAAATTAGAAATAAATCTATCTCATAGTTCTTCACGCACGACGAATTTCGTTCTACGGCTGTGTTCATGTGTGATGTGTTCATTCTTATATGCACAAATATGTTTTATTTATTATGACGAAAGTTCGCACCGAAATATTCTTCTTTTGACCCAGTTGTGTTCCTAGCATAATACATTTGTTTTACTATAATTCGACCTAACAGATTTCAACGGATAATGATCTCATACAATAAGTAATTTATTGTATAAACTGGCAAATTTGACATGCAAATGAAGCTTTTACGCAATTGGTCCAATATTTAAAAAATTTTTTATATTTATTTTTATACTCACATATATTTATTTATTGTATCTTCAAATATTAACTAACAATAAGTATTCAAATCTTAAATCTAAAATAAATAATTAAGCCCGACCAGCAACGGACATAAACTTAGTGATAGTAATTAACTGCCTGGCTCACGATGTCGATAAGAAATTTACGTTCGCTTATTTATATTGAAAACAAAAACAAAATAAGAAAATTTGTTTTTGTTTTCAATATAAATAAGTGAACGAAAATTTCTTGTCGACATCGTCAGCCAGGCTGTAATAGTACATAAACTTCGTATTAAGCACAGTAATTATTTTCAAGAAGTATCATTTGGGATGCTGAGTATTAGAGCCCTTGTGTCCAGTGCTGCCACAACTAAAAAATTTTTACAACCAAAATTCGCTTTAAAAATTACCAAATAACCAAATTTCAATATGTAGTATTTTTATTAAATAACATTTAAAATGCATACACTTTGTGCCGCTCTACAGCAAGAAATCAAGGTAATTGCAGCTGACTTGCAAACATTAGTTCAATGCTCATTTGTAAGGTATATGCCAGTTGGCAGCTGATTAATTTTTTCTCTTTTAGTTTTCCGTTTTATTTTTGAATTTTATTTTTCTTCACACGCTTACGTGCATATTCTTTATATAAATTTACTTTGTAAAATATTTTAATTGAATGTTGCCGCCATTACAAAAGACGTGTCATTTCTTTAGTACAGAGTTGCGATCATTTAGTAAAATTAAAAGCTGTTGACAGTGTTGTAAAAGTATTGTAAACAAGTGAGTAGCAATCAAGGCGAATTCATAACAGGTGGCTGCACTAGCGATTTAAGTCACAGCTGTTTTATTTTAAGTTGCCTTGGTAGGAATACTAAAAATTGAAGAACATAAAAGCTTAGAAAGTATAACATAAAAAATATGTACATGTGTATCATTATTTTGGCAAAAAAAAGATAACCAAAATGAGAAAAATATGCACATCCCCACATTAAAGAAAAAATAACCACTTTTGGTTAGAAATAACCAAAAACGGCAGCCCTGCTTGTGTCCCTCTTTTTTAAGCGGATGTGTCCAGTAAAGTTCAAGATATTACGAGCAAGCGGGTAAGGATGTGAGACGAGTTTTGTTAAATATTTGACTGCGTATTTTGCGACTTCTTCAGTCACTAGTGGTATATTTAAATCACGATGTATATTTGAATTTTTGATGTACCATGGAGCCGATGTTATCAAACGTAAAATTCTGTGTTGCCTTCGTTGGATTTTTTCAACATTTGAAGCTGAAGCAGTGCCCCATAGCTGAATTCCATAGCTTCATATTGGCTTCAAAAGCGACTTGTATATCAAAAGTTTGCAGTCCAGTCTGAGTGTTGAATTTCTGCCAATTAACCAATATATTTCAGTTAATTTAAGTTTCATTTGGGTTAAATTAGAGTCAATATGATGTTTCCATGTAAGCCTTCGATCAAGGTGTATGCCAAGGTATTTCACTTGAGAATGTTGAGGAACATTTTGATTGTTGATTCGAATGGGAGTACAAGTATCTGTTATTTACGTAAACGTTATATGGACACACTTTTGTTCATTTACTTAAATTCTCCATAAGTTCAACCATATTTCAAGCTGGGTAATATGTTCCTGGAGATTGCGGGATGCCTCATCAGGGTTTTTGTGCATACTCATGCAGGCTGTGTCATCGGCAAATGTAGAAGTGTAGATGTAATTGCTCACAGGCATATCACAAGTATATATTAGATACAAGACTGGCCCTAGAATACTACCCTGTGGCACACCAGAAGATATAGATTCGGGCACACTCACGAAGTCTCCTTCCACAACAGTAAACTTCCTACCAACAATATAACTTTCCAAAAGTTTTTCTATATTTATTGGCAAATACGTCTTCAATTTTAAAAATAGGCCTTCGTGCCATACTTTGTCATTTGCCTGAGAAACATCAATAAAAAGGGCAGAACAATATTTCTTTTCTTCAAAAGTCCACCTTATAACTTGAACCAATCTATGCGTTTGCTCAATAGTGCTATGCTGATTTCTAAAGCCAAATTGATGTTCCGGGATGCACCCATTATCAGCTAAAATTGTGTACAATTTAGTCATGAGAAGCTTGTCGAAAAGTTTTGAGATTGGTGATAGATCTTTGCTTGGCTTTGGAATCATTTTAATCTTGGCAAGCTTCCAGTTATGTGGAAAATACTGCATTCGTAAAATGGCATTAAAAATAAATAGCAGGATTCTTATTGCAATATGAGGCAAGTTCATCAGCATCTTGTTACTAATTCCATCAATACCTGGAGCTTTCTTCGAATTAAGTTCAGCAATTAGTTTTTGTACATCGCGCATCTTAAACTTTATGGGTCGCGGGGGTAGAGCAACTACACTCGGCAAATCAGCAACACCAGTACATATGTTTGGGGTAAATACTTATTTTAAATGATCAGCAAATATGTTACCTTTTTCAGTATCGCTTCTTGCCCAACCTCCGGTAGATGTGCGTGATATCAAGATGCTGGTGTGATATCAAGATCTTCCGGATAAATTTTAAGACATGCAATTTTTTCAATTGCAAGTAACTCTTGGAGTCGTTTAGTGCATTTTTAACTCTTTAACTCTGATTTTAAGTTGTGGTGATCTGTGCTGTTGCCATCCCCTTCTAGCTCTTCTTTTTTACACACGACACGTTCAATATCGGTAGAATAAATTTTATTAAATCCAGTCTGCGGATGGGAGGTAGTAGCATGTTCAGCAGCCTGTGTAATCATTTCGTTAAGGTTGGCAATGTTAGCTACAATATCCTCGGGTGTCCTTAGCGTAATGTTTTCCGTGCAATGACTACTAAGATATTTTTTTAATCGCAGCCAATTTACACGACTGATCATCTTCACATACGAGTCAGGTAAAGCACTTCTCTGTGGGCTACAGATTGTAACGATCGTAGGAGAGTGATCAGACGAGAGATCTAGGGAAGCTTCAACGTGAATTAATTCCCTAGAAATATTTTTCATGACGCCAAAATCTATAACATCTGGAATTTTACGTATGTCAGTCGGCCAGTATGTGAGCTCCCCACTCGAAATAACGTCCACGCCCATTTTTGAAATTGTGTTGAACAACGCTCGACCTCTGGGTGTAATATGACGCGAACCCCAGAACGTATGTTTAGCATTATAGTCGCCAGCTGCCATGAAACAAGCATTTATAGAAATCCTCGTATTGTTTCTCAGTAATTGCGTATCTAGGAGGGGAGTAAATTGATGATATCACAAAATTTGTGAAAAAATTTTCCACTCAAATATTCGTTGCTTGTAGATGTTCCTCATAAATGTTGTCAATAATATAATGCTTGTCAATAATATAAGTCTTGACTTTGATCCACCGCACGCTCTTCCTTTTGGGTCCTTTGAATCATATAAGGTGTAGCCAAAAAATTTAAAAAGGCTTCTCGAAGTCAAATGAGCCTCAGAGACCAACATTACATCAATATTTTTTCCATGAGGAAGTGCTCAAGTTCATTTTTATGTTGGCGAATGCCGTTTGCGTTCCAGAAACATATTTTTAACGTGTTCATAACTTGTTAACTAATGCCTGAAGCAGTGTATTCTTCATTCGCAGCATTTCTTGCATCATGCTAGTCATATTTGTTGTAAAATTATTTATAGTTAGTACCAGATTCTCAATAGTAGCTTCAAGGCGACTAAAGTTAAAGCTTGAGTTTGCATTCGTTGAATTATTTGGCGGTGGAACATTTTGTGTGGGAATAGAATACTTGTATTATAGTGTGAAACGGCCTTTAGCAACATCGGCATACGATACACGTGAAGTAACTGGTTGGCTTGTTTGAGGAATAGTGGCGGAGTAAGCGTTTGCTGATTGAGCGGGAGCTAGTTTAGCTTTTTGACCCATAGCTTGGTTAAAGAAAGAATATACAGGGCATGCTCTGTAGTTAGCAATGTGATTACCTCCACAATTACTGCATTTTTTTCTAGTTGATCTTTTGGCTTAGTGCAGCTAGCAGTACCATGCAATTCACCGCAGATAACACAAACTGTAGGTAAATTGCGGTAAGTTTTTGTATGGCCATATTCTTGGCATTTGTGGCACTGTACGGGACCTGAACGTTTATGTGGCTCTACAACTGTAAGTTTTCGGTATAAAAGGTATTTTAGGCTATATATTGGATGTGTCTCGTTTTTTTCAACTGTATATCATTTGGCTCAAGTTCAACACGAAATAGAGGCTGGGGGATCTTCTCTCTATTGATTATATTAGTAACACTTTTTACTTTAAATCCTTGTATGATGAGTGCATCTTTGATTTCTTCAAGATTAACATAAGCATCAATGCCCTTCAATACAATCTGCATACCTTTAGCACTTTTGAGCTGAAAGGTATAAAAATTTGTTTTATTTTTTACGAATTCAGTAATAATTTTGCGGAAATCTTTCTCTTCTTATTTTTGAATTTTCGTTTCATCAATTTTACCACGTTTTATTGGAATAACGTGAAATGCGTTCTCACCAACTGCCGATACTAATTTTTTAATAAGGGCATTCGAATTTTTTTCTCTCAGGTATATTGGTGGTGGCTTGGAAGTTTTTTTGGATGAAACAGCGACTTGGTCGTTATTTGCTTGCAATATTGAAAAACGATTTTGACGGTTAACTGCTGCGACGTCGTTATCCCTGGATATCTTGGGAACCGATGAAATTTTTGATGAATTTGGGCTTCGCCCGCGCTTTAAAATTGTGATATATCTGTCCATTCCGACTTGAACCTTGGGTTTTGGGCTACTCTTATCTTCAGTGACAACTTGGTTAAGTGATGAGCCCGAAGCGGATGATATCGCTGAGTTAAATGTGGTAGTACTAGACAATAATGTCAACGATTCACTAGTTGGCATTGTTCGTAGCTGACGAAACTGTTGTTTTGCCGTTAGAAAAAGTCTATTATCAGATTTTGTATTTTTATTAAGAGCTTCAGAGCTCACAGCAAGTCTATCATCAGATTTTTTATTTTAATTGTTATCATTATGAGTATCAGAACTCATAGTAAAATAGGCATTTCTGCCGTTATAACCCACTTCACAATTGTTTTCATTTGAAGTACTCATATAGAGTATTACTCAAGGGCCTTTGTTTGTGTTGTTTTGTTTACGGTTTTGTTTTGTTTTTGTTATTTCTATATGTAAAAATATTAGCAAAGCAAATAAAGCTTATTTATTATAGTCAATATGTATTACGAATATTTTTTTATGATTTTGTTTGTTTAGTATGTATATATGTAAAAAAAAACTCCGCAAAGACGTCTGTACACTATGAAGGTACAACGACTCTGAAAATAAAGATGAATTAAAGAAATTGGACTTTGATATCAAGTCTTTAAGAGTGTACATGTGTGGAATGGGTATCAAACCAACTTACTGAATAAATGTAGACTTCAACTAGAATCATGCTGAAGCATGCATAAGTTAAATAAATGCAATTACAACAGATTTTACTTTATGTCTGTATCTGTATGAGTATCAAATAAACTTACTGAAAAAAATATTGGAAGGATGCCGAAGCATGAATAATTTACAAAAAAAAAAAATCCTCACGTCAAGCTTTTATAAACAAAGAAATTTTAAGGCTTTGTGGCAAATGAAATATATATGTATCTACTTTGTTAAAAATTCAAAAGAGTGAATTCGTAACTCTAATAGTATAGATTTTTAATTGAAAAACAACTTCATGTCGGACTCTCGCATCACTATCGATAAAAGCATGCATGCTAGCATAATATTAAACCTGTTAGAAGGTGATGAGAAAGCTTTTTTCTAATCATTAATTTGTAGACAGCAATTGTATCTGGATCACCACAACTCAAGTAGTTAGATACTGCCGGTTCTATGACCATTAAAATTGTCAAATTTGGGTAATTAAAGTCGAAATTTTGTAATTTATGGGCTAAAATTTACATATTATGGTAATTAGTGTCAATGGTGTGAAGTGACGAGGGTTTTCATAACCCTTTTTTGTTTGCACATAGATAAGGATAGTTTGATGTCGGTCCGTAGACGTGTTTTTGTTTCAATTTTATGGTTTGATGTCCATCTGTTGCTGTGCATAGTTAATTATGTAGGCATGCAGGGCTTGTTTGTACGTAGTTTTTTCGTTTGTTAAGCGGTTGCAGTAGGTTTATGATTTTAGAATGTGTGTGCGTGTGTGCATAGAGAAAATGTTGCTTTAGTTTTTTTTATTTTCTTTTTAGCTGGTGACCATGGAAGGTTATTTTAGAAAGACATTATGTATGCTTGTGGGATATCTATGAATGATTTTTGTTGTTTGTTTTATTTAGTTTGATTTTCCTATTTCCTATGTTTAAAGAGTTTGAAGAGATCAATAAAATATGTAATTTATGAGCAATGAACTTACTTGAAGGTTAAAGAAATTGAAGTGTACGATATTCAGGATTCTCAAAAGGAATTAGAGATGCGTGATCATGGGAGCCAACGTTATGCTCATGCATGTGTATTTGCGTATGTTTTTACAATAACTTGAGCGTTGGCAGATAGGTAAGTAGTCGTATATGTATATAAAAAAAGCGAGTGTGTAATGCCGAGTACACATCTGGCATTTGTTGTGTTCTAATAATTTTTTAAAATGTGTTCAACGCCCACCACACAACAAAAAATGAATAAAAAAATCGGAAATCATAAACGTTACCACTAGTGCACACTGTTGCGATTGCACAAAATAACATAGTGTGCATGCGGCATTAGTTTTTTTGTTTGTAGTATTTCGTTTAGGACATGGAAGGGTATTTATAGAAAGTAATTATGTATGCTGGTGAGATATCAATGTTTCTGTTTTTGTTGTTATTTGATTTTTAATTTTTTTATGTGTAAAGAATTTAACGTTTGATAACATCTGCTCCATGGTACGTTAAAAATTCAAATATTCATCGTGATTTAAATATGCCACTAGTGAGTGAAGAAATTGCAAAATACGCAGGCAAATATTTAACTAAACTCGAGTCACATCCTAATCCGCTTGCCCGTAATATTTTGAGCTTTACTGGACACATCAGCTTAAAAAAGAGGGACACAAGGGCTCTTATACCCAACACTCCAGATGGGACTGTTTAAAAATACTTCTTTTTGATTATCACTACTTATGTATTATTTATAACTATCACTAAGCTTATGTCCGATATTGGTCGGGCCTAATAATTATATTTAGATTTAAGATTTGATTACTTATTGTTAGTTCATTTTTGAAGATACAATAAATAAATATGTATATGAAAAAAAAATGTGTAAAGAGTTTGAAGAAATTAATAAAATATACAATTTATGCGTGTTGTATTTATACATTCTTTTCACTTATTTTGTAAACAAATTGAAGTTTGTGATATTGAGGATTGTCAAAGATTGGTTGTTATTTTCACTGCTTGCTGGCATTTGTCTCTGTCTCTTGTACATACCATATACACATAAATAAATGATTGAACACAATTTGGTATATTTCACAGCTTTACAAATTTTTAATTTGGAAAAATACCAAGAACGCCACATGATTGGATTTAATTGGGACCTCCTCAACAGGAAAAACGCTGTAATTTTTTTTCTAAGTACCGTTTTTTGGATAACGGTACTTTTGTGTTTTTTGGTGTATCGTCCCACTCAAACCCTTGTGGAGCCCAACCGATCGAAATAAGTAGCCTATCGTTGGAAAGGTAATTGAATGCCCTTTCCGTCTATATACTGCACATTTCTATCTGATAAGAAATGGTAGAGTTATGGCACCACAAATTTCAAAATTTGCCTAGTTTTTACGTTTGTTTAAAAATTTTTCATTTTTGTTTCGTTTTTTTCTACGTTATAGTAAAGATCTGGAATGTTTTATTTTTTTTACCAAATAGTTTATTTAATTACAAACATTTTAAGCGTAATTTGAAAAAACTTGGATGAAAAATAAAGCTTTTATTAAGGATTTTGTGGAACGACAATATTTTCATTTTCATTACTCACACACTATATTCGGCGTCCATCAGTTTTAACGTATTTACAAATATTGTGAAAAAGTTTCCAAAAGACAGTCTTGCCATGAATTACCTTAAACAAAAATTTCCGAGAGCCACAGCGAGCAAAATTGAAGCTGGTATATTTGATGGACCTCAACTTCGGGCTCTGTACGGTGACCAAGCGTTTAATGAGTGTTTAGGTCCAGCTCATTTGGAGGCATGCGAAGCATTCCAGGACATCGTTCACAACTTTTTGGGAAACTACAGAAGTCCTGATTACGCTGAGAAGATCGATACATTACTGCAAAAATTCAATGCCATTGGTAAGCGTTGAGTGAAAGCATGCATATCAAAAAGGCCGTTATCATTTAAAAATTTATTCTTTTTAACTCTTAGGTTCAAATATGACACCTAAGTTACACTTCTTATTCAGTCATTTGGATATTTTCCCCACGAACTTGGGCTCCGAAAGTGATGAACAAGGTGAAAGATTTCACCAAGAAATGGAAGAACTCGAGAGACGTTATAAAGGCTGGTGGGATGAACAAATGATGGCGGACTATTGTTGGTTCCTCATTCGCGAAGATCCATCCGAAAAAAAACGCAAAAGTTCAAGTCGCTCGACATTTTAATTTAAATTTTTTTGAATTCATGCCGAATATAGTGTGTGAGTAATGAAAATGAAAATATTGTCGTTCCACAAAATCCTTAATAAAACCTTTATTTTTCATCCAATTTTTTTCAAATTACGCTTAAAATGTTTGTAATTAAATAAACTGTTTGGTAAAAAAATAAAACATTCCAGATCTTTACTATAACGTAGAAAAAAAACGAAACAAAAATGAAAAATTTTGAAACAAACGTAAAAAATAGGCAAACTTTGAATTTTGTGGTGCCATAACTCAACCATTTCTTGTCAGATAGAAACTTCCAGCATATTGGCGGAAAAGGCATTCAATTACCTTTCCAACGATATGCCATTTATCTTGATCGGACTTTTGGGTTGGGCTCCACAAGGGTTTGAGTGGGACCATATACCGAAAAACACAACAGTACCGTTACCTTAAAAACGGTACATAAAAAAAATTACAGCTTTTTTTCTGTTCAGGAGGTCCCAATTAACTTATCTAGGCATATGGCGTTCTTGGTATTTTTTGGATGTAAACCAGTGCTTTTAATCTACATATTTATTTAAAAAAATATCGTAAATATATGTTGTAGCAATGTAAAAATAGAAAATTAAAATAAATTTTTTAATTATTTTCCTGATAAAGTAAATATACATTTCTTAAGGCACAGACTCCATAATTATGATAGCTGCAGTAAAAATATTCCGGATATTTAAGTTGTATTTGCTTTAAGTTGATGTACCCAATATCCTCGATGTTGAAAACTCTAAGTTGAAGTAGTTTCTCAAACCATTTCTTCTTTTCCACACCCTTAACATAGATTGAATAATGTTTTAAATTGGATTTTAAAAATTTTACAACACTCTTAAATGATATTGATCCGTTATTCCAATTCATATGATGAAAGTTTCTTGTTAGCCAATTCGCTTCTCATTGTTTTGCTATTGATAATCTTTAGAAGTTAAGCGGTGGTTTTATAATAAAATTTATGTGCTCCTCATTGTTAAAAACAATTGATATTTCTTTTGCAATGAAGATGTTTGAATTGGATTTAAATCCTTGCATATCGATGAAAACTTTATCCCTAATCATCTTATTTTTTATTTATATTATTTTACGAACTTGACCTTTTAAGGGTATGTATTCTATTATGCGATCGTGGATGAGAATGCAAAAAGCAGATGTATCGGTAGGAATGTTGGAGTCCGTTTCAATTTCAATTTTTATATCAACAGGACCGTTAGAGAGGACTTCGTTTTGGTGACTAACATCTACTACCACTATCGGCACACTATTTTTAAATTCTTGAGCAGTTAAAAGCGGTTGTGATTCCCTCATGTAGTAGCTTTGTTGGAACCGCAGATACATATCATATAGGATGGCAACCCGACCATTTTTAAATTTTATATTTAGATCATCATATGGGTACGATTCTGAATTTAAATGCACTTTTAAAATTACAGTGAACAAACTTATTTTGTTGTTGAAAAGCAATCAACACAAAACGGGGTCGTTCTCTATTTGCAGCCAGTTTAACATTCCATATATAGCTAGTTCCTGTATTTAGTTGAGGATTAATGTGACAATCCCAACTGCGAAATGCCATCGGTATAGAATAATATAACAATACAACAAACATATTTTTTAATAATATGAAATCAAAAGTAGATATTATGGATGAATCTAATGTGATATATGAAATAAGGTGTAATGGTGACGAGACTGATATATGCCAAAAAGTATATGTCGGTACGACAAAAACAAAATTAAGGACAAGATTAGCATCGCATAAATCAGACTTAAAAGCAAGAAACAGACCACTGTGCAAAAACTGGACATAAACCAGAACTTAATAAAATTAACATATTAGAGAGAGAGAAAAACTATACTAAACGATACATGCAAGAGATGTTACATATAATAAATATACCAAGTGAAATAAGAATTAACTATAAGACAGATACAGATAAAAACATATTAACAGTAGGTGACAGAATTTAAAAGGGAATAGATCTAAAACTAAGATCAAAAATTCTAGAAATAAAAAGTAATTATAATTTATAGTGTAAAAATTTAAAATATTTGTTAACTATATTAAATCATTATTATTTTATAGTTTAATCGCACCCTGAAGATGCCCAACAAAGTTGGTCGAAATATCGGAAAATAAATAAAAAACAAAATCTAATATAAAAGTAATTTTATTTATTTATAAAAACGGACCTCAAGCCGAACACATATACACGCAAAAAGACTTCAAAAATGTGTTATTTTCTTGCGTCAAATGTTTTTTGTGTAATGATCTCTTTAATTGTGGTTTGGTTTGCAATAGTGTTTTATGAGTGTATCCAATTTTATCCTTAGATTGCTTGCCGTTGTATATTATCATTATTTGCTAGATCTCAAATGTATTCGTGTTGTAATTTCTCCTCCTCGGAAATAAATTAAATCACCGTTCTGATCAACTATGCGTAGAGTAAGCGAACTTATCTCTTGGCAGTTAACTGGCAAATAGATAAGATTTCGAGGAATTTCAACAATTTTATACCCTGGGGGGACATTGATCGCAAATTCATGTAATGTGTGTGCTTGTGAGTTATTCGTATATGTGTTAACCACTATACTACATTCAACACGCAAGATATTCACGATGAAAATATTGACTGGTAGATATGAGTAATGGTCTTGGTTAGGAGCTAGAATTTTCTTATTGAATCCAAAAAGTTTTCCAATTGTGTTATCTTTGTTAAAGTATATGGGATCCTTAGAGCTATTAACTCTAACTTGCATTGTATTGTTATTAGCTTCTATATCAATTTTATTTTCCGGACAATACTGCTTATAGTGATCAGCTATATTATTCAATTCATAAGATCATATTGGTATTTTAATTACATGTTCACCAATATGAAATATATTGTTATAATCATCTACATTGGGAATGCTATATAAAATCAGTTAGATCACATTCATATTCACCATCCAAACGAATAGGAGGAGAGTAATTAGCAGATAACTCAGATGAGTTTGAGCTAAGAGTAAGTGTTATTGACATTATGATTGTCTGATTACAAATAAGTGAAATTAAACACAGCACTTTGAATAAAAAGGAAGTTTATATATAATTATATTTTATTTAATATATTAGATACAAATATAGACTTATATATACACTTAACTACAATATTTCATTTTTATTGATCCAAGAATTATGTTGATTGGTAAATCCTAACCATTTAACATATGCCTTCTCGCCTTTAGTTTTAAGAACTTTTTCAACTAGATATGTATTTGGATATCTGGTTTTTGAAAGTTCTTCACCATAGAATCCACCTTTAATAGGGTTACCACGATAGTCTTCTAATATGTATGTAGATGGATGTGTATTTTGAACTCTTTTAATCGTAAGAATTTCTGTGGTCCAATTTGGTGTATATCCTTTTTCAAAAACATGTTTATATTTACTTATGCGCACATGATCTCCCACATTGAACTTTGATAATTTGAATAGTTTTAAGCGGTTATATACCGTGTTTAATCATTTTTATAGTTAACTTGAATCGGTGGCATTTTGATGGTACGATGAATTTTTTTATTATATGTATTAATCAAGTCTTTGTAAATGTCGAGCCAGTTATAAGACCCATTAAAGCTAAACTCTTTCCACACCATTCCTTTTAATGTTCTGTTAAATCGTTCTACTATTGATGCTTTCATTCTGCTATATGTTGAGTAGTGATTAATCATCATCAATTTTCCAAAGTGTTTATTGAAAAACTTTTTACCATCGTCTGTTTACAAGTTTGTTGGTATTCGTCCCAGTTGAAAAACATCCTGCATAGCCTGGCTTGTTTCCAATGCAGTCTTTCTTTTCAAGGGTACTGCCCAAGCAAACTTTGAAAATGTATCAACTACAGTCAGCAAAAATCGATAATCTCTATTGTCTGTAGAATAGTTCCCCACTTCAACTAAATCAGCTTGCCAAAGATCATCTATTCCTTTCATAACAACTCTTCGACGTGGAAAATGTTTTCGTGCTTGCTTATGTAGTTCATTTATCAAATTTCTTTTTGAAGTCAATATTTAACGTATTTAGAATTTGACGGGATAAGTTGAGTTCAGTGTGAGTTCATTTACATACTATCGACCATCATATTTCTTACATACCCATAAATTAACTCATTTATCTTTTTAATTTCTTTTTCAAAGAATAATTTCATACTTGAAACTGTTTCCTGAATATCATTGAGTTTCTGACTTAAACTTATGTTGATTTCATCTCGTATCTCTTCAACTTGACTTTGCAGAAACATTTTATTAACAACGTCGTTTTCCTCCAAAGCTTTTGCCACATTCTTGATTCTTTTGTTTTGAACGTCAATGTTATTAGTTGTATCCATAACGAAGCCCAGCAGCTTAGGAACATTTTTCACAAAAACTGTACCACTTGTAACATTACGATAGTGCCCAAACTTATCGATGGACATGATTTATGTAGATAAATATTATTCTATAATTTTTGCTTTATATAATTCTTCGATAATTGAGACAATTTCGTTATTGTGATTAGTATGACCTGCAGCTTGTGATGCTAGCAATAGCCTAAGGCGATCTACTAACTCATTAGGATCATCCCAGTATATATAGTTAGCTTTGTATGGGTTTAGTTTCATCAAACCCTCACCCTTGTAAGGACTTTTTATTGCATGTAGTGATGATGAAGTTGATGAGTTTTTTTCACTTTCTTTCTTAAACAATTTACTGATAATATGCTTATATTTATATGCTCTCGTTCCTTTGATTTGTCCATCAGGTCTATAATCTCTTTTGTATGCATTTGTGCTCACTAAAATTTTCTTATATATATCTAATTCATGTTTATCATAATATTTTGGTGTTTTGTGAACCAGTAAAGAAAATAAACCTGGTGTAAAAGCCCATATTTGATTTCCAATCACTATTTTATCTTCAGTAAGTTTAATACTACTATTGCCAAACTTCCATTCATTATTAAAATCTTTATGTGGACCGTATAGAGTATCTAATTCGTTTCTGCTTTCCAAGAGTGCTAGGTCAGTATAACTCTTATTATTATCTGAATTGTCTAGAGTTTCCGATTGAGAGTAAAAATCATCATTGTCATCATCATCATCATCAGTATCAACATTATCAACCTTGTTTGCGTTTCGATTACGAAGCGAGATATTTTTATTGCATAACGTTTCTTCAACAAGTTTCTTTGGAGTACTTGTCTCTAACTTAACTGATTGTTCGTTGAATGGAAAATTTGAATTTTTATAAACTTTCGTTTTAAATTCATCTCTTTCTGATTTAATACTTTTTTTTATTGTTTTTAGAACTGTTCACAAATTCTGTTAATGGTTCTATTATTGGTTTAAATGTATATTTGAATTGCTCATGTGTACCTGCTTCATCAACTTTTATACTACGAAATTTTTTCTTTAAAACATTTCTTGTCTTTATTAGCTCTTTTAAAACTTTTTCATCCATTTTCAACTATTAGACACCAGATCAGGTATCAGCTATTAGATCAGGTATCAGCTATTAGATCAGGTATCAGCTAACAGATCACGTATTAGATCAGCTATGAGATCAGGTATCAGATCAGCTATCAGATCAGGTATCAGGTATCAGATCAGGTATCAGCTATTAGATCAGGTATCAGCTAACAGATCAGGTATTAGATCAGCTATGAGATCAGGTATCAGGTATCAGATCAGCTATCAGATCAGGTATCAGATCAGCTATCAGATCAGGTATCAGGTATCAGATCAGCTATCCGATCAGGTATCACTTATCAGATCAGGTATTAGATCAGCTATCAGATCAGCTATCAGATCAGGTATCGGGTATCAGATCAGGTATC
This sequence comes from Tachina lurida, assembly GCA_944452675.1. Classification (NCBI taxonomy): domain Eukaryota; kingdom Metazoa; phylum Arthropoda; class Insecta; order Diptera; family Tachinidae; genus Tachina; species Tachina lurida. The sequence goes on along the minus strand of OX101755.1, from coordinate 43,131,885 downwards.
AGCTATTAGATCAGGTAATAAATCAGGTATCGGGTATAAGATCAGGTATCAGCTATTAGATCAGGTAATAAATCAGCTTTCAGATCAGGTACGGTAAATACTTTAGGAAATAAGTAGATGTACTATGTGCAAGGCCAAATTTAGTACTAATGTTTTACTTTTATGTAGAGTAATTTATATCGTTATAAAATAGTCGAATTGCTTTCTATAGCGACCATTGTTTAAGTCATTATCTTTGCTTATCATCAAAAATCCATATTTATCCTTCCAACACTCTCGACAAATTTTATGAAACTTTTCATAACTCATATCGCTGGCAACATGATCACTATAAACGTGCTTCATGTTTGTCTCGTCTTGTTTAAACATTATAATCACATTTGCATTGTCTCTTATTAAGTGCTTGGGAATTCTCGTATAAGTTTGGCACAAGTAGAATAAATCAACATCTTTATGTCGCCCCATGCAAAAATATGATCCTATATTATTTTACTTCTCGCATGCAACATCATCAAAGATCATAATAGAATTAGTTTTCGCTTCGTCAGGAGGAATAACTTTTTCATTATCTGTAAATGTGTAATATCCCATCCCTTTAATTGGTGAAATTAATCGCTTTAAGTATTCATATTTTGGTTGATAAAGGGATTTTGAGTATAAATAGATGTTTTCAAACTTGAGTCCATTAGGACTTTCTAGCAAGCTAATCATAACATTAGTCTTTCCGCAATTTGATGGTCCAACTATTAGAGCACGAATAGAATTTGGTAAGAGAGAGAGCTATGTTTTATTTTAGATGTGATGTTCGTTGAAGCATCAATATTGCGAATCACAATATTTTTATGTTGTTTTACTAATTGCATTTCATAAATGTTACTTTTATTATAGAAGAAAAAATAAAATAATATGCTTATACATTATAACAAAACGTTTAGTTATAAAAAACCAGCCGTTGGAAAAGGTTTAGTGAATAGAGTAATAAACTCTCTGCCTGTTGAATTACACCTTCCTGGATATCAGTTTTGTGGACCCGGAAAAAAATTACAAAAACGTTTAGATCGCGGTGACAAAGGAATTAATTTATTAGACGCTGCATGTAAAAATCACGATTTTGCTTATTCCAAAGCAAATGATTTAAATATTAGACATCAAGCTGATAATATTCTTGAAAATAAAGCTTGGGAACGAGTTATTTCAAAAGATAGCAGTCTTGCAGAAAAATCGTTTGCATATATGGTTACTAACGCAATGAAAGTCAAAAGAAAATTTGGTATGGGATTGAAGAAGAAGGTTGCAAAAAAAAAGTGAACAAAATGGAAAAAAGCTGTTCACTTCATCAATTAAAACTGCAACAAAAATACTCAAGAAGAAAAAACCTCAAGACATTAACTCTGACATTAGGATTGCATGTAAGATTATCAACAGATCGTTAAGGGGGAAGAAATCGCAAGTTGTAATACCACGCGTAATTAATGTTCCAAAGATTGGTAGCTTCTTACCTTTCGTACCTATTCTTACTGCTCTGAGTGCAATTTGTAGGCTTTCTAGTGGCGGAGCAGCTATAGCAAAAGCAATAAATGCTGCAAAGAATGCCAAACAACAACTTGATGAAGCAACTAGACATAATAAAACAATGGAAGCAGTAGCAATGGGCAAAGGTTTTTACCTTAAACCATATAAGAAAGGATATGGATTGGTTTGTCAAGAAAAACAAAAACCAAATTTTTCGTAAAGCTGCCCAATAAACCCCTATCTGATGTTGATCTGAGAAACTTTTCAACAAACATTCCATACTGTAGCGGAGTTTTCATGTTGGATACACTACCAAAACGATCGAGAAAAAGAGAATGCGAAATCATAAATTTGTATTTATCAAGAGGACCTGGAACCCATTGGGTAACATATTATAAAAACAATGAACATAAGGAATATTTCGACAGTTTTGGAAATTTACAACCTCCATTAGAACTAGTTAAATATCTAGGCAAAAATATAAAATATAATTACAATCAATATCAAGATTATAATTCATTTAAATGTAGACATTTATGTCTTCAATTTCTTTACAAAATAAGTTTAAAAAATAAATAAATACAACACACGAACAATTTTAAAAATTTTTTCTGTTTTATTAATAAAAAAGTTTATAGAATATAGTTTCTACAAATTATTCCCATTCCCAGCATTTGTTAAAAATATATTTATTTCAGCAACAGTATCCAATTTTAAGCCACTGTCTCCTTGCTTACATATGCAATATAACTGCATACTTAGTTGAGTCCTGGAGCTCTTTTATATGTATTAATTTTTTTTATTCAATGTGTTGAATTTCGTGATCAAATCTGGAGGATTCATTATCACAATATTAATTAATTAAATTTAATTTTTATATGTATTTTTTTCTTCTTTGACAGATAGCTCAATCTGCTTTTGTAAACTGATGTATTAAATATTTTTACCAATCTTTAAATAGGTAAAAAATAGATCTTAAAAGAAAGATCAGTAACGTAGCTATATCTTTTTCTCATATTGTAATTATGTTTTACGTAAATTTTTTGTTTTGTCACTGATAGAATTGTAGTGAAAGAGATAGTTACATATTTTGACGTTCTAAGGCGTAACTGAAACAAAAAATTTCAAAACAAAAGATCAGAGGGATAGTTATATTCATGTGCTAAAGTGTAAATGAAACAAAAAAAATTTCAAAACAAAAGATCAGAGAGACAGTTATATTAATGTGCTAAAATGTAACTGAAACAAAAAATTTGAAAACAAGAGATCAGAGAGATAGTTATATTAATGTGCTAAAGTGTAAATGAAACAAAAAAAAAATTCAAAACAAAAGATCAGAGCGATAGTTATATTAATGTGCTAAGTGTAACTGAAACAAAAAAAAATTTAAAAAGAACTCACAATTTTTGGTAAAATTTTAATTTTACAAGTATATTTTACTATAAATAGGAACGTAAACCATTCAAGAATATTAGTGTAAAAATAGCATTCAACAAAATCCTTAAAAAAAATTAATAAATTAAAGTAAAAAATGAGCCAAATCCGTGAGAACTTATTTGATTTCCTCTATTTCTTTGAGGACTTATTACTATATGAGCATAAGGAAACCATAAATTTTTTTATTTCAATACTGACGGAAAATGAGGAGTATGGAGTTGTAGAGCAGGAGGACTCCGACGAGAGTGGACATTTTGCCAGCTGTCCCTGGTATAGCGAAGGATGCGAGGAAGGACCGGACACTTGTAGGTGTACAATGTTCCACATACGGAAAAAAATAATTTTTAAGATTATTGACACTTACAAAAATGTATGTAAAAAAAACAATCAATAAATAAAAAAATGTATTTGTATGTGTATGTGTATGATTTATTATTTACTTTAATATACATATTTATTTATATATAGAGATTAATAGACTGAAAAGCTATTAGTTTAAATGTTATTTTCATTGAGGATGGATAAACGTACTTTAAAGAATATATTTCACAACAATCAAGAACGAAAACCTCAAATATATGATTTGGTTTTTGGGTTTGAATACTTGCTCAATTGGAAATTGAAGACTTCATGTGCATTTTCTACAGCTTTTGGTTTTAAGCCAATGATATGGTTGAATTATAAAAATAAGCAATACATTGGACTGGATCGAGAAGAGTGGTTACATCTCATGTGCTATAAGGATTATATTCATGATATATGTACTTAATCGTTATCATACACGGAAAATTTAAAATAAAAATCGATTCTGACACTAACTCAAATTCGAGTATTTTTTACATCAATTTTATGTTGGAACAACATTCTGAGAAAACAAATCCTTCATTTCTATCATGAATATTTAACAAAAAATTTAAACAAAACAAAACTTCAAATCAATGAAATACGAGAAATACACGAAAGGAATGTAAAGATTGAACTGACACGACTTTGTTATGAGATCGGGGAAAAAATGCAGCACAAGATTCTAACAGATGTGTAAATTCATAAATTATATTTAAGAATGAATAATAAATAAAAAAACAAAATGTAGACAAAAATATATGTTTTTTTTATCGGTTATATTTTCTTTGTTTTTCCATAAAAATTTTTCTTAATAAATAATATTTACATTTATTTTAACAATAAAAATTTACAATAATTTACATTTATTTTAACTTTCTTCTTCTTCTTGAAGTCTATCAATTTCCATTAATAGCATGTCAAGCTCATAATCAGGATTGGTTTCCTCTATTGCTGAATGATACCATGCATATGTGCTTATACCATCACTTTTGATTTTCCTTTTATCATCTTGATAACTTAGTATTAGTTTATGTAGTTGCATAGTATATAATTGATGCAAACTCGACTTAAAGGTAAGCATATTATCAAATACATTTGATTTATTAAACAGACAATCTCTATATGAACTTAGGCTATACTTACCTAAAATTGTTTTCTTGACCCCCTTCGATTTCTTTACATCATTTTGACCTTGAACACTAAATGAATACATTTTAAATCGCAACCCAACAAACTCTTTCATTATTTTTCAACAATTTTCGTCTTTCATCATACCCAGCACATTTTTGCTTAAACGAGGAATACCATATATGTTATCTGCAGGATAATCAGATGTGTCAAATTCATCCTGTATGTCCATTTTTATGTCAGCATAGAAGTCATCAGTCCGTATTGTATATATGAATGAATCAGTATCCAGTTTAATGACAATTTTGATTTATATTTAGGCTGCATGTAACCATAATGGAAATTATACATTTTCCATTTGGAAAGTTGTAACACACAAAATCCTAAGTAAGTAGGATTATTATAATATGTCTGGAGCCTATTCATTTGAATCGCCACCATGTCTTCTGAAAATACAGACAAACTATGGAAATTGGGTTTAGATATCCAATTTTGGGCTCCCAAATGATTGCAATTCGTTCTGTTCCAGTTTGTTACAATTCTAACATCTTTTCTCTTATCTACATTTTCCATAGTCTTACCATATACCGCATTATTGAGCAATTTGAAGAAGTTTTTCTCAAACGTATTTTTAGCGTTAGCTCTATGCTTGGTATTTAAGTCTATATATGATTTTAACCATGGAGATTGTTTGAAAGTGAGAATCCGATGTACTTGCTTTAAAATCAAACCATACTCTAAACATTGCTTAAGAATTCTATAGTGAATAATATATGAATGTTTAGTAGAAAATTCAGCAATTAATTTAGTTTGATTCTTTCCATAAGGTTTTTTATTTTCCGCACAAAAAGGTAGATCATTGTGCGATTCGTGCAAATTGGAGGGATATTCTAAAGTAACTTCATACACATAACTATCATTTGAATTATTATCTATCCGATTTGGATCCAGATTTAACTCATCACTTGATAACCATCTGAATCCTCCATATGGAAGATATTCGGACATAGCCCAACCGTAAAGGTTATTGGCATCTAGGTACATTAGAAATTATGAGAATTTCTCTTTATCGAAATCCTCTAGATATTTATTGTTTGCTTTTGAATACCTTTTACTACATTGTACAATCCCCCACGTATCCCCTTTTTAAAGAAATTATACATATCTAGATCTAACTGATCTAGACAATTCCAATTCTATATTTGTGTACTTCAACATAGCATCCCACGATAGTCCAGGAGCAGTATAGTACTGGCTTGGATCTAGATTATATATTCCCTTACAAACTTTTCGAAAATTTTGGAATACATCAGTTAGTAACAGTACGTCTGTTTTAAAATACAACTCCATATAGTCTTGTAAAGTTTTGCAATCAAATGTTTGCCAAATTTTTTTTGCATGCTCGTAATCTTCATGCGAACATTCTCTATTGGTAAGTGTGTTGAAAAAGTCTTCCCTCGCTGGAAGTTGACTATCATTTAATTTTTCAAAAGAATTGATCTGCAAAACCACAGTTTCGTCAGCGATCAAGTTCGCTTTGTCCAATGCCAACTACCGTTGCCTAGTACTTCTACATTTAACTCAGCGATATCATCCGCTTCGGGCTCGAGGTCATCACTTAACCAAGTTGTCACTGAAGCCCAAACCCAAGGTCCAAGTCGGAATCGACAGTAGTAGTGTAGCAATGGGGACCTGAGTCCAGTTTTGGGAATTCAAAATCGGGAAAAATAAAAAAAGGTGGCAATCCTGTTACAAATTGGGGGATTCTGGGGATTTTTTTGCTGAGATTTTCTGGGCTATATGTGTGTGTAAGTCTGATTCTTTGTGTATGTGTATGTATGTATACTTGTGTGTACAGCTTTTGTTGTTATTGAGGAGAAGCGTTGTGCTTACAGTGTATGGATGTATGTATGTATATATATGTGGGTGTGTGTGAGTGTGTGTGTGTGTGCGTGTGTGTGTATGAGTATGTCTTTTGTATTTACTTGTGTGTCTGCCGGTGTCCGATCCTTTTGTTGTAGTGGTGGACAATCATTATACCCAGCAGGAAATGTTGATGGTGAAAATGTACTTAGTCGCTTTTGGCTTTGTCACCAGTACTACTCTCTAATTATTCCCCATACAATACTTTTAAACCCTACTATTAAAAAGACAATTGACTAGTTACTGACTACGTAGTTCTTATGGGAACATGGAGACATACTAACCAGACAGTTAGTTACTGGTACATTTCTATAATTTACGTACATACAAATGTATGTATATTGACAAGTTGTTGTCAATTGCGCCTCTCTCCTTCTTTTATACTGACGGATAGAAGAAAACTTATTATACCAAATTTTTAACTAGAATTTTAGTGTTGACACAAAGACACTTGCTCCCAGTCTCACTGCAGGGTAGTTACAAGGGATCTGTATATTTGTGTGTATGTAGTGATTGTTATTGTAGAGAGGCGTTGTGCTTACAGTGTATGGATGTATGTATGTATATGTGGGTGTGTGTGAGTGTGTGTGTATGAGTATGTGTTTTTGTATTTTCTTGTATGTTTTGCCACTACATGCACATTGTTATTTGATAGACTTTGAGTTGCTGTTTTGAGTTATCGTTGGTATGCTTATGTCGGGTTATTGTATGTATGCATTTATGTTTGCGATCTCTGGGGAAATAATCTAATAGCTGCAGAGACTGGCAACCCTATTGTGAATTGAAGTGGATAGGGAATGTATTTGGTAATGTATCTACATGTTGCTGTATTAATGTATGTGATCGTATCTGTTTTTACTTTGAAGAATATCATTGCTTGTGTGTATTGTTTGGTTTTTCATACATATTTACAAATGAATGTGTATATGTTTTCTAGGCTATTGACGTTGCTATTTTTATGGAGATAGAAAATATTGTGTTCACATGTGGTTTATATGTACAAGTGAATTTCATATGTTAAATATTTTGAATCAAATCAGGTTGATAAGCAGATTTTTTGAATAGGATATAATGATATTTTTATTTCAGTATATTTTACTTTAATGTAACAACTATAGGAATAGCTTTTGTCCCGATTTTTCTCGTACCTTTGTATTACAAACTGATGCTAGCGATTTTGATCTGGGTGTTGCTGTGTATATGCATTTCATCATATATCGTAATACCATCAGATAAATTAGATTTGACGACTGCTACACGATTATCATATGAATTGTGGGAATTTTTATGTGTGTGTGTATGTGAGTATGCATGTATGTCTGTCTGTGTGTATGAATTTCATAATATTATAAAATTTCATTATGTATGTTTGTGTTTGTGTATTACGTCATCACCTCTTTGTGTGTCATACCAGACATTTGGTAGTATAAAATATTAGCATATAGGTATCAGAACTTTATTTTTTTAATCCTAGTATGTTTTTATACTCAAGGTTGCTGGGTATTTTGTCATGCTTAGAATTGTCCAGCTTTAAGGTCTGCCTGTGAGAAATTTGTTTATATTACAGATTTTGTTTATTTAACTACGTCCGGCTTCTTTGGCTGAACTTCTTTTCATACGATCATGGAAATTTATAGTTTCTCTGTCCATAATAAGTTCGTTTAGCTTTGGCATGTGCTCTGACTGAATGGTTTACGCTGTTAATATATTTTCATGATGTAGATATGTAAGTGTGATTGTTAAGATCTAATAAATATTTGAGTATTGATAAAAAATTTGATATTATGTGTACATACATATCTGAAAATTGATTTTAGGTACGTATGTACATATGTACATACAAATTATGCCAACTTAAAGTTCTATACCTCAATAAAAAACAAAAAAAAAGTATGACGTGAGGAATTTTTTTTAGATTATACATGCTTCGGCATGCTTCCAATATTTTTTTCGGTAAATTTATTTCATATTCATACAGATACAGATATAAAGTAAGATCTGTTTACATTCCATTTTACAATTTATGCATGCTTCAGCATGATTCTAGTTGAAGTCTGTATTTATTTAGTAAGTTTATTTGATACCCATTCATACACATGTACATTGTTAAATATTGGATATCAAAGTATAATTTCCTTAGTTTATCTAGAAATGAACAGAGTGAATTTCTATTATATTAACCCCATATTCACCGTTTAAAATTTTGTGTGCTAGAGTTTTCGAAATGGAAAATGTACACCTTTTACTATAAAAAGTGATAATATGATGTATTGCTGAATATTGCACTGTGTTATAGTTCATTTTGAACTCTTAAGTTTTCACAATATTTCATACAGACCATCAAGTTTAGAGAATTCCAGTACATTAGGCTAATTATCTTCCCTGAGACCTAACATTCCTAATCAATCCTTCAAAAAAACCAATGCAAACTAGATTTTCCCTTTTTAATTTTATTTATATTTTCATTAAATTTCATCATTTTGTACATCTTCAAATTAGTGTATACTGTATTTTGCACCTTTTTCTCATTCGTTGAGTTAACTTTAATCACAAATATTTTAATGATGAGATGAACTTTTCTATTGTAGGCATTAAGTAAATCTTTGTGTATATCAATCCACTTATATGAACCATTATAGCTAAATTCCTAACACATAATTCCTTTTAATGATCTATTAATTTATTCTACTATTGATGCTTGCATATTAAGTAATTTTTAGTCTTCCATTTATGCATGAATTTTGCAATGTTTATTAAAAAATTCTTTACCATCATCTATTTGTAAGTTTCTTGGTACTCGTACCATTTCAAAAATATTTTCCATTGCCTCGGTTTTTTCGAGTGTAGCTTTTATTTTCAACGATACTCACCATATAAACTTTTAGAATGTGTCAGTTACAATCTACAAAAATCAATAATTTCTATTTTCTCTAGAATAGCTACCCACTTCACCTAAATCAGCTCCATAAAAGATCATCTATTCCATTCATTACATCACTACAATACACAAACAATTTTAGAAATTTATTATGGATTACGTTTACTAAATTTCTTTTTAAGGATATTGAGTTGTTTTACAGTTTTTGGGAGAGTGTTGTGATCTACTTGATACGTTTTCAGCTATTTATACTAAAATGTAGTTAATTTTCCAGTCTATAAATTTTATCGCTCAGCTGTTCAATTTGTTTGTCAAAAGATGATTTATTTTTTAGAATGTCTTTTTCAATTTTATATCTATCTTCTATCCTTAATTTTATTTCACACTCCACTCCATCAATTTGCATTTGAATATATCCTTGAATTATATTAATGCCTTAAGCTTTATTATTAATTCATCCTTTAGTTTCTCGATTTGAGTTTCCAGAAACAATTTACTGATAACATTGTTCACCGTCAGTAAATGTTGATGATTCTCTATGTATACATTGGTAGAAATTATATATTTTATTTAGTTTTCAAAATCAAATTTGTCATAGTATTTTCACGTTTTATCAATCATTAAAGAAAATAAACCCACTTTTAAACCCCATATTTGACCATCAACTTGTATTTTATCTTTATTCAGTTTTAGATTTCTATCGCCAAATTTCCATTCATTATTGAAATCTTTAGGTGAGCCATAGTTTGTATCTAATTCATTTCTTCCTTCCAAGACTAATAAGTCAATATAAGTGTCTTCGGAATTGGAAGTCTGTGAGTAAAAATCACCTTCATAATCGGTACCACCATTTTCAGTATTAACATCATTAAATAAGATGGTATTATCAAATATTGTTCCTTATGCTAGGTTGTTTGGTATACTTGTCGCTATCTTGACTAATGGTTTCTGAGACTTAAGTACTTGTACTATTTTAAGATTCTATATTGTTTTTACCTTGTTCTTTCTTGTGTATTCTTTCAATATTTTTAGAACTATTCATGAATTCTTTGAGAGGTTCTGTTATAGGATCAAATATATCTTTTAGTTCTTCACGTGTATCTATTTCACCAGTTTTTATACTACGAAGCTTTTTCTTCAAGACATTTCTTGTCAACACCAACTGTTTTAAAATTTTCTCATCCATGTTTAATAATACCAAATAAGAGGTATCAGCTATTAGATCAGGTATCACCTATTAGATCAGGTATCAGCTATCAGATCAGCTTATCAGGAGCTGGTCTGGTTTTGAGATCAGCTTATCAGGAGTAGGTCTGGTTTTCAGATCAGCTTATCAGGACCTGGTCTGGTTTTCAGATCAGCTTATCAGGACCTGGTCTGGTTTTCAGATCAGCTTATCAGGACCTGGTCTGGTTTTCACATCAGCTTATCAGGACCTGGTCTGGTTTTCAGATCAGCTTATCAGGACCTGGTCTGGTTTTCAAATCAGGTTATTAGGTAGCTGGTCTGATTTTCAGATCAGGTTATCTGATTCAGATTGAGTTATCAGTTTACAAGTAGCTAGTCATTTATAACATTTATATGAATGAAGTTTCAGGTCAGATGAAATAACTAAAGTCTACTACTATCTCAAGTTTAAAAACATATATTTATACTAAAATTACCTATATCAAGTCAAATATGAATATCTGAAGAAGTTAATTTCATAATTAAAAGAATGGCTTAAAGAATTTCAAGTATGATATTTGCTGATGCTGCATGTGAGAAGCAGAATAATATACATACATATGTACGTGTATATTTTTGTATGGGGCGACAGAAGAATGATGACTCATTCTACTTGTGCCCAACTTATAACATAATTCCTAATACATACATACATATATATATACACACATACATACATGCATACAATCATACATACATATATACACACATACATACATGCATACAATCATACATACATACATATAGGCAAAGTTAAAAATGCAAATAAACATGAAGCAAAATTACAACGACGTCAACTTAAAATTATTTTAAGTATGGGTGCAGTTAATTTTTAAGATTTGGTGATTTACACAAGGTTTAAATAAAAAACGATTTTTAAGCTAAAATTCTATTATGAATACAATTTTAGTGAAATTTGGTTAAACAACATTCAAATGGCTCTTGCAATAATAAGGTGATGGCAATATCACAAAAGCTAAAGCTGTACAACAACTAAGGCCGAGCTTACATCTGGTACACATGCATTCTGAGACTTAGATGCCTTTATTTGGAAAAAGCAGAACGCGACTATCAAAATTTAATTCTACAACAATTCATAAAAGTAAAAAACAGAAATGAGCAAGGAAATAAAAGAAAATTACAAATAATTACAGATTACCTTTGGTAAATAGTACGGTTAACAGCATTAACAGCTTATTCTGTACTAAGGTCCTATTTCTAAAGAAATATGCCGTTATGCAAAAAAGATTGTTAAAGTTAAAGCATGCGTTAAAACTGGTTTTGCCATACAAAATTCGTTTGTTAAACCAATCAACGTTTAAAAAATAAACTCTATTCTTGTACGATTTTATACATTGCGGCCATATTAAATAAATGAAATAATCAAAAGGATATTTCAGTCATTAATTTTATAGAAAATATCGGAATACTCTAGATATTTTTAAGAAACAAAGTGCATATTACTGCAAAAAAATTATTGAAAACTAGTGTTGAAATAAAATTGATATTTTTTTTAATGATTAAGTGCATTAGTTTCTAATCTAAATTCTTATTAAATTAAATTTTATGTACGCAGATAAGTTTTGTGTTTTTTAATTAATCGATGCACCTTTTCTCTTAAAATGATGAATGAAATATCTAATTTACATTTGTTTAAATTTGATGCAGCTTATATTCATTCTTAGAAATATTTTGATATTAAATTTTTTCCAGCCGTAGGCTTTTTTCACCACCTTTTACATTTATTTTAGAACATCTTGCATTGCCTTTTATACATTTATAAACATTTTTAAATGAAACTGATCCAGCAGTCCAGCTTATGTAACGATAGTTTTTTGTTAGTCAGCTTGCTTCTTTTTTTTATTTTTTATTTATTTAAACATTTAAAATCAAAAGGGAGTTTTATATTGAAATTATTATATTCTTAATTGTCGAAAACAATCGCTTCTTCTTTTCCGAAGAAATTATTTGAATTACTTTTGAAACCTTACGCGACTATAAAAATTATGTTATTTTTCATATTGTTTAATTTATAAGACTTTTAGAATTTGACCTTTGATAGGTATATATATATTCTAGTAGTATTCATGAATAAGAATATAGTAAGCTGATTTCTTTGCTTACTATTGTACCGCTATTGAATAAAAGGAGCTTTTATCTTAAACTCTGGTACAGTTAGAAGCGCTTGAGATTCTTTCATATAGTAGTAGTAGTTGGAATCTTAGATACATATAATATATAGAATTACATAACGTTTATTTATAAATTTTATTTTAAGATCAGCATCATATGGATATGAGACTGAACTTAAATGTACTTCTAAATTAGTTAATTCATAATGATAAATCTTATTTTCTTCTTGAATAGCGATAAACAGAAAACAAAAGCGTTTTCTTACAGTTTAGGTCTGACCTCTCAACTACTCCTCTAGTATACAAAATGTACCAGTATATGTTTATTTTATAATGGGTGAGCGCCTAAGTCTTTTATTTGATGTTCTGGATGAAGTTTTTTTTTTTTCATTTTATTAAAGTTCAGCGTATTGCGTATATATTTCTAATATATTTAAGTGAGCTTTTTGTACCTGTCAGACAGAGTGTACGTATCAGTTGGTCAGTCAGTGTCTCTTTTTATTAATTTTTTCTTTTAATGTGTCACTACTATTTTTATAGATTTTACTACTTGAAATAGAGAATATTTGTATAATTTTTAAATGTATTAATATAAGCATACATATATGTAGGTAAATATATGTATGTATGTAGAAATTAGTTCATATACAAAGAAATACATGTTTAATAATCAACTATTCTAGAAAATCCATCTAAAATAACACAGTTACCTCCATCATCAATTCACCATCAGTGTTTTCATAAAGTGTTAGAAACATTGGAATACCTATGTTTGAGAGAATTTTTACTTCAAGTGTTTCTATATAAGGTTTGGTGGTTGACCCCTTAAAGTTATTGTGGTTAACGTAGGCTGAATTGTATCGCATTCAGATGTAAGCATTCTTACTTAGGAAAGGTCCTCATCACCATCAATCATACCTGTATACAATACATTTGTGAGTTGAGTTGATCCAGATACAATTGTTGTCTACAAATTAATGATTAGAAAAAAGCTTTTTCATCACCTTCTAACAGGTTTACTATTTTGCATGCTTTAGCATGCTTCTATCGATAGTGACATGAGACTCCGTTTCAATAAAAAATCTATACTATTAGGATTACGAATTCACTCCTTTGAATTTTTAACAAAGTAGATACATATGTATGTATTTCATTTGCCACAAAGTCTTAAAATTTCTTTCCTTATACAGGGTGTTTTTTTTAGAGGTATAGAACTTCGAATTGAAATAAAACACAAGAAAATCGTTTTAATGTCCATCAATTTGGCTTTATTGGAAGGATAATTTTATGCCATTAATGTTTAAATATGATTTCGGGCATGTGGCCGCCGCGGCTGTCTCGAATAAAGCCAATTCTACAGGTCCAATTTTCAACCACTTTTTCGAGCATATGGGGCCGTATGTTGGCAATAACGCCACGAATGTTGGCTTCCAAGTCCCCTAACGTTTCTGGTTTGTTGGCGTAGACGAGCGACTTCACATATCCCCAAAGAAAATAATCCAATGGTGTCAAATCACACGATCTTGGTGGCCAATTGACAGGTCCATTCCGCGAAATTATGCGCTCATCGAATGTTTCCTTCAATAAATCGATTGTGACGTGCGCTGTGTGGCATGTAGCGCCGTCTTGTTGGAACCACAACTCATCCACATTCATGCCATCCAATTCGGGAACAAAATAGTCGGTTATCATTGCTCCAATTGCTGTGCACGGTGGCGAATCGATTCATTTGGGTCCTCTTCAACACTTTGCTCTACAGCGGCAATTGTTTCTTCGGTGCGCACTGTTCGACGTCTCTACGGATGCGTATTATCACATAGAGTAAACGTAGTGCGAAAACGATCCATGGTTAACCGAATTAATTGCTCTGATGGACGATTATGTCGACCATAAAATGGACGGAGCTTGCGGTAAACTTCGCGAACTGAACCATTATTTTCGAAATAAATTTGCACGATTTGCAAGCGTTGTTCTTTTGTCAACCTGTTCATGATGAAATGGCAAACCAAACTAAATATTAATCACTTGACAGCTGACAAAATGGCCGCCAGTTAAAAAAGTGATGCCAACTTAAAGTTCTATACCTCAATAAAAAACAAAAAAAAAGTATGACGTGAGGAATTTTTTTTAGATTATACATGCTTCGGCATGCTTCCAATATTTTTTTCGGTAAATTTATTTCATATTCATACAGATACAGATATAAAGTAAGATCTGTTTACGTTCCATTTTACAATTTATGCATGCTTCAGCATGATTCTAGTTGAAGTCTGTATTTATTTAGTAAGTTTATTTGATACCCATTCATACACATGTACATTGTTAAATATTGGATATCAAAGTACAATTTCCTTAGTTTATCTAGAAATGAACAGAGTGAATTTCTATTATATTAACCCCATATTCACCGTTTAAAATTTTGTGTGCTAGAGTTTTCGAAATGGAAAATGTACATCTTTTACTATAAAAAGTGATAATATGATGTATTGCTGAATATTGCACTGTGTTATAGTTCATTTTGAACTCTTAAGTTTTCACAATATTTCATACAGACCATCAAGCTTAGAGAATTACACAATACACAAACAATTTTCGAAATTTATTATGGATTACGTTTACTAAATTTCTTTTTAAAGACATTGAGTTGTCTTACAGTTTTTTTTTGAGAGTGTTGTGATCTACTTTGATGTATTTTCAGCTATTTATACTAAAATGTAGTTAGTTTTCCAGTCTATAAATTTTATCGCTCAGCTGTTCAATTTGTTTGTCAAAAGATGATTTATTTTTTAGAATGTCTTTTTCAATTTTATATCTATCTTCTATCCTTAATTTTATTTCACACTCCACTCCATCAATTTGCATTTGAATATATCCTTGAATTATATTAATGCCTTAAGCTTTATTATTAATTCATCCTTCAGTTTCTCGATTTGAGTTTCCAGAAACAATTTACTGATAACATTATTCTCCGTCAGTGAATGATGATGATTCTCTATGTATGCATTGGTAGAAATTATATATTTTATTTAGCTTTCAAAATCAAATTTGTCATAGTATTTACACGTTTTATTAATCATTAAAGAAAATAAATCCACTTTTAAACCCCATATTTGACCATCAACTTGTATTTTATCTTCATACAGTTTTAGATTTCTATCACCAAATTTCCATTCATTATTAAAATCTTTAGGTGAGCCATAGTTTGTATCTTCCTTCCAAGACTAATAAGTCAATATAAGTGTCTTCGGAATTGGAAGTCTGTGAGTAAAAATCACCTTCATAATCGTCATCACCATTTTCAGTATTAACATCATTAAATAAGATGGTATTATCAAATATTGTTCCTTATGCTAGGTTCTTTGGTGTACTTGTCTCTATCTTAATTGATGGGTTTTCAGGCCTTAAACTTGTATTATTTTCAGCTTCTGTCTTCATTTTATTTTCTTCTTTAATGGGAATTCTTTTAATTTTTTTAGAACTATTTATGAATTCTTTGAGTGGATCTGTTATAGGTTTAAATGTATCTCTTAGTTGTTCACGTGTATCTATTTCAAGACATTTCTTGTCAACACAAACTGTTTTAAAATTTTCTCATCCATGTTTAATAATAGCAAATAAGAGGTATCAGCTATTAGATCAGGTACCACCTATTACATCAGGTATCAGCTATTAGATCAGCTTATCAGGAGCTGGTCTGGTTTTGAGATCAGCTTATCAGGAGTAGGTCTGGTTTTCAGATCAGCTTATCAGGACCTGGTCTGGTTTTCAGATCAGCTTATCAGGACCTGGTCTGGTTTTCAGATCAGCTTATCAGGACCTGGTCTGGTTTTCACATCAGCTTATCAGGACCTGGTCTGGTTTTCAGATCAGCTTATCAGGACCTGGTCTGGTTTTCAAATCAGGTTATTAGGTAGCTGGTCTGATTTTCAGATCAGGTTATCTGATTCAGATTGAGTTATCAGTTTACAAGTAGCTAGTCATTTATAACATTTATATGAATGAAGTTTCAGGTCAGATGAAATAACTAAAGTCTACTACTATCTCAAGTTTAAAAACATATATTTATACTAAAATTACCTATATCAAGTCAAATATGAATATCTGAAGAAGTTAATTTCATAATTAAAAGAATGGCTTAAAGAATTTCAAGTATGATATTTGCTGATGCTGCATGTGAGAAGCAGAATAATATACATACATATGTACGTGTATATTTTTGTATGGGGCGACAGAAGAATGATGACTCATTCTACTTGTGCCCAACTTATAACATAATTCCTAATACATACATACATACATACATACACACATACATACATGCATACAATCATACATACATACATATAGGCAAAGTTAAAAATGCAAATAAACATGAAGCAAAATTACAACGACGTCAACTTAAAATTATTTTAAGTATGGGTGCAGTTAATTTTTAAGATTTGGTGATTTACACAAGGTTTAAATAAAAAACGATTTTTAAGCTAAAATTCTATTATGAATACAATTTTAGTGAAATTTGGTTAAACAACATTCAAATGGCTCTTGCAATAATAAGGTGATGGCAATATCACAAAAGCTAAAGCTTTACAACAACTAAGGCCGAGCTTACATCTGGTACACATGCATTCTGAGACTTAGATGCCTTTATTTGGAAAAAGCAGAACGCGACTATCAAAATTTAATTCTACAACAATTCATAAAAGTAAAAAACAGAAATGAGCAAGGAAATAAAAGAAAATTACAAATAATTACAGATTACCTTTGGTAAATAGTACGGTTAACAGCATTAACAGCTTATTCTGTACTAAGGTCCTATTTCTAAAGAAATATGCCGTTATGCAAAAAAGATTGTTAAAGTTAAAGCATATTCGTAGTACATATTATCTTTGATAAAAAAGCATTTTTTTGCTTTGATAATATTTTTACATATTGAAATAACAAAAACAAAAAAAAAACCGTAAACAAAAACACATACAAACATACCCTTGAGGAATACTCTTTATGAGTACCCCAGAGGAAAAAAATAGTGAAGTGAGTTCTAACGGCAGAAATGCCTATTTTACTGTGAGTTTTGATGCTCATAATGATAACAATAAAAATAAAAGATCTGATAATAGACTTGCTGTGAGTTCTGAAGCTCTTAATAAAAATCAAAAATCTGATAATAGACTTTTACTAACGGCAAAACCACAGTTTCGTCAGCGATCAACTTCGCTTTGTCCAATGCCAACTAGTGAATCGTTGACATTATTGCCTAGTACTTCTACATTTAACTCAGCGATATCATCCGCTTCGGGCTCGTGGTCAACAATTAAACAAGATGTTACTGAAGACAACAGTAGTACAAAACCAAAGGTACAAGTAGGAATGGACAGATATATAACCATTTTAAAGCGCGGGCGAAGCCCAAATTCTACTAAAATTGGATCCGCCCCAAAGATGTCTAGGGATAACAGTACATCTTCTATCAATCGTCAAAATCGTTTTTCATTATTGCAAGACAAAAACGACAAGCCCGCTGCATCATCGCAAAAGTCTTTTAAGCCACCACCTATTTATCTGAGAGAAAAAAATTCAAACGCGCTTCTAAAAAATCTACTGTCGACCATTGGTGAAAATACTTTTCACATCATTCCAATTAAACGAGGTAATATTGATGAAACTAAAATCCAAATATATGATGAAAAAGATTTCCGAAAAATTGTTAGTGAGTTTGAAAAAAATAAAACAAATTTTTATACATATCAACTTAAGAGTGCTAAAGGCCTACAAATAGTTTTAAGGGCATAGATTCATATGTTGAGCCTGAAGAAGTAAAATGTGCACTTATCGAACAAGGATTTAAAGTAAAAATTGTTACCAATATAATCAATAGAGAGAAGATTCCCCAGCCTCTATTTCGTGTTGAACTGGAGCCGAATGATATACAGTTAAAGAAAAATGAGACGCACGCAATTTATAGTCTAAAATACCTTTTACACCGAAAAATCACAGTTGAAGAGCCACGTAAGCGTTCAGGTCCCGTACAGTGCCATAATTGCCAAGAATATGGCCACACAAAAACCTACTGCAAATTACCTACAGTTTGTGTTATCTGCGGTGAATTGCATGGTACTGCTAACTGTACCAAGCCAAAAGTACAAGCTGAAAAAAAATGCAGTAATTGTGGAGAAAATCACACCGCTAATTACAGAGGATGCCGTGTATATTCTTTCGTTAAACAGGCTATGGGTCAAAAATCTAAATTAGCTCCAGTTCAATCAGCAAATGCTTACTCCGCCACTCTGCCTCAAACTAGCCAACTAGTTAATTCACGTGTATCGTATGCCGATGCTGCTAAGACTAGTTCTATTCCCACACAAAATGTTCCACCGCCAAGTAATTCAACGAATGCAAACTCTAGCTTTAACTTTAGTCGTCTTGAAGCTACTATTGAGAATCTGGTGCTAACTATAAACAACTTTACAACAAATATGACTAGCATGATGCAAGAAATGCTGAGAATGCAGAATACTCTGCTTCAAGCATTAGTCAACAAACCATGAACACGTTAAAACTATGTTTCTGGAACGCAAACGGCATTCGCCAACATAAAAATGAACTTGAGCACTTCCTCACGGAAAAAAATATTGATATAATGATGGTCTCTGAGACTCACTTGACTTCGAGAAGCTGCTTTAAAATAAATGGTTACACTCTATATGATTCAAAGGACCCGAGAGGGAGAGCATGCGGTGGATCAGCAATTCTAATTAAGTCAAGACTCAAGCACTATATCCTTGAGAACTTTAGTGAAGAATATATGCAAGCTACGAATATTTTCGTAGAAAATTTTTGTGCGAACTTCGTGATATCATCAATTTACTCACCTCCCAGATTTTCAGTTACCGAAGATCAGTATGAGAAGTTCTACAAATCGCTTGGATCTTGTTTCGTGGCAGCTGGTGACTACAATGCAAAACATACGTACTGGGGCTCGCGTCTTGTTACACCTAGAGGTAGAGCGTTGTTTAATACAATTTCAAAAATGGGCTTAGATGTCATTTCGAGTGGGGAGCCTACTTACTGGCCTACTGACGTAAGAAAAATTCCAGATGTTATAGATTTTGGCGTCACGAAAAATATCCATAGGGACTTAATTCACGTAGAGGGCTCTGTAGATCTGTCCTCCGATCACTCTCCCACAATAGTTACAATTTTCAACCCACTAAGGAGTGATTTAACTAACTCATATGCGAAAACGATTAACAGGGTCAACTGGCTAGGATTCAAAAAATATATTAGTAGTCACTGCGTAGAAAACATTCAGCTAAGATCACCTGATGATATTGAATTTAATATTGCCAATCTTAACGAATATATTAAACAGGCTGCTGAACATGCCACTACTTCCTATCCGCAGACTGGCTTTAATAGAATTTATTCTACGGAAATTGAACGCCTTGTATGTGAAAAAAGGAGAGCTAGAAGAGAATGGCAACAACACCGATCACCCCTAAATAAAATCAGACTTAAAGAATGTACTAAACGACTCAAAGAGCTGCTATCGTCGGAAAAGACTGCATTACTGGAAAAGTATTTAGAAGGTCTTGATGTAACGTCAACATCTAATTACTCTTTATGGCGCGCTACTAGAAATCTTAAAAGACCCGTTGATCTCAAATCACCATTGCGTACTTCGACTGGAGGCTGGGCAAGAAGCGATAGTGAGAAAGGTAACTTATTTTCTGAGCATTTAAAATCTGTATTCACTCCCAATTCATGTACGGGTGCTGCCGATTTACCGAGTGTAGTCTCTCTACCCCCTCGTCCCTTAAGGTTTAAGATGCGTGAACTACAAAAAATAGTTGATGAACTCGACCCGAAGAAAGCTCCAGGTATTGATGGCATTAGTAACAAGATGCTGATGAACTTGCCTCATATTGCAATAAGAATCTTGCTATTTATTTTTAATGCAATTTTACGAATGCAGTATTTTCCACATAACTGGAAACTTGCCAAGATTAAAATGATTCCAAAGCCAGGCAAAGATCTTACCAAGGCTGAGTCATATAGGCCTATAAGCTTACTTTCAACAATTTCCAAGCTTTTCGAAAAGCTGCTCATGACTAAATTGTCCACAATTTTAGCTGATACTGGGTGCATCCCGGACCATCAATTAGGCTTTAGAAGTCAGCATAGCACTATTGAGCAAACGCATAGATTGGTTCAAATTATAAGGAGGACTTTTGAAGAAAAGAAGTATTGTTCTGCCCTTTTTATTGATGTTTCTCAGGCATTTGACAAAGTTTGGCACAAAGGCCTAGTTTTAAAATTGAAGACATACCTACCAATAAATATACAAAAGCTTTTGGAAAGTTATATTCTTGATAGAAAGTTTACTGTTGTGGAAGGAGACTTCATGAGTGTACCCGAATCTATATCTTCTGGTGTGCCACAGGGTAGTATTCTGGGGCCAGTCTTGTATCTAATATATACTTGTGATATGCCTGTGAGCAATAATATCCACACTTCTACATTTGCCGATGATACAGCCTGTTTGAGTATTCACAAAAATTCTGATGAGGCATCCCGCAATCTCCAAGCACACATTACCCAGCTTGAAATATGGTTGAACTTATGGAGAATTAAAGTCAATGAACAAAAGTGTGTTCATATAACGTTTACCCTAAGAAAAGATACCTGTTCCCCCATTCGAATCAACAATCAAAATATTCCTCAACATTCTCAGGTCAAATACCTTGGTCGAAGGCTTACATGGAAATATCATATTGACTCTAAGTTAACCCAAATGAAACTTAAATTGACTCAAATATATTGGTTAATTGGCAGAAATTCAACACTCAGCCTAGACTGCAAACTTTTGATATACAAGTCGCTTTTGAAGCCAATATGGTGCTATGGAATTGAGCTGTGGGGCACTGCTTCAGCTTCAAATGTCGAGAGAATCCAACGAAGGCAAAACAAAATTTTACGTTTGATAACATCTGCTCCATGGTACGTTAAAAATTCAAATATTCATCGTGATTTAAATATGCCACTAGTGAGTGAAGAAATTGCAAAATACGCAGGCAAATATTTAACTAAACTCGAGTCACATCCTAATCCGCTTGCCCGTAATATTTTGAGCTTTACTGGACACATCCGCTTAAAAAAAAGGGACACAAGGGCTCTTATACCCAACACTCCAGATGGGACTGCTTAAAAATACTTCTTTTTGATTATCACTACTTATGTATTATTTATAACTATCACTAAGCTTATGTCCGATATTGGTCGGGCCTAATAATTATATTTAGATTTAAGATTTGATTACTTATTGTTAGTTCATTTTTGAAGATACAATAAATAAATTTGTATATGAAAAAAAAAAAAAAAGTTAAAGCATGCGTTAAAACTGGTTGTGCCATACGAAATTCGTTTGTTAAACCAATCAACGTTTAAAAAATAAACTCTATTCTTGTACGATTTTATACATTGCGGCCGTATTAAATAAATGAAATAATCAAAAGGATATGTCAGTCATTAATTTTATAGAAAATATCGGAATACTCTAGATATTTTTAAGAAACAAAGTGCATATTACTGCAAAAAAATTATTGAAAACTAGTGTTGAAATAAAATTGATATTTTTTTTAATGATTAAGTGCATTAGTTTCTAATCTAAATTCTTATTAAATAAAATTTTATGTACGCAGATAAGTTTTGTGTTTTTTAATTAATCGATGCACCTTTTCTCTTAAAATGATGAATAAAATATCTTTTAGTTCTATTTTAATTATTTATCCAAACAAATGTTTCATCAAATACAAATTCAATGCTTAGAATCTTAAGAAAAGTAATTTTAATAAATATGAATATGAATTTACAAATTCATATGTACATGTATGAAAATGTATGAATATATATTATCATATATGGTCATATACCCTTATTTTTCGGATCCGAACCATATATGGGATATCATATATGCTCCATACATATTTTTTTAGCTGGGTTATTACTTTAAAACCTGTTGATTTATGACAACCATCTGAATACCCCAATTAAATGTATCTAAGGTCCAATAATTGACCTCTCAATTATATGTCATTTATCTTTAAATTCCACCTAAGTACCGAATTAATTTTTTCAGTAAAAAGTTGAGATACATTTAAATGCCCAGCCTTGTGTACTTAAGTCACACTTAATTTTTACGAGCATATTATATGTTATTGTGCTTGTGTGTGTTTATTGAAAACATGTACATGAACATCATGTGGTCGTATTAAAAAGAATTTCGTTTAATTTTCTTAAATATATAACACATACAATTTGAAATTTATTTGCTCGTGGTTCAGGGATGTCTATATGCATTTCATTGTTGCTGTAACAAATCGTCAGTAGACTTCAACCACACATTTTGAACAGTCACAAACCTCTTATCTTATGTACAGACTTTCAAAAACTATTTGAGAATTCACAAATAATAATATTTTTGAAAATCACAAAAGAAAAATAAGCATGGTAGGCTTAGAAACTTATACAAAAAACCCAGCAAATAATTTATATTCGATATGAATCTATTCTATTTTTCTACACCTTCATACAATTAGAAATCCTTTGGATAACAATAAAAGTAATTATAAGGCAAAATGAAAAATAAAATCTAAATTTAACATTTAAGAAATTTATTATTCGACATATTGTCATAAGTTTATTTTAATTTGAAATTTATTTGCTGGTGGTTCAGCGATGTCTATATGCATTTCATTAATAAATTTCTTAAATGTTAAATTTAATACAAATATTAAAAAAATAGCGAAATTGGTGTAGCCGTTTTTAATTGATGCGATTACTTAAATATCTGTGGAAAAAAGGAAAAAGTGCGAAAGATGAGATAAGATGATTTTGAGCTAATGGTACCTCGCATAATCTGCATATTCCAATGTACCCCTAGGTAAAACCTCAATGAATTTGTGCGATTTTTCAATAAGTTATAGCCCAATGACTTAAGGGTTACGTTTTTTAGACTTCCAATGTCATAGTTAGCTTAATTTAAGTTATCCTCTTGGTATATTTCCGTTTGAATGTATTATTTACAGTGTGTAGAAAGATGTTTGTTAAAAAATAAAGGTTAACAAAGATGCGAAGTTGTGTATGTTTATTTTAAACACCACGCTTTTTAAACGACATGTCCCGCTTTTTGCAAAAACCATCTGGTCACGTTAGGCATGACATACAAAGAGATGATGACGTAATACACAAACACAAACATACATACATACATAAAGAAATTTTATAATGTTATGAAATTCAAATTCCTCTGTCATGAAATACGAAAAAATATTTCCTAAATAAATACCCGAAGGTTTCATTACAACGTCATCGTCCCCACCATACGATCACGTACATTACTCCAAAAACATAACCATACATTACCAAATACCTTCCCTCTCCACTTCCATTCACAACAGGGTTTCCACTCTCTGCAGCTATTAGATTTCCTCAGAGATCGCAAACATACATGCATACATACAACAACGCTACATACCCATAGCAACGATAACTCAGAACAGCAAACCAAAGTCTATCAAATAGCGATCACTACATACACACAAATACTCAGATCACTTGTCACTACCCTGCAGTCAGACTGGGAGCCAGTGTCTTTGTGTCAACACTAAAATTCTAATAACAATTTTGGTATAATAAGTTTTCTTCCATCCGTCAGAATAAAAGAAGGAGAGAAAACAGATATTGTGTATTTGTGCTATAATTGTCAATAACTTGTCAATATACATACATTTGTATAAACGTAAGGTATAGAAATTACCAGGAACTAATTGTTTGGTTGGTATGTCTCATGACCGCATAAGAACTACGTAGTCACTACCTAATCAATTGTTTTAGTGTAACTAGCAGATTTTCAATGACAAGCACATGCTAAATGTCTACAGCACAAAGTATTGTATGGATGATAATTAGAGAGTAGTACTGGTGAGGAGTCAAAAGCTAGTCAGCTCATTTTCACCATCGACATTTCGTACTGGGTATAATCAAAGAATATAAATTATATAGAATGCTCATCTGAGCTAAAAAATGAAAAATTTTTTGCTTACGCTTCAGATGCGAGGGGAAAGTATAAAGCGCAAGCAAACACGAAGTGAGAGCATTAGCTTCAAGGGTGACCGATGACATTTTTCAAAAAATGGCACCAAATAGGGGAGGATTTATCGAAAAAAAAGGGGCAACATTAAAAAATCGAAACAACTACATTAAAGTTCTTATTTTTAATGTATTATTATATAATTCACTTTACAAAAAGGGGGAGAAAAAGAGGCAAGGCAATCGAAAAAGTGGCAATTTGCCACTTTAGTTGATCAAACGGTCACACTGTACGATACAGCGACAGAGCTTCGAGTTCTTGCTACAGCTTGCCATCACTGTTGCCAGTTTTGCAGATCTCTCTGCATTTTGCTGATTTTTCATTGAAAAAATTATAAAATGAAACTTGCAGATTTTCTAAAATGCTTGTGTAACATTAATATTTTGTGTTTTTCTTTACTCCGTAACAGAAATAACCATGGTGTCACTGTCAGAAATATACACATAAGAAACACTAACAAATAAGTAGTGTTTGACGTTTAATTTTGCAGTAACCATACCACCAACATAACAATGGTAAAAAGAAACTAGCTAATCTGTGCAAAGAGGTATGAATATACATACATATATACATATCGCACACTTAATCATAAACAGTCACTCATATGTCCCATCATTTTAAAGAATTTGTAATATCGGCATATGTTTTTATACAGCAAGATAATTTATGTTAATTCGCAAATTAAATAAAAAATGCATAAATGACGAACATATAACCTCCTCCTTAGTTGAAGTCGGTTAATAATTCGAAAACAAAATGAAAAACAGTTAAAATATATTATATCTTTTTATTGTTGCAGATTTTTTCCGATTTTTTAAAACTATTTTGCAGATTTTTCAGATTTTTTAGCCAATTTTTTCAGATTTTTTGTAAAATATTCTGGCACCAGTGCTTGACGTTGTAAACATTAACCCCTATCGTGAATAAAATGTGAAATTTTTGAACCAATGAAATTTTCATTCCCCATGAGGGGAAATTTGCTATCGGGAACTTCGTGGGAACGTTTGTTCCCGCTATTGATTCGCAGGGAATGTAAAAACCGGGAAGAAGGCTTGTAAAGCTTAAAAATTAATTGAAAATTAGACAAATTTATGTTTGATAGTGAGAAATACATACATTTTTTGTTTCAGATGCAATATTTTTGAGCTATTGCATTTAAATTTGTAATTCAGTTTCATATTTGTATTGAGCCTTATTTTCGATATTTATCGTAAGTGAGATTTAATCGAAAATAGACCTTTTTATTTAAATTAAAATTTTATGGGCCTATCCATAGTTAAGAATTATCAAAATGCCAAATATTTTATAACTTTTAAGATACGGGCTGTAAAATTTTATCGTAAGCGAAAATTAATTATGTAAAACAAATTTTAATATTATAAAAATAATCTTCTCTTCTAATTTAAATATCATATAAAAATTGTTAATTTTGTGTTAAAAAAAAGTAACCAAAATGGAAAAAATTACACAAGTACACATTGGAAAAAAAGTAACCAATTTTGGTTACAAGTAACCAAAACGGCAACGTTGATCATAGCATACGCTGTCTACGAGACTGTAAAAAAGCAAAATAATAAAAATCAAACATAAATACACACATGCTTTCGCTCTCAGCAATGCGAGCGCAGCATACACCAGTGATGGTATTTGAGAATTTTAGTTTCGTGCCAAAATGTTAGCCAAAAAGTGCCAAAATAACTTAAAAAGTGCCAAAAAATAAATGTACATACATACACAGCTGGGCTCATGAAAACGGTGAAATATCCCCCTAAACAAAATGTTTCGACTTTTTCTAAAGTCAGACTTGTCGTACCGAATTCGTTAAGACATTTCGGTAGTTTGTCTGAACTCAGACTTTTCGTACCGAACTCGTTAAGAAATGCCAGTAGTTTTTCTGAACAATTTTTTTTAAACATTAAAACTTTGATTTTTGAGTAAAAGTCTGTAAAAATTTTTTAAATACATATATATGTACATATATGTTGATGAAAAATAAGGATTGAACAAATATTAAAAAACGTGAGTATGTGCAAATTATTTCGACAATAGCAGCAACATAACGGTGAAGCGGTACTCTGCTTTAAAAGCAAAAAGAAATCGTACCTACATGTCGTTACGAATTCGTACCGACTTATCGTAACGAGTTCGTACCGACATATCGTTACGAAGTCGTGTCAACCATTTCATACAAAAATCGTTACGATTTCCGTAATATTTCGGTTCCGAAATCGGAAGACCAGTCGTTACGAATTCTTTACGAATTCGGAGCATTTTGTTTGATGGGATATTGTATTAATTGTAAATTTTATTGAGTTTGTATTTTAAATGTCAATACATTTGATTAATAGGAATTCAATTCATTTTTGTTTGTTTTATTTATTTATTTAATTCAACAATTCAAGTAGAAAAAAAACTTTCAGTCTTCAACAATAAATTTTCGTCCACTTTAGATTTTTTTAAGGTAGCAAGGACGCGACCTTATAGAATTTGTTTGTTTTTTGAGTCAGTTGTGTTGAATCTTGAACAATTCACATATACGAACGAATATAACGAATGATATAAAACTGGCTAAAATATAAAAACACCGATAGTTTCGACGGCGGCTAATCTATGTATGACAAAAAGGCAGGCGACTCGGTGCGCCATTTAGGCAAGGAGAACAAAATAGAAGCGAACAAAAAACAACATGTAAGATGTCATTTACTTGAAACTAATACATACTTTTGTGGTGAGTGACAGCACTAATGCTAAAAAAGTACCTTTTTGTACTACGCTGAAATGCAAACAGCTTAAGTTTGATTATTACCCGTCCAGCTCTCGTTTCAAATAGACTCGTTTTTTCCTTTGCTTTTCAATAAAACTTTTTGTATAAAATATAAGTAATCTGTAATTTTAAAAATAAATAAATTGAATTTTGTAATTACATAATTGACTATTAATACGAACACCCCCACAAAGTGGTGACCCCGTCGATTGGTTAAAGAATATTTCAGGATGCAAGACAATATTGGTGGCAGCACGCAGCAAGGCCCGACGCCGAGCACATCAAGTACCGAGCCAACAACCGTTAATCGTGTAGCTGTAAAGGTTCCACCCTTTTGGCCCGATCACGCTGAAATTTGGCTGGCGCAGGTAGAAGCACAATTTGCTGTTGCCGGCATAAGTGGTGACACATCGAAGTTTAATACAGTCATCGCCGCAATAGAATCGAATGTTCTCGTGCAAATATCAGACGCTATTTTAAATCCACCGGAGACCGATAAATACACAAATCTTAGAAAGTGCATAATAGAACGCTATTGTGAGAGCGAACAAAAAAAGACGCCAAAATTACTATCGGAAATTGATTTGGGAGACAAGCGACCGACACAACTCTTAAATGAGTTAAGCACATTGTCAAAGGACAAGGTAACAACTGATTTTTTGAAAACGCTATGGTTGCAGCGTTTGCCAGCGCAACTCAGAGCAATCTTACAAGCGTCAGATGCTAATCTGACCGAGTTAGCGAAGTTGGCAGACAAAATTATGGAGGTGGGAGAGTTTCAGCATTTATCTGTGGTATCTACAATGCCACAAACTTCTAAAAGCGAATTTGATAGACGACTCGATCGCATAGAGCAACAGATAAATAGCCTTTGTAACAAGAATAATAATAATGTACGTCGGTCACGATCAAGTTCTACACGACGACAAAAAACAGATGCCACTCCAGCAAAGCAAGTGAGCGACCATTGCTGGTACCATCGGACATTTGGCGAAAAAGCCACAAAATGTCGTCAGCCATGTTCATATCAACAAAATTTGTCAAAAAACTAAATTCATCTTCCGATCTGGCGGGCGGATCTCGAGGTGAATGCCAAATAGCCCGTCTTATAATTAATGACATGCTGTCATCGAAACAGAATTTTTTAATCGACACTGGTGCCGACGTTTCGGTGTTACCAGCTGGTAGTGTTGAGGGTTTGCGTGTAGGGATTTTTAGAAAATTGTTTGCTGCTAACGGGTCCCCCATCAAAACCTTCGGTGAGAAAACGTTAAGCATTTCTTTGGGTCTACGTCGCAATTTTACATGGACTTTTTTGGTAGCGAATGTCAACTGTGCTATTATAGGCTCAGATTTTTTGAAGAATTACGATCTTTTGGTTGACATCAAGAGAGGTAAGCTTATCGATCGTACTACGCTGCTTGAGGCAAGGGCACGTCCCGCACGTACTGTCTATGTTCAGATTTTAGCATACGACAACAAAGATAATTACGCCCAGCTGTTATACGAGTATAGAGAGTTAGGTACGATTAATGCCAACAAGCGCCCAGTGGACTCTACGGTCACTCATCACATTACCACAAACGGTCCTCCCACATACGCTAGCGCACGTCGACTCGCGGGGGATAAGCTCCAAGCTGCAAAAAAAGAGTTTGAGTACTTGATGGAAAAGGGTATATGTAGACCGCCAAAAAGTAATTGGGCCAGCCCACTACATTTGGTAAAAAAGCCAAACGGGGACTGGCGCCCATGCGGCGATTATCGTGCCCTTAACAGCATCACCTTACCCGACAGGTATCCAATACCATTTTTACGTGACATAACGAGTATTATGCACGGAAAGAACATTTTTTCCTCTATCGACTTACAAAGGGCTTACCATCAGATACCCGTGGAGCCATGCGATATACCTAAGACAGCCATAATCACGCCGTTTGGCTTATTTGAGTTTTGTTTCATGACATTTGGTCTACGGAACGCGGCCCAAACGTTCCAACGTCATATTAACGAAGTCTTGAAGGGAATCGATTTCGCTTTTGCATACATCGATGATATCCTCATAGCGTCCGAAACAGAGGAGGAACTTGCAAAGCATCTGCGCATCATATTTGATCGCCTTCGCCGATTCCACTTGTGCGTTAATTTCGATAAATGTCAGTTTGGTAAGCGTGAACTCGTATTTTTAGGCCACAAAATTAGCCCCAAAGGACTTACGCCGCCTGAAAACAAGGTCGATTCGATCCGAAATTTTGAAAGACCAATGATTGTGAAGAATTTAAAAAAATTTTTGGGCATGCTGAATTTTTACCGCCCATTCATACCGCATGCAATAAAAAATCAAAAATTGTTGTTAGAATTGACTCCTGGCAATAAAAAAAACGATAACACCATAATAGAATGGACACCTGAAGCAATGGCTGCTTTTAATGCATGTAAAAACGATATAGCAGAAGCTACTTTTTTGAATTATATGGCTCCGAAAGCATTGATAACGCTTACGACAGATGCTTCAGATGACGCCGTAGGGGCAGTACTGCACCAGATAGTCGAAGGGCAAGTACAACCATTAGGATTTTACTCCAAAAAGTTGACACCATCACAACAAAACTACAGCGCGTACGATAGAGAACTCACGGCGATATACCAAGCAATTCAACATTTCAAATACGCAGTTGAAGGAAGAGAATTCGTCGTTTTTACAGACCACAAGCCAATCATTTTTGCTTTTAAGCAAAAAAGCGAGAAGGCATCACCGCGAAGGATTCGGCAATTAGACTTTATCAGCCAATATATGACGGCAATACGACATTTACCTGGGGCTGACAATAACATAGCAGATTTACTCTCCCGCATCAACGCCATAGAGGAGCAAGTAGTAAATTTTGATGAAATGGCCGAGCAGCAAGGCAATGATATTGAACTGCAGGCACTGCTGGACAGCAACACAAACACGTCATTACAGCTCACTAAATTAGCCATCCCACAGTCGACTAAAGAAATTTACTGTCACGTTTCGAAGGATAGAGTAAGACCTTATGTTCCGAAAAATTATCGTCAGGCAATCATACGCAAGCTTCATTCGCTTTCGCATCCAGGCATAAGGGCAACAAAACAATTGGTTTTAAATCACTACGTTTGGCCATCTATATCTGCAGACGTCGCTAGATATGTGCGCGCGTGTATTCCTTGTCAGAGAGCAAAAGTACAACGTCATACAAAAGCACCCTTATGTAATTATGCAGCAGTCGATGCCCGCTTCGAACATATAAATATAGACATCGTGGGACCGTTGCCATCATCAAACGGATTCCGATATTGCCTCACGTGTATCGATCGTTTTTCGAGATGGCCCACGGCGATACCACTGATAGACATAACAGCTCAAAGTGTTGCAAGTGGCCTTATGAGAGGATGGATTGCTGTCTACGGCGTCCCCTTGCGTATTACCACCGATTTAGGAAGACAGTTCGAGTCAACCATTTTCAGCGAATTAACGAAGTTGCTGGGAATTAAGCATTTGCGGACAACGGCCTACCACCCACAGGCAAATGGCATAATTGAGCGATGGCACCGTACAGTAAAGACAGCCATTAAGTGTGCTGAAACAAACGACTGGAGTTCTGCACTTCCGCTAATTCTTTTGAGCATGCGATCAACAATAAAAAGTGATATTGGGCTAAGCCCAGCAGAAATCGTTTTCGGCGCTTCTTTAAGAATACCTGGAGCGTTTCTTATTCCTTCCGGAAGAAATATTACGGAAACCGAGTTTGTACAAACACTGCGTAGAACCATTTCAAACTTACCAACTACCCAACCAGTATTGGCTGACTGCAAGTTTGTATTTGTGAGGGTAGATCATGTGCGTACACCATTGGAGCCCAGTTACGAGGGCCCTTACGAAGTTTTAAACAAACATGATAAGTATTATATTGTAAAAATACGCCAGCGAGAAGCGAAAATCACAATAGATCGCCTAAAGGCTGCGTATATTTTTAGCCAGGACGCTGTGCCAGCTGAAGCGCCACCAACAGAAGGTGGAAACGAATCCGAGAATTCAGAAAATGTTTCAACACATGTGGACACAGACACGTCTCAGGAGACTACCATGCAAAAACAACGCCTTACGTCATCCGGGCGTCACGTCAGAATTCCTCTAAAGTATCGTTAAAGTCTTAACTAGGAGCAGGGTATTGTGGTGAGTGACAGCACTAATGCTAAAAAAGTACCTTTTTGTACTACGCTGAAATGCAAACAGCTTAAGTTTGATTATTACCCGTCCAGCTCTCGTTTCAAATAGACTCGTTTTTTCCTTTGCTTTTCAATAAAACTTTTTGTATAAAATATAAGTAATCTGTAATTTTAAAAATAAATAAATTGAATTTTGTAATTACATAATTGACTATTAATACGAACACCCCCACACTTTCATTGTTGCAGCTTTTAGAAGTACACATTTTTACAACAGATTTTACAAATTTTGCTGAAGTATTTTATACAATATTAAAAACTTTTTTCAAAAATTTTGAATGTTGCATTAGTGCCAAAATTTGGGTGAGCGTGCCATCGTGCCATTAATCATTGAATTGTGCCAAAAATGGCACGATCGTGCCACATTTACCAACCGTGGCATACACTGCAGAAAGAAATGAGAGAGCGTACAACGTTTCTCTACAATAACAACAAAATATGTACTCACAAGTATACATACATACATACACGTAAACAAAGAATCAAACTCACACACACACACATACAGCCTAACGAAATCTCAGTATAAAAATACCCAGGCCACCAATTGTAACAGGATTGTCATCATTTCCGCTTTTTCCCGGTTTTGAATTCCCCAAACAGGATTCCGTTCCCCATTACATATCTACTAATGATTAATGATAATAATAATGATTACCCAGCTAAAAAAAATATTTTCGGATATAATATCGCATATATGGTTCGGATCCGAAAAATTAAGGTATATGGACATATGTATATGATAATACATGTTCAGACATTTTCATACATGTATGTACATATGTGTAAATATACCCTATACAGTATGCATATTTATACTCCATTGTTGCAAAAACGCGCACTGCTGTTGTTCTATTCAAGGAAACATATGTTTGGACAAATAATAAAAGAAAGGACTAAAAAGATTTTATTCATAATTTTAAGCGAAAAGGTAAATCGATTATTTAAAAAACACAAGAGTCATATTAGTACATACCATTTAAGAAATCAGATTAAAAACTAGTTAATGCAATTAATTATAAAACATAAAATAATCCGTTTTAATACTAACACTAGTTTTCAATATAATTTGTGGCACTAATATGAACTTTGTTTCTTAAAAATACCTAGAGAATTCCGTTATTTTCTATCGTCAAATTCATAAAAAATATTTTAGGTTTATTGCAGGTTTATTTGTCAAAATTCCCATAGAAATGTGTCAAATAAGCGCTTAATAAACCTGAAATATTTTTTATGAATATGGCAGTATAAGATAAATGACAGAATTATCCTTCTGATTATTTTATTTATTAAATAGCCCAGCTAAAAAAAATTTATATGATCCATATATTGTTAACATATGAATATACATGTATAAACATATATGAATATGTATGAATTCATCTATGGAAATGTACGGGGCTATACATGGTAAAACTATTATATATTATATATAGGGTGTTTTTTATTGAGGTATAGAACTTTAAGTTGGCATCACTTTTTTAACTGGCGGCCATTTTGTCAGCTGTCAAGTGATTAATATTTAGTTTGGTTTGCCATTTCATCATGAACAGGTTGACAAAAGAACAACGCTTGCAAATCGTGCAAATTTGCTTTATTCGAGCCAGCCGAATTGGCTTTAAAAAAGCCGAATTGGCTTTATTCGAGCCAGCCGCGGCGGCCACATCCCCGAAATCATCTTTAAACATTAATGGCATAAAATTATCCTTCCAATAAAGCCAAATTGATGGACATTAAAACGATTTTCTTGTGTTTTATTTCAATTCGAAGTTCTATACCTCTAAAAAAATCGTGCAAATTTGCTTTATTCGAGCCAGCCGAATTGGCTTTAAAAAAGCCGAATTGGCTTTATTCGAGCCAGCCGCGGCGGCCACATGCCCGAAATCATATTTAAACATTAATGGCATAAAATTATCCTTCCAATAAAGCCAAATTGATGGACATTAAAACGATTTTCTTGTGTTTTATTTCAATTCGAAGTTTTATACCTCTAAAAAAATCGTGCAAATTTGCTTTATTCGAGCCAGCCGAATTGGCTTTATTCGAGCCAGCCGCGGCGGCCACATGCCCGAAATCATATTTAAACATTAATGGCATAAAATTATCCTTCCAATAAAGCCAAATTGATGGACATTAAAACGATTTTCTTGTGTTTTATTTCAATTCGAAGTTCTATACCTCTAAAAAAACACCCTTTATATGGACTAATATATAAAATGTATTATAATTAGTGTTTGGGAAACGGGAATTCCCAGGCGGGAAATTCCGGGAAAATGGGAAATTAAAAGTACACTTTATTTCATAAATATATAGACTTTTGTGGCACATATATTTATAAAATGGCGAAGTGACAGTGAAATTAATTTTCATTCACATAATGTTTTTTATATATTACAAAAGGTCCTTTGAATGATTGTATGACTAAACTTACACGATGAATTGTTTAAGTTTTTCATCGTCTGTTTCAACCCTAATGCAGAGAAGGAAGGAAGTTTTTGATTCTAACAATTTTATTTAAAACAAAAACAAATTATAAGATTTTGTTTTTGTTTCAAATGTAACTGTAAGAAAGGAAGATTTTCTTCGACACCGATAAACAAGCATTTTCTTATACAAAATAATAATGTGAGCTGTTCAAATTTATACGAAAAATTTCATAAAAATTCCATGAAATTGAAGTCATACTCGTACCATTTCTCCTAACTTGTCTACTAGAAAAATTATTGCTTTACTCGAAAACTACATGCAAGATGTATTTCGTAAAGGCAGGTTCAGACTTTAATACAAGTATCAACAAGTATCAGTTCTCGTGGTACCTTCATAGCGAACAGTAGAATAGCGGAATTTTACTTACTTACCAAACAAACAAAAATTATAAAAAAAAAATATTAGTAGTACATATTATTCGTAATAGGTACATACATACTGTCTATAATAAATAAGCTTTATGCTTTGCTAATATTTTTTACATAGTAAAAATAACAAAAACAAAAAAACTGCAAAAAAAAACTTAAACAAGTGATATTGAGGAATACCTCAAAGTCAAACAAACAATCATAAATAACAAAAACAAAAAATACCGAAAATAAAAAAAAAAAACATAAACGAATAACCCTTGAGGAATTCTTGTATGAATTCCTCAAATACAGAAAAACTTGAAGTGAGTTCTAACGGCAGAAATGCTTATTTTACTGTGAGTTCTGAAACTCTGAATGAAAAAAATATAAAAAATAAATCTGATGAAAATCTTTTGTTAACGGCAACGCCAATTTTTCGTCAGCGATCAACTTCGCTTTGTCCAATGCCAAATAGTAATGATGCATTAACATTACAGTTGCCCAGTACTTCTTCATATAAGTCAGTAATATCATCCCCTTCAGGCTCGTGTTTATCACTTAACAAAGTTATCACTACAGATAACAGCGGCTCGAAACTCAAGGTACAAGTTGGAATGGACAGATATATAACCATAGTAAAGCGTGGGCGAAGCCCGAATTCTTCAAAAATCTCATCTGCTCCAAAAGTGTATAGGGATAACAGCGCAGCCTCAACTAATCGCCAAAACCGCTTTAAAATTTTTCTAGATGACAACGACAAACCCGAGGTATCCTCGAACAAAACATCCAAGCCGCCACCAATCTATTTGAGACAAAAAAAATCAAATGCCCTTATTAAAAAATTAATTTCGGTCATTGGTGAGAATAAATTTCACATTGTTCCAATAAAACGTGGCAACATCGATGAAACTAAAATCCAAATTTATGACGAAAAAGATTTCCGCAAAATGGTTGCTGAATTTGAAAAAAGTAAAACAAGCTTCTACACATACCAGCTTAAGAGCGCTAAAGGCATGCATATCGTATTGAAGGGCATAGATTCTTATGTTGTCCCCGAAGAAATAAAAGATGCACTCGTCCTCCAGGGGTTCAAGGTAAAAAATGTGTCCAATATAATAAATAGAGAAAAGATTCCCCAACCCCTATTTCGTGTTGAACTAGAACCTAATGATATAAAATTGAAAAAAAATGAGACACATCCAATTTATAATTTAAAATACCTCTTGTACCGAAAAATCACAGTTGAAGAGCCACATAAGCGTTCAGGTCCTGTACAGTGCCATAATTGCCAAGAATATGGCCATACAAAAACATACTGCAATTTACCCTCTGTTTGTGTTGTGTGCGGCGAATTACACGACACCGCTAGCTGCGACAAACCAAAAGGTCAAAGTGATAAAAAATGCAGTAATTGTGGAGAAAAGCCCACCGCTAACTACAGAGGTTGTCCTGTGTACTCTTTTGTAAAGAAGACTATGGTGCAAAAACCTAAATTAGCTCCAGCTCAATCAGCAAACGCTTACTCTGCCACTTTTCAGCAAATGAGCCAACCAGTTACTTCCCGTGTATCGTATGCAGATGCTGCTAAGGCTAGTTCTATTCCGACACAAAATGTTTCACCGCAAAATAATTCAACAAATACAAACTCAAACTTTAATTTTAATCGCCTTGAGGCCACTATTGAAAATCTTGTGCAAACTATAAACAATTTTACAACAAATATGACTAGCATGATGCAAGAAATGTTGCGAATGCAGAATACTCTGCTTCAAGCAATACTTAATAAGCCATGAACACGTTAACAATATGTTTCTGGAACGCAAACGGCATTCGCCAACATAAAAATGAACTTGAGCACTTCCTCACGGAGAAAAATATTAATATAATGTTAGTATCTGAGACTCATTTGACTTCGAGAAGTCTTTTTAAAATTTATGGCTACACTATATATGATACAAAGGACCCTAGAGGAAGGGCTTGCGGTGGATCAGCAATTCTAATAAAGTCAAGACTCAAGCACTATGTTCTTGATAACATTTGTGAAGAATACCTACAAGCAACAAATATTGGCATTGAAAGTTTTTGTTCAAATTTCGTTATATCATCAATTTACTCCCCTCCAGATTTTCAATCACTGAGAATCAATATGAGGATTTCTGCAAATCTCTTGGACCTTGTTTTGTAGCAGCTGGAGACTACAATGCGAAACATACGTTCTGGGGTTCGCGCCTTGTTACACCCAGAGGTCGAGCATTGTTCAACACTATTTCAAAAATGGGCTTGGATGTCATTTCGAGTGGGGAGCCCACTTATTGGCCTACTGACATACAAAAAATTCCGGATGTTATAGATTTTGGAGTCATAAAAAATATCTCTAGGGATTTAATTCAAGTTCAAGCTTGTCTTGATCTCTCGTCCGATCACTCCCCGACGATCATTACAATTTGTAGCCCATTAAGAAGTAACTTACCTGACCCATATGTGAAGATGATCAATCGTGTAAATTGGCTGGGGTTCAAAAAATATCTCAGCAGTCATTGTACGGAAAACATTACGCTTAGAACACCCGATGATATTGAATCGAACATTGCCAATTTCAGCGAGAATATTAAACAGGCTGCTGAACATGCCACTATCTCCCATCCGCAGATTGGGTTTAATAAAATTTATTCTACAGACATTGAACGTCTCGTACGTGAAAAAAGAAGGGCTAGAAGGGAATGGCAACAGCACAGATCACCACAAAATAAAATCAGATTTAAAGAGTGCACTAAACGACTCCAAGAGTTGCTTGCATCTGAAAAAATTGCATCTCTTAAAAATTATCTGGAGGGTCTAGCTGTTACACCGGCGTCTAATTACTCCTTGTGGCGCGCTGCCAGAAAGCTTAAAACACCCGTTGAGTATAAGCCACCTCTACGCACATCTACAGGAGGTTGGGCAAGAAGCGATACTGAAAAAGGTAAAATATTTGCTGAGCACTTAAAATCCGTTTTTACGCCAAATATATGTACTGGTGTTGCTGATTTGCCGAATATAGTCGCTCTACCCCCTCAACACATAAAGTTTAAGACGCGTGATTTACAAAAATTAATTGGCGAACTCAACCCGAAGAAAGCTCCGGGTATTGATGGAATTAGTAATCAGATGCTGATGAACTTGCCTCGTATTGCAATGAGAATCCTGTTATTCATATTTAATGCTATTTTACGACTGGAGTATTATCCACACAACTGAAAACTTGCCAAGGTTAAAATGATTCCAAAGCCGGGCAAAGATATAACAAAGGCTGAGTCATATAGGCCAATAAGTCTGCTATCTACAATGTCAAAGCTTTTCGAAAAACTGCTCAAAACAAAATTGTCCCCAATTCTAATTAGTAGTGGGTGCATACCAGACCATCAATTTGGTTTTAGAAGTCAGCATAGCACCATTGAACAAACTCACAGATTGGTTCAATTTATAAGAAGAACTTTTGAGAAAAAAAGTATTGTTCTGCGCTGTTTATAGACATTTCCCAGGCATTTGATAAAGTGTGGCATGAAGGCCTAATATTAAAATTGAAGACTTACTTACCAATAAACATTTTAAATCTTTTGGAAAGTTACATTATTTCCCGTAAGTTCACTGTTGCGGAAGGAGACTTTACAAGTAGGCCTGAAACAATTTCATCTGGTGTGCCACAGGGGAGTATACTGGGACCAGTTTTATATTTAATTTATACTTGTGATATGCCTGTGAGCAGTAGTATCCATACTTCCACATTTGCCGACGATACAGCCTGCCTTAGTATGCATGAAAACCCTGATGAGGCATCACGCAAACTCCAGGAACACATTAGCCAGATGGAGCTTTGGTTAAACTTATGGAGAATCAAGGTAAATGAACAAAAGTGTGTTCAAGTAACATTTACTTTACGAAGAGATACTTGTTCCCCCATTCGGATTAATAATCAAGTTGTTTCTCAACATTCACATGTGAAATATCTTGGTATACACCTTGATCGACGACTTACATGGAAACACCACATTGATTCTAAGTTAACTCAAATAAAACTTAAACTAACTCAGGTACATTGGCTGATTGGTCGAAATTCAACTCTTAGCCTAGACTGTAAACTTTTAATATACAAATCGCTTTTAAAGCCAATATGGTGCTACGGACTTCAACTATGGGGCACTGCTTCAGCTTCAAATGTAGAGAAAATTCAACGCAGGCAAAATAAAATTTTACGCATGATAACATCGGCTCCATGGTACATCAAAAATTAAAATATACATCGTGATTTGAATATGCCACTAGTGACTGAAGAAATTGCAAAATACGCTGGCAAATATTTAACAAAACTCGAGTCACATCCTAATCCGCTTGCCCGTAATATTTTGAACTTTACTGGACACATCCGCCTAAAAAAGAGGGACACAATGGCTCTTATTCACAGCACTCCAGATGGGATTTCTTGAAAATACTTTTATTTTTTTCCTTTTGATTATCACTACTTACATATGTATTATATATAACTACTATGTCCGACATTGGTCGGGCCTAA
Source organism: Tachina lurida (assembly GCA_944452675.1). Lineage (NCBI taxonomy): Eukaryota > Metazoa > Arthropoda > Insecta > Diptera > Tachinidae > Tachina > Tachina lurida. The sequence goes on along the minus strand of OX101755.1, from coordinate 43,092,757 downwards.
TTATATTTTTTAGATTTAAGATTTGAATACTTATTGTTAGTTCATATATGAAGATTCAATAAATAAAAAATCATGCATTAAAAAAAAAAAAAAGTATCAACACTTTTAGAGAAAATGAAACTCTGACATGATGAGTTAATTTTTTTTTTGAAATTTTTTAAACTGAAATTAGATCAGCGAGGCATTTAAGTCAAAACTACTGATAGTTGTATTATAGCCCGAAACAGTCTTAATGACTTATCTGTCACTATAATATAAGAAAGCGGAATACTTTGTATAAGTATTAAACCCCTGCGCAAATGGATTTATACTTAAGAAGTACATACATATAATCTAGCTAAGCATGAACACTTACTCGACCAATATTAAAAAACTATGTACATGTTTTTGAGAACAACAAAATGAGAGAATAATTATTGGTTGCTATCCGACTGTGTGTGTGGGTTAGTTAAGTACTAGTTTGTTTTTCGCTATGACTTGAACATTCATAAAGCGAACATGGCAAGTACCATGCGACAGTTACTTGCAGTAACTAGGTGAAGTTTGCCAAAAAAAAATTTTTCTTTGCATTCATCGCCTCAGATTATAATTATTAATATTGCTAGTCTTTGTTCATCGCTATTTAACTGCAGAGTGTGATACAAACAAAAAATTTAAATAAATGAGGCAATTTTACAATTTCATTTATTTAAATTTTTGTTATTTATTCAATTATTTATTAAAATTAACAGGTATAAGTAGAAGTTAGTATGAATTGATAAACATTAGTTTAAAGGTATTTTCATAACTAATCTTTTACTACGTTTATACGCAGGGCTTATTTGCAAATAAAACTGTAAATTGTTGCCATATTATTCTCTTTATTGCGACTTACTAATTCAGAAAACTATTCACGATTAACGCACTATTTGCAAATAAATTGCTTAAGGTTGCCACGCTTACAAATGTTTGATAACAAAAACAATAAATGGACAAATATTGCAACAAAAAACATTGATAGAAGCAAATAATAACAATTAAAACAAATAGTTATTTGATATTTTGTGCATTTACACTATTTTTTTTTGTTCTTTTATCTAATTTTTCGACCTTTTTCTTATATATTTAATTAAACTATTTTTTTGAGCTTTAGGTCTATTTGTATAATGCTTTATTGTTTCAATATTTCGTAAACCTTCGGTTTACTTCTTCAGGATATAGAATATTGTATTTTGATTTTTTGTTTTTTTGTTTTTTCTTTTTCCTTTTTTTTCTCTCAATTATGTATACAATTTTCAAATAATAAAGTGTGTCATAAAAAATATCACTAGTTTACAAAATAAAATTTTTTTCATGTACATTTGATGAGATATAAAATTCCTTATGTATTTTCTTGCGCTGAGTTCGAAAATCAATGTTAAAATTTTTTTTATGGACCAGTTTTTGAGATATTGTGATTTTTTCAGTTTTTCGATCTTTTTTCACATGACCTATCATATCTCGACCTAGAACTGTCCGATTGGGTCGTTCTTGGTATTCAAATGAGTGGTATTGAGATGACAATTAAATATGTATAATCGGATCTTAAATTGGTATAGCGGTTCAAAATATATCGATGAAAATAGGGCACATTTTCAAAAAAATCACATTTAACAGTGATTATATGCTGACAGAAAAGTACAAATCGTTAAAAATTCGTCGGGTTTCTGTTCATGTACGTAAAGATAATACTTTTACGTACGAACTAAGACCAATTAGAAGAAAATCGACCGAAAAATTAATAAGTTATAAGCAATGGATTGATTAAATCCAAAGTAAAAATACATAAAAATAACAAATAACACAGGTCAACAATATGAAATTTATTATGTAAGGTCAAAGGTTTCATAGTAAATTTGTATATACTAAGTACTGTGTATCAATCCCTTTAAATTAGTTTTTTTGAATTGACTCTGTATCTCGAGATTTTCCGTTATAAAAAAAAGAGGATGCTGTATCACAAAATTGGCTTAAATCGAGAACCAGTTCTTCGATTCAATAAAAAATTACACAGAAGGCTAGGAAACAAATTGACTTTTAAATAACGTCTTCATGAATTTTTCAACAGTCCTATAGTTTCAGAGATATTCAGAAAGTTTTATACAAAAAAATTAATTTTTTTCAAAAAAATTTAGAAAATCGTTTGTTTCTACTAAGACTCATAAAAATTTCAAACTGAACAAAATTTTTTATTTTATTATTAATTGTGATACCTTCATATGTTATAAATAAAACGAGCCAAATTTATTAAAAATCATTGCATTAATTCTGAATTTATTCACAATTAAGTGCTAGCATACGAGTATATTTTACAAAATAAAATAATAATTATTATTATAATAATAAAATAAATAAAAATTAAAAAAATTCCGTAAAATATACTCGTATGCTAGCACTTAATTGTGAATAAATTCAGAATTAATGCAATGATTTTTAATAAATTTGGCTCGTTTTATTTATAACATATGAATGTATCACAATTAGTAATAAAATAAAAAATTTTCTTCAGTTTAAAATTTTAATGAGTCTTTTAAGAAACAAACGATTTTCTAAATTTTTTTGAAAAAAATTAATTTTTTTGTATAAAACTTTCTGAATATCTCTGAAACTATAGGACTGTTGAAAAATTCATGAAGACGTAATTTAAAGGTCAATTTGTTTCCTAGCCTTCTGTGTAATTTTTTATTGAATCGAAGAACTGGTTCTCGATTTAAGCCAATTTTGTGATACAGCATCCTCTTTTTTTTATAACGGAAAATCTCGAGATACAGAGTCAATTCAAAAAAACTAATTTAAAGGGATTGATACACAGTACTTAGTATATACAAATTTACTATGAAACCTTTGACCTTACATAATAAATTTCATTTTGTTGACCTGTGTTATTTGTTATTTTTATGTATTTTTACTTTGGATTTAATCAATCCATTGCTTATAACTTTTTAATTTTTCGGTCGATTTTCTTCTAGTTGGTCTTAGTTCGTACGTAAAAGTATTATCTTTATGTACATGAACAGAAACCCGACGATTTTTAAACGATTTGTACTTTTCTGTCAGCATATAATCACTGTAAAATGTGATTTTTTTGAAAATGTGCCCTATTTTCATCGATATATTTTGAACCGCTATACCAATTTAAGATCCGATTATACATATTTATTTGTCAACTCAATACCTTTCATTTGAATACCAAGAACGACCCAATCGGACAGTTCTAGCTCGAGATATGATAGGTCATGTGAAAAAAGATCGAAAAACTGAAAAAATCACAATATCTCAAAAACTGGTCCATAAAAAAAATTTTAACATTGATTTTTGAATTCAGCGAAAGAAAATACATAAGGAAAATCACCTCTCGTCAAGTGTACATTTTCAGTGTAAACTAGTGTATTTTTAAAAAAAATTTTTTAAATAACAAAGTGTGTCATAAAAATTATTTTTACAATTTTTTAATAGTTTTGGTAATAAAACAAAATAGGTATAAGTCTACAATATTTGTTCATATAGAATTTTGGAAAGGTTCTTAGAAATGATAATACATATTTTTAATACTTTTACATAACATTGTGTCTTTGAGTTTCTTAAAAATTGTTGAATAATGTTGTAATGAATATTTACAAAATATGAGTTGAAAAAAGTTTATAACATACATGTATATTATAATTTTTAATAATAAATAGAAGAAATAAGTATCATGATTTTTATATACCAAAAACATTAATATTAATTAATTAAACTTTTTTTTAAATTATTTTATTTTTTTATAAAAAATGTTTATAAGAATATCATTAAAAATAATTATGTTGTTGTATGTTTCTTTCTTAAACCCTATTCTTGTTTTTATGTAATAAATATCTATAAGACTGCGCAACATTGGCTGTATCTGTTCTGAAATTAATTCTCTGATTTGTTGGAACATCTATAATGTGTAACATTTCTAACATATACCTACGTTTATAATTAGATTCTGTATTCAAAATTGAAGTATTATCAAAATCTGGATAATGATCTAAATCTAAACAATGTGAAGATAAAGTTGTCTTAAGGTATAGGAATATTAATCCACATAATGTACATATGTACGTGTCCTTAGTTTTGAAAGTGGTCCAAGTCATATGCAGTTTTGTTTCTATTAATCGAGACTACTAACTCTAAACTAAAATGTTGCATAGTATAAAAATATTTTTTGATTTGTTCAAATACAATCTACTAAATATCTCGACAAAAGAAATACATACATATATTTATATGAAAATCACTTTCATAATTAAGGGCATATAATAAGGGCAATATAAACCAAAAAAAATTTTTGTTGCTACAAATTGTTGTTTTGTTTTTAATAATAAAGCTGAAACTCTATAAAATCATTTTTAATTTTTGAAATTTTTTGACCGACATATGCTACTGACTTAAAAAAAAAAATTTTTTTTTGCTGGGACTTTTTTTTTGCGATTATTTGAAGTAATAGGTATTATATAATTTTTTTTGGTAATTTAAGAAATAATAAAATCTTACACATTAACACAAAATAAATAGAATGGAGTTCTAATAAGGGAATTTTTTTGAGTTTGCTTTTACTTATACTTAGTCGCATCCGTCGCATAAAATCAATATTTATTAATTTTTTTTCAGCAAAATAGCATGCGTTATTATTTAATTTCTTTTGAATTAAAGTTCAACCAATATTAGCAAAGTTATGGCGCTTAGTCTTCTGGAAAAAAAAACTGTCGTATCCGCCTTGTCACGTCCGTATTTGTAGTTACTTTAACCATTAAAAAAAATAAAGCAAAATTTTCATATTTCTTAAATCTACAAGTAAATGACCTTCTTTCGCGTTTATTTCCGCATTCACAAAAACAATCTTCATAAAATTTCGCCAAATTATGATTATTTCTATAAGTGCACAAAAAAAAAACTTCTATTTTTGTCGCGTCCGTTTCTCGCTGACATTTGCTTATATCTTCTTACTATATTATTGATATCGCCAAAAAATTTTACTTAAATATACTACTCCTTCATTGCTTTAAAACACTTAAGATATGTATATACTTAATCTTTCCATTCCTTTCTTGTTTTTTGCTCCACTAAAAGTATTCGAACAACGCGTCCCTCGCCTAGGAATTAGCAATATGTACTGAAGATTGAAGAATTGTGTAACTTCAACTCAAAAATACATCCTTAATTTTGATAATAGATTTGTATTACACATATATTTTTCATGGGATTGCTGATAATTTCCTTTAATGGTTTCCCGGCCCTTATGTATGCATAATTTTTTTATTCAGCCCAATCATGAATATTCCCTCGGAATTTATTTCTCACGGAAAATAATTTTCTCGAGAAAATATTCCTCCAATCATAAATTAATTGGGAACAAAAAAGAGTAATACGTGGCATCACCGAATTACGAAGCTCGTTGTTTTGCTTGTTTGTTGACATTTGTATCTCCCTTTTTTTTTGAGTGAGAGAGCAAATAAAATTACTAAAATTTACCAACTTGAAAAATATGTAAAAAAAAGTTTATACATAACTGATTTATTTGGACATTACTTGTGTTTTTTTATATACAAGAACTATAAAATAGAAGTTTTGTGTATATACATAAATTGTGTTTTAATTGTGTATCAACTATGTTTTTATGTAAACTCCCTTCTGTTTTGCAACGGAAAGATTTTTAGTGAAAAAAGCAAGTTCAACGGCGTTCATAATACCTACTTTTTTCCCGGGGAGTTTTATTATTCCCGCATTTGGTAAAAAAGGGGAAAAACAAATTCATAATAGGAGAAAAGGGAAAAGTGAAAAAACTCGCGCGGAATTTTTGTTCATGATTGGGCTGATTATTTATTTTAAATACATCAAATGCCGGCTCAGCTACTAAGCCGATGTAAAGGCTAAACTTTTTAGCGGAAAGCACACAACTTTTAATAAAATTGAAGAAGTAAAGTGTGCAAGGTTTTCGCTAGAATTTTAAATGAAAACGGAATAAAAGTAGAAACTTTAGTGAAGTGTAAAAAATGCCAAAATGTATTTAAACTAAAAAAGAAAAACAATACAAAACAAATTTGCTTAAATGTAAGTGGTACATCCAGTTTGCTTCCAAAAAAATTGTACACCATCAGAAGAAGTGGACAAAAGATCGAAGAATAAAAGTGTGCGTGTCGTAACAGAATGGGCTGTTGAAAACTGTCGGTAAAATAAATATTTTTATATTTAAATGCTTATAATTACACAATTCTACTGATATTACATCGTTGTAGTAAACAAAAGTCATACCTATATATATAATAGAAAAATAAAAGACACTTCATCATATTTTTTTTTATGATTCGAAGGACCCGAGAGGAAGAGCATGCCCACCGCATGGCATGGTGCTCTAATAAAGTCAAGACTCAAACATTATATTATTGACAACATTTGTGAGGAACAATTTTACAATTTCATTTATTTAAATTTTTGTTATTTATTCAATTATTTATTAAAATTAACAGGTATAAGTAGAAGTTAGTATGAATTGATAAACATTAGTTTAAAGGTATTTTCATAACTAATCTTTTACTACGTTTATACGCAGGGCTTATTTGCAAATAAAACTGTAATTTGTTGCCATATTATTCTCTTTATTGCGACTTACTAATTCAGAAAACTATTCACGATTAACGCACTATTTGCAAATAAATTGCTTAAGGTTGCCACGCTTACAAATGTTTGATAACAAAAACAATAAATGGACAAATATTGCAACAAAAAACATTGATAGAAGCAAATAATAACAATTAAAACAAATAATTATTTGATATTTTGTGCATTTACACTATTTTTTTTTTGTTCTTTTATCTAATTTTTCGACCTTTTTCTTATATATTTAATTAAACTATTTTTTTGAGCTTTAGGTCTATTTGTATAATGCTTTATTGTTTCAATATTTCGTAAACCTTCGGTTTACTTCTTCAGGATATAGAATATTGTATTTTGATTTTTTGTTTTTTTGTTTTTTCTTTTTCCTTTTTTTTCTCTCAATTATGTATACAATTTTCAAATAATAAAGTGTGTCATAAAAAATATTTTTAAAAAAAATTTTTTAAATAACAAAGTGTGTCATAAAAATTATTTTTACAATTTTTTAATAGTTTTGGTAATAAAACAAAATAGGTATAAGTCTACAATATTTGTTCATATAGAATTTTGGAAAGGTTCTTAGAAATGATAATACATATTTTTAATACTTTTACATAACATTGTGTCTTTGAGTTTCTTAAAAATTGTTGAATAATGTTGTAATGAATATTTACAAAATATGAGTTGAAAAAAGTTTATAACATACATGTATATTATAATTTTTAATAATAAATAGAAGAAATAAGTATCATGATTTTTATATACCAAAAACATTAATATTAATTAATTAAACTTTTTTTTAAATTATTTTATTTTTTTATAAAAAATGTTTATAAGAATATCATTAAAAATAATTATGTTGTTGTATGTTTCTTTCTTAAACCCTATTCTTGTTTTTATGTAATAAATATCTATAAGACTGCGCAACATTGGCTGTATCTGTTCTGAAATTAATTCTCTGGTTTGTTGGAACATCTATAATGTGTAACATTTCTAACATATACCTACGTTTATAATTAGATTCTGTATTCAAAATTGAAGTATTATCAAAATCTGGATAATGATCTAAATCTAAACAATGTGAAGATAAAGCTGTCTTAAGGTATAGGAATATTAATCCACATAATGTACATATGTACGTGTCCTTAGTTTTGAAAGTGGTCCAAGTCATATGCAGTTTTGTTTCTATTAATCGAGACTACTAACTCTAAACTAAAATGTTGCATAGTATAAAAATATTTTTTGATTTGTTCAAATACAATCTACTAAATATCTCGACAAAAGAAATACATACATATATTTATATGAAAATCACTTTCATAATTAAGGGCACATAATAAGGGCAATATAAACCAAAAAAAATTTTTGTTGCTACAAATTGTTGTTTTGTTTTTAATAATAAAGCTGAAACTCTATAAAATCATTTTTAATTTTTGAAATTTTTTGACCGACATATGCTACTGACTTTAAAAAAAAAAATTTTTTTTGGCTGGGACTTTTTTTTTGCGATTATTTGAAGTAATAGGTATTATATAATTTTTTTTGGTAATTTAAGAAATAATAAAATCTTACACATTAACACAAAATAAATAGAATGGAGTTCTAATAAGGGAATTTTTTTGAGTTTGCTTTTACTTATACTTAGTCGCATCCGTCGCATAAAATCAATATTTATTAATTTTTTTTCAGCAAAATAGCATGCGTTATTATTTAATTTCTTTTGAATTAAAGTTCAACCAATATTAGCAAAGTTATGGCGCTTAGTCTTCTGGGAAAAAAAACTGTCGTATCCGCCTTGTCACGTCCGTATTTGTAGTTACTTTAACCATTAAAAAAAATAAAGCAAAATTTTCATATTTCTTAAATCTACAAGTAAATGACCTTCTTTCGCGTTTATTTCCGCATTCACAAAAACAATCTTCATAAAATTTCGCCAAATTATGATTATTTCTATAAGTGCACAAAAAAAAAACTTCTATTTTTGTCGCGTCCGTTTCTCGCTGACATTTGCTTATATCTTCTTACTATATTATTGATATCGCCAAAAAATTTTACTTAAATATACTACTCCTTCATTGCTTTAAAACACTTAAGATATGTATATACTTAATCTTTCCATTCCTTTCTTGTTTTTTGCTCCACTAAAAGTATTCGAACAACGCGTCCCTCGCCTAGGAATTAGCAATATGTACTGAAGATTGAAGAATTGTGTAACTTCAACTCAAAAATACATCCTTAATTTTGATAATAGATTTGTATTACACATATATTTTTCATGGGATTGCTGATAATTTCCTTTAATGGTTTCCCGGCCCTTATGTATGCATAATTTTTTTATTCAGCCCAATCATGAATATTCCCTCGGAATTTATTTCTCACGGAAAATAATTTTCTCGAGAAAATATTCCTCCAATCATAAATTAATTGGGAACAAAAAAGAGTAATACGTGGCATCACCGAATTACGAAGCTCGTTGTTTTGCTTGTTTGTTGACATTTGTATCTCCCTTTTTTTTTTGAGTGAGAGAGCAAATAAAATTACTAAAATTAACCAACTTGAAAAATATGTAAAAAAAAGTTTATACATAACTGATTTATTTGGACATTACTTGTGTTTTTTTATATACAAGAACTATAAAATAGAAGTTTTGTGTATATACATAAATTGTGTTTTAATTGTGTATCAACTATGTTTTTATGTAAACTCCCTTCTGTTTTGCAACGGAAAGATTTTTAGTGAAAAAAGCAAGTTCAACGGCGTTCATAATACCTACTTTTTTCCCGGGGAGTTTTATTATTCCCGCATTTGGTAAAAAAGGGGAAAAACAAATTCATAATAGGAGAAAAGGGAAAAGTGAAAAAACTCGCACGGAATTGTTGTTCATGATTGGGCTGATTATTTATTTTAAATACATCAAATGCCGGCTCAGCTACTAAGCCGATGTAAAGGCTAAACTTTTTAGCGGAAAGCACACAACTTTTAATAAAATTGAAGAAGTAAAGTGTGCAAGGTTTTCGCTAGAATTTTAAATGAAAACGGAATAAAAGTAGAAACTTTAGTGAAGTGTAAAAAATGCCAAAATGTATTTAAACTAAAAAAGAAAAACAATACAAAACAAATTTGCTTAAATGTAAGTGGTACATCCAGTTTGCTTCCAAAAAAATTGTACACCATCAGAAGAAGTGGACAAAAGATCGAAGAATAAAAGTGTGCGTGTCGTAACAGAATGGGCTGTTGAAAACTGTCGGTAAAATAAATATTTTTATATTTAAATGCTTATAATTACACAATTCTACTGATATTACATCGTTGTAGTAAACAAAAGTCATACCTATATATATAATAGAAAAATAAAAGACACTTCATCATATTTTTTTTTATGATTCAAAGGACCCGAGAGGAAGAGCATGCGGTGGATCAGCAATTCTAATAAAGTCAAGACTCAAACATTATATTATTGACAACATTTGTGAGGAACATCTACAAGCAACGAATATTTGTGTTGAAAATTTTTGCAAAAATTTTGTGATATCATCAATTTACTCCCCTCCCAGATTCGCAATTACTGAGAATCAATACGAGGATTTCTATAAATCTCTTGGCCCTTGTTTCCTAGCAGCTGGCGACTATAATGCTAAACATACGTTCTGGGGTTCGCGTCATATTACACCCAGAGGTCGAGCGTTGTTCAACACAATTTCAAAAATGGGCCTGGACGTCATTTCGAGTGGGGAGCCTACTTACTGGCCTACTGACATAAATAAAATTCCGGATGTCATAGATTTTGGCGTCATGAAAAACATTTCTAGGGAATTAATTAACGTTGAAGCTTCTTTTGATCTCTCGTCCGATCACTTTCCCACGATCGTTACAATCTGTAGCCCACAGAGAAGTGATTTCTCGTGGGCTACAGACCTCACTCGTATGTGAATATGATCAGTCGTGTAAATTGGCTGCGATTCAAAAAATATCTTAGTAGTCATTGCACGGAAAACATTACGCTAAGAACACCCGAGGATATTGAAGCTAACATCGCCAACCTTAACGAAATGATTACACAGGCTGCTGAACATGCTACTACCTCCCATCCGCAGACTGGATTTAATAAAATTTATTCTACCGATATTGAACGTGTCGTGTGAGAAAAAAGAAGAGCTAGAAGGGAATGGCAACAGCACAGATTGCCAAAACTTAAAATCAGAGTAAAAGATTGCATTAAACAACTCCAAGAGTTAGTTGCAATTGAAAGAAGTGCATCTCTTATAAATTATCTGGAAGGTCTTGATGTCACACCAGCATCTAATTACTCTTTGTGGCACGCTGCTAGAAAGCTGAAAACCCCCGTTGAGTTTAAACCACCTCAGCGCACATCTACCGGAAGTTGGGCAAGAAGCGATACTGAAAAAGGTAACATATTTGCTAATCATTTAAAATACGTATATACCCCAAACACATGTACTGGTGTCGCTGATTTGCCGAGTGTAGTTGCTCTAACCCCGCGACCCATAAAGTTTAAGATGCTCGATGTACAAAAACTAATTGCTGAACTTAATCCGAAGAAAGCTCCAGGTATTGATGGAATTAGTAACAAGATGCTGATGAACTTGCCTCATATTGCAATAAGAATCCTTCTATTTATTTTTAATGCCATTTTACGAATGCAGTATTTTCCACATAACTGGAAACTTGCCAAGATCAAAATGATTCCGAAGCCGGGCAAAGATCTTACCAAGGCTGAGTCATATAGGCCTATAAGCTTACTATCAACAATCTCAAAACTTTTCGAAAAGCTGCTCATGACTAAATTGTCCATAATTTTAGCTGATAATGGGTGCATCCCGGACCATCAATTTGGCTTTAGAAGTCAGCATAGCGCTATTGAGCAAAAGCATAGATTGGTTCAAGTTAAAAGGAGGACTTTTGAAGAAAAAAAGTATTGTTCTGCCCTTTTTATTGATGTTTCTCAGGCATTTAACAAAGTATGTCACGAAGGCCTATTTTTAAAATTGAAGACATATTTGCTAATAAATATAGAAAAACTTTTGGAAAGGTATATTGTTGATAGGAAGTTTACTGTTGTGGAAGGAGACTTCATGAGTGTGCCCGAATCTATATCTTCCGGTGTGCCACAGTGTAGTATTCTGGAGGCAGTCTTGTATCTAATATATACTTGTGATATGCCTGTGAGCAATAACATCCACACTTCTACATTTGCCGATGATACAGCCTGTATGAGTATGCACAAAAACCCTGATGAGGCATCCCGCAATCTCCAAGCTCACATTACCCAGCTTGAAATATGGTTGAACTTATGGAGAATTAAAGTAAATGAACAAAAGTGTGTTCATATAACGTTTACCCTAAGAAAAGATACCTGTTCCCCCATTCGAATCAACAATCAAAATATTCCTCAACATTCTCAAGTGAAATATCTTGGCATACACCTTGATTGAAGGCTTATATGGAAATATCAAATTGACTCTAAGTTAACCCAAATGAAGAAGTAAAAGATACTCTCCTGAAGAAGTAAAAGATGCTCTCGTCTGCCAGGGTTTTAAAGTAACAAATTTATCTAACATAATAAATAGGGAAAAGATTTCTCAACCTCTATTTCGCGTTGAGCTTGAGCCAAAGATATAAAATTGAAAAAAAAAATGAGACCCATCCAATATATAATTTAAGATATCTCTTATATCAAAAATAACCGTTGAAGAACCACACAAGCGTTCAGGACCCGTACAGTGCCATAATTGTCAAGAATATGGCCATACTAAAACATACTGCAATTTACCCTCTGTTTGTGTTGTGTGTGGCGAATTACACGGCACTGCTAGTTGCAATAAACCAAAAGATCAAAGTGACAAAAAATGCAGTAATTGTGGAGGTAATCACACCGCTAACTACAGAGGTTGTCCTGTGTACTCTTTCGTCAAACAGACTATGAAGCAAACACCTAAATTAACCCCAGCCCAATCAGCAAACGCTTTATCTGCCACTATTGCGCAAGTGAGCCAACCAGTTACTTCCCGTGTATCGTATGCCGATGCTGCTAAGACAAATTCTATTCATACACAAAATGTTTCACCACCAAATAATTCAACAAATACAAACTCGAACTTTAATTTCAATCGCCTTGAAGCTACTATTGATAATTTGGTGCAAACTATAAATAATTTTACAACAAATATGACTAGCATGATGCAAGAAATGCTGTGAATGCAGAATACAATAAAGCTTCAAGCTTTAGTTAACAAACCAAGAACACGTTAAAAATAGGTTTCTGGAACGCAAACGGCATTCGCCAACATAAAAATTAACTTGAGCAGTTCCTCACGGAAAAAAAATATTGATATAATGTTGGTCTCTGAGACTCATTTGACTTCGAGAAGCCTTTTTAAAAGTTATGGCTACATCTTATATGATTCCAAGAACCCGAGAGGAAGAGCGTGCGGTGGATCAGAAATTTTAATTAAGTCAAGACTCAAGCACTACATACTTGACAACATTTGTGAAGAACATCTACAAGCAACAAATATTGGCATTAAAAATTTAAGTTCGAATTTCATAATATCATCAATTTACTCCCCGCCCAGATTTTCAATCACTGGACCTTGTTTTGTAGCAGCTGGCAACTACAATTCAAAACATACGTTCCCGTCTTATTACACCCAGAGGTCGAGCGTTGTTCAACACAATTTCAAAAATGGGCTGGATGTCATTTCGAGTGGGGAGCCCACTTATTGGCCTACTGACATACAAAAAATTCCGGATGTTATAGATTTTGGCGTCATGAAAAATATCTCTAGGGATTTAATTCAAATTGAAGCTTCTCTAGATCTCTCGTCCGATCACTCTCCCACGATCGTTACAATTTGTAGCCCATTAAGAAGTGATTTACCTCACCCATATGCGAATTTGGTAAATTGTGTTAATTGGCTGGGATTCAAACAATATCTTAGTACTCATTGCACGGAAAATATTACGCTAAGACCACCCGATGATATTGGATCTAATATTGCCAACCTTAATGAAAACATTAAACAGGCTGCTGAGCATGCCATTATCTCCCATCCGTAGATTAGGGTTAATAGAATTTATTCTACGGATATTGAACGTCTCGTTTGTGAAAAAATACGAGATAGAAGAGTATGGCAACAGTACAGATCACCCCAACTTAAAATCAGATTTAAAGAGTGTACTAAACGACTCCAAGAGTTGCCTGCATTTGAAAAAACTGCATCTCTTAAAAATTATTTGTGAAGGTCTTGATGTCACACCAGCATCTAGTTACTCTTTGTGGCGCGCTACTAGAAAGCTTAAAACACCAGTTGAGTTAACCACCTCTGCGCACATCTACAGGAGGTTAGGCAAGAAGCGATACTGAAAAAAGGTAAAATATTTGGTGAGCATTTAAAATCTGTATTTGCCCCAAACACACGTTCTGGTGCTGTTGATTTACCAAATGTAGTTGCGCTACCCCCTCGATCAATTTAAGACGCGTGATGTACAAAAACCAATTGCTGAACTTAACCCGAAGAAAGCTCCGGGTATTGAGGGAATTATTAACCAGATGCTGATGAAGTTGCCTCGTATAGCTATTAGAATCCTGTTATTAATTTTTAATGCCATTTTACGACTGGAGTATTATCCAAACAGCTGGAAGCTTGCCAAGGTTAAAATGATTCCAAAGTCGGGCAAATATCTTATCAAGGCTGAGTCATATAGGCCAATAAGTTTATTGTCAACAATGTCAAAGCTCTTTGGAAAGTTACTCCTGATAAAATTGTCCATAATTCTAACTGATAATGAGTGCATACCGGATCATCAATTTAGATTTAGAAGTCAGCATAGCACCATTGAACAAACTCATAGATTTGTTCAATTTATAAGAAAAACTTTTTAAGAAAAAAAGTATTGCTCTGCGCTGTTTATTGACGTTTCTCAGGCATTTGATATAGTGTGGAATGAAGGCCTAATTTTAAAATTAAAGACTTACCTACCAATAAACATTCTAAATCTGTTGGAAAGTTACATTATTGCCCGGAAGTTCACTGTTGTGGAAGGAGACTTTACGCCTGTACGCCTGAAATAATCTCATCCGGTGTGCCACAGGGGCCAATTTTATATTTGATTTATACTTGTGTTATGCCATTAAGCAGTAATATTCACACATCTAAATTTGCCGATGATACAGCCTGCCTTAGTATGCACGAAAACCCTCATGAGGCTTCCCGATGTCTTCAGCAACATATTACTCAGCTAGCACTATGGTTAAACATATGGAGAATAAAGGTAAACGAACAAAAGTGTACTCAGGTAACATTTACCCTAAGAAAAGATACTTGTTCCCCCATTACAATCAATAATCAAATTCTTCCTCAAAATTTACATGTGAAATACCTTGGTATACATCTTGATCGAACTCTCACATATAAACACCACATTGACTCTAAGCTAACGTAAATGAAACTTAAACTAACTCGTATACATTGGCTGGTTGGAAGAAATTCAACTCTCACCCTAGATTGTAAACTTTTAATATACAAGTCGCTCTTAAAACCTATATGGTGCTACGGAATTCAGCTATGGGGTACTGCTTCAGCTTCCAATGTCGAGTGAATTCAACGAAGGCAAAACAAAATTTTGCGGTTAATAACATTGGCTCCATGGTATATAAAAAATTCAAATATACTTCGTGATTTAAATATGCCACTAGTGACTGAAGAAATTGCAAAATACGCAGGCAAATATTTAACAAAACTCGAGTCACATCCCAATCCGCTTGCTTGTAATATTTTGAACTTTACTGGACACATCCGCCTAAAAGACACAAGGGCTCTCATTCACAGCACTGTAGATGGGACTTCCTGAAAATACTTTTATTTTTTATTTTTTTTTTTCCTTTTGATTATCACTACTTATGTATTATATATAATTATTACTAAGCTTATATCCGACACTGGTCGGTCCTAATTATATTTTAGATTTAAGATTTGAATACTTATTGTTAGTTCATATATGAAGATACAATAAATAAAAATCATGTATTAAAAAAATATGAACTTTGTTTCTTAAAAAAATCTAGAGTATTCCGTTATTTTCTATTAAATTAATGACTGAAATATCCTATTGATTATTTCATTTGTTTAATGCAGCCGCAATGCATAAAATCGTACAAGAATGGGGTTTATTTTTTAAATGTTGAAGCTGTACGCATATAGACTTATCAAACCGTATGTATTTTCTAATACATTTGCAATTCACCAGTGATAAAAAAGAGAGAGAAAATGTGAATTAATAAAATGCAAGCTTTTTTTATTGCAAAAACGATGTTATGTGAGATATCATGTATGCATGATTTTTTTTTACGGCTTTATATATTACATCTTATTTCTATATATGGATCCACATATGAAGATCTTCATACCCAGCTAAAAAATATGTATGGAGCATACATGTATGATGTTCCATATATGGTTCAGATCCGAAAAGTGAGGGTATATGGACACATATGATAAGATATATTCATACATTTCCTTACATGTATGCGTAGTAAACAGTATGCAATGTTTATATTCATACACTATTATATATATTACTAAAATTAATGACTTTTTTGTAGGATTTAGTACAGGGAGGCTTTATATAATAAAACATTTGTGGCGGCCTTCATAATCTTCATGTTGTTCCATTATGCTGTTTTTCATAATTTACAATCGTTTTTAGTGCAATTTGTTCCTTAAAAATTATCATGTAATTCGTTTTACAGAGTGATACGAACTTTAGCCAAATCGAATCATGAACGTAGAAACAAATAAGCTCCAATAAAATAATTAAAAACTGATTAATTCGCAGTTTTTAACTTAAAAATTTAGTTTCACATTTAACATGTATTCATTTCAAATAGTATAGTCGTAGTAGTAGCTGATGGAGTCGTTTAGTGCTGTAACGATGCTTTCTCAAGGCTGGGGTATCACTCGCCGGTGTCCAGGTTTCGTCACAAAAATTTATTTATTTGGACTGTCGTGGGATGAAAGTAAAACACTCTGCAGGATGTATTTTCCAGTACTTTATTTATTATAATTCAGTGTGCTTATATTACTATATATTTATTTACAACAATACTAACTATTAACAACGGACGACTAACTTTTCTATACTTAGTCTTAATGGCTCTCAACGGCTGACTAATTTTTATAAAACTTGGACTTAGCCTGAATGGCTCGCAACGGCTGACTAATTTTTATAAAACTTGGACTTAGCCTGAATGCCTCTCAACGGCTGACTAATTTTTATAAAACTGGACTTAGCCTGAATGGTTATCAGTGGCTAACTAATTTTTATAAAACTTGGACTTAGCCTGAATGCCTCTCAACGGCTGACTAATTTTTATAAAACTGGACTTAGCCTGAATGGTTATCAGCGGCTAACCACCAATACCAGAACAGACCAACTAACTAATTTTTATAAAATCGGACTTAGCCTGAATGGTTATCAGCGGCTAACCACCAATACCAGAACAGACTAACTAACTAAAGTACTATCAGCGGCTAACCACCAATACTACTATTTTTCCTAAATTCAGACTTAACATTGTACTGTTATCAGCGGCTAACCACCAATACCAATGCACGACTAATACCTAATTATTATCAGTGGCTAACCACCAATAATAATGCTACTAAGATTGCCTACAAAGATAAATTCAATTCAGCGGCTAACCACCAAGTTCATTTATCTTACCTACTCAAGCCCTCGACACACACTCCCTCTTTCATGTGTACAGCAGCTCCTTTTATACTAATTTCCTATGACTGATCTCACAGTTGTAACACGTGGGGCGTTCATATTCACCATGGTTGTATGCCATTGTATGTATGCTATCATTTCATTGACTTCGGTACCATTTGGTGTCATCATGTAAGCTGTTAAGTTTAAATATAATTTAATAGCTTCTTAAATCTAATATTACCATTGCTTTTTCTTTTGTTTAATAATTTATTTATAAAGGAACTAGTTCAAAATAATAAGTCATCGTATATAATAATAAAGAAGTATAATTTTAGTGTAAAGATAATAAAAAAAATAATTCGATTACTCGTAAAAATAATATAAATTCATAAGGATGTACATTTCTATATGCAATGACAAAAAAATAATAAAAAGTATTCATGTATGATGGTGTGATAAAAACAAGGTACTTCGTGCCGACTTTTATCATCACACTCTCCCTCTTCCTCGGTGAGTGGGCTATTTGTTTCTCACATCTGCGTGACGTTCACCTTACCACTTTTGGCAACTACCACACGATACGTTACTTATCCTACTTGTGTCAGAAACTTCCTTCGTTGTTTGGTGGATCGATTCTCTTGTTCTTCTTGTATTATTTCTCGCAACTCGGGTGGCCAATTGGTGGGCTCCTCTGTCGTAGGTCCCGTGGTATTGTTGTACTGTGGGATGTTATTGGTTGATGCCACTTTCTTTACTTCAGGGTCTCTACCGCGAGTCAGTTGTGGAGGACTAGTGTCTGATGACAACGATAAGTCCAAGAATTTCTCAGGGGAGGAAGCATATATCGATAAGCACGGGGAGGCATGCAGTGGTGACTTTGTGCTTGACGAACTTTGTGATAATCGTCTCCACTGGAACCGAGTAGGCGTTGTGTCATTGGATTTTACGCTTTTTCCTGACGTGGGTGGGTTACCTGGTTCATTGGGTAATGGGATGAACCATGGTGTCCATCCGTCGTCCTCTGGTCCTTGGTTGTTGTTGGCAGCTAAGGTGGATATTTCTGTCAGGGTTTTTCCGGGAGTTGGAGGTAGCAGCTGATCTGCTTTTATTGGTGTCCCCCTGAGTTTAGGGTTGGGTGTTGTACAGGCGTATATTTTTAAGGGGTGGCACTCAGTTGTGTTTGCGTTGTCATCAGTTGCTTGTAATATGAGTGTGTTTACAAAATTCAGTACTTGTTGTCCTCACTGTATTTGGACTGCTCTTTCCGCTGGCCTGGTCCTCTTGTACCTTTTGTGTTGGTAACTGATTTACCGGTGTTAAGCTCCTGTTAGGGTTTTTGTCACAATTTAATTTTAGGCCAGCAATTTGTATTTTGGTGTTAAACTCGCTTAAAAATTCTAGCCCCACGATAACTTCTTCACTGGCTTCCGGCATGACTAGGAATCGGCAATGTTTTTTAGTACCGCCCAATAATGTTGGAACTTCGAAAGCTTGTGATATGGTTTTAGTCGACCCATCGGCCAGGACTACATCGATTTCTTCGTATATGTACCGGGGTTGTTGCTTTAACTTTTTTATGAAATTTTCTTTTATAAAATTGCGACTCGCTCCTGTGCCGATGATGGCTTTGACCTGAGTACCACCAATCAAAATGGATGCGACTAACCGGGATTCTTCACTTTGTAGGTAGACTAATGGGGGTGAGGACTTATTGTCTTTGGGAGATCCGAACATCCTCAGTTTTGTCGACCTCCCATGGCGTTTCCCGCCGGGGCATTAGGGCAACGGGAAGCATAGTGGCCTGTTTGTCTGCATCGAAAACAATGATTTTGTGATGTGTTAGAATTATTAGTCACTGTTCTAGGTGATGCCGGGATATTTTCAAGGTCTTCTGCTAATCGCACCAGTTCCTTTAAATTTGTAAAATCGCTCCGTCGGACATACCATTGATATTCGGCTTGCGAATTTTGGAAAATACGTTGTAACTTCTGGTCTTCTGTGAGGTTGGAGTGCCGCATGAGGTTCTGGAATTCTAAAACGTAGTCCTTAAAACGCTCTTTTGGACGTTGCGTTCTAGATTTTATGTCGTCCTCCAATTTCTCAAAGAACCTAGCAGGTAAAAAAATTCCAGAAAATCGGCCTTGAATTCATTCCACGCCTGCAATGTGAGTTATTGTTTCGATACCATATCAGGGCCCGTTTACGTAAAAATTCTGGCATTTCTTTAATTAAATGGTTTCGGGACACCCCGTACAGGTCTGCCAATTCTTCCAATCGTTCCACGAAAGCGAGAGGTTCCTTACCACCTTCAAAAAAAATACCCCATTTTCGGACCTGGTCCATTATGGTAATTCTATTCAGTATTGTCGCATTATCTGGTGTCGTTGTAAGTTGATGCAGTGAATGATCAACTTGTTGGTTATCCGTGTTGCGAGGTGACTTTGGTCTGGGGTATCACTCGCCGGTGTCCAGGTTTCGTCACAAAAATTTATTTATTTGGACTGTCGTGGGATGAAAGTAAAACACTGCAGGATGTATTTTCCAGTACTTTATTTATTATAATTCAGTGTGCTTATATTACTATATATTTATTTACAACATTACTAACTATTAACAACGGACGACTAACTTTTCTATACTTAGTCTTAATGGCTCTCAACGGCTGACTAATTTTTATAAAACTTGGACTTAGCCGGAATGGCTCTCAACGGCTGACTAATTTTTATAAAACTTGGACTTAGCCTGAATGGTATTCAGCGGCTAACCATCAATACCAGAACAGACCAACTAACTAAATTTTATAAAATCGGACTTAGCCTGAATGGCTCGCAACGGCTGACTAATTTTTATAAAACTTGGACTTAGCCTGAATGCCTCTCAACGGCTGACTAATTTTTATAAAACTAAACTTAGCCTGAATGGTTATCAGCGGCTAACTAATTTTTATAAAACTTGGACTTAGCCTGAATGCCTCTCAACGGCTGACTAGTTTTTATAAAACTGGACTTAGCCTGAATGGTTATCAGCGGCTAACCACCAATACCAGAACAGACCAACTAACTAAAGTAATATCAGCGGCTAACCACCAATACTACTATTTTTCCTAAATTCAGACTTAACCTTGTATTGTTATCAGCGGCTAACCACCAATACCAATTCACGACTAGTACCTACTCTGCAGTCAGACTGGGGCCAAATGTCTCTATGTCAACACTAAAACTCTGGTAGTAGGTACATTGTCTACAATTTCTTTTCTATTCGTCAGTATAAAAGAAAGAGAGAAAACAAATGTGGTGTATTTCTGGTGGCTTTTGCAACAACTTGTCAATATTCATATAATTGTATGTACGTAAGGTATGGAAATGTACCACTAAATGTCTGGTTGGTATGTCTCCATGTTCCCATAAGAACTATGTAGTCACTATCTAGTCAATTGTTTTAGTGTTACTAGTAGATTTTCAATGACAAGCACATGCTAAATGTCTATAGCACAAAGTATTGTATGGGGATTAATTATAGAGTAGTACTGGTGACAAAGTCAAAAGCGACTCAGTACATTTTCACCATCGACATTTCCTTCAGGGTAATTATTATCAGTGGCTACCCACCAATAATAATGCTACTAAGATTGCCTACAAAGATAAATTCAATTCAGCGGCTAACCACCAAGTTCATTTATCTTACCTACTCAAGCCCTCGACACACACTCCCTCTTTCATGTGTACAGCAGCTCCTTTTATACTAATTTCCTATGACTGATCTCACAGTTGTAACACGTGGGGCGTTCATATTCACCATGGTTGTATGCCATTGTATGTATGCAATCATTTCATTGCCTTCGGTACCATTTGGTGTCATCATGTAAGCCGTTAAGTTTAAATATAATGTAATAACTTCTTAAATCTAATATTACCATTGCTTTAAGTCATCGTATATAATAATAAAGAAGTATAATTTTAGTGTAAAGATAATAAAAAAAATAATTCCATTACTCGTAAAAATAATATAAATTCATAAGGATGCACATTTCTATATGGAATGACAAAAAAATAATAAAAAGTATTCATGTATGATGGTGTGATAAAAACAAGGTACTTCGTGCCGACTTTTATCATCACAGTGCACTTTTTAATAATAAATAAAAATAAAAAATAAATTCTATTAAACCCAGTTTGCGGATGGTAGGTAGTAAAAGTAGGTAGTAACGTGTTAAATTATTAAAATTTTTTAAAATTGCTTGTTGCATTTTCCATCTCTTATGCAAATAGAGTTAGGGTTTAATGGGCCATATTGGCCTTGCATCATGCGCTTCACAACGTATTGATAAAGTTTGGGGTGCGTCCTTTTGTCTGGTATCAATTTCAGTAGGTCCAACATTGGTCGTCTTTATGCAAATTCATCAAAATGTGGGCATTTGGTAGTCCCCTCTTCTGAAACTCGATTGTATAAAGTATTGCATTAACTCGGGTGGCGTTGGCTGAAGTAGTTAGCACGTTGACTACAAAACCGAAGGTCCTGGATTCAATCCCTGTATCCAACAGTCATTAAATAACAACACCACGCATTTTTCTGATGTGCTTTAATGTCCCTTTGTATCAGTTGTTGTAGGAAAGTTCAAGTGATGAAGGCGTAGTCACTTGTCACTGGTCACTGGTCACTGAACTATACCGACTTCAGGAGATACTAATCCTAATGTAACATCAGAGCGCCCTCCTTCGTTGTGTAGCAGAATCATCGGCGAAGTAAAATAATCAATGAAATGGCTACAAAACACAGCTTAAAGCAGACTTAAATCCATCGATTAACACATTGCCATTGTCCTTAGTTTGGTTACGTGAGTTTCTTCTACGTCTAAGTTGTCCTTCCCAATCGCGCTGTCTTTCTGTTCTTTCTGTTATTGGCCTTATTCGAGGCATAGAAATGACTTTTGCAGAAACTTGAATTGAATTTACCTTATTTGAAAATTTTGTTTGAATCATTGAATTATATATGAAGATAGGTTTACTCACAAAATGATGAATTGCAAAACGACAATTTGCAGACATATATAAGTATAAAGTTCTTTTATCGACTATAATGTAACTTTCAAAACGTCTCCATCGAGTAACACATTACCATATTCGTGATTTTGGTTAGGTGTGTTTCTTCGGCGCTTAAGTTGTCCTTCCCAATCTCGTCTTTTCTGTTTTTCCTCTTATAGTCCTTACTCGAGGCATAGAAATATCGTTTGCGGAAACTTAAATCGAATGTGGCTTAACACAATTGGTTTGAATTGTAAGAGTAAATAGTAAAACTATCAATTGCAAAACGACAATTTGAATTATAATTTGTAACGCAGTTTATTTTTCAGCTGGGGTATGACTCAGTCTGCCCAGGGTAAAGTCAAAGGTCTGCTTCCTTTGAATAGTATGTAGATGTTTTTGTAGTAACACAATCAGTTTTATATACGAACTCACGACTCCGGACGCCTACATTATTAAATATTGAAGGGTATGAAGTATGTTCGAGATGTGATAATATGTCTAGTTAATTTTATATCAAACACACTTAATACGAATATAAATTAAATTCGGGAGACTTTATATTCGGCTAACGTGCAGCTAACTACAACGAGCACGAAGTAAATTCGAAAGACTTCGTATTCGGCTAATTTACGAAATAATATTACTACGAAATATAAAGTAAATTCGGGAGACTTTATATTCGGCTACCGTGCTGTTAACTACAACGAGCACGAAGTAAATTTGGGAGACTTCGTATTTGGCTACTCTTCGAAATAATATTAGTAATACGGGAAATACTGTAAGGTAAATTCGGTAGACCTTACAATCGCTAAAATACGGTTTATCTACAGGTTAACTACTAAAAAAACAAGAATCGGTAAAGCTTTCGGACGACGCGTTTAAGTGGCTTGCTTATAGTTATCGTTCGTACGATATCGGCACTTCTCCCTCATTGTGTACAAACGTTGATTACTTATGCCAACTAAAATATGACCTGAGTGAGAATCATACCTTGCGTTAGCATGTTATGGCTCGGTTTCAATCAGTGGTGGTGTCTGGCTCTATGTGTATGTCGTGCTTTATACGGTAAAAGGTACGTGAAATTTCACTACGGTGTACGGTAAAAGGTACGTTGTACTTGCACTTTTAATTGAACAAGAGTATAAGTGTATAAGTACATGCAACGTCACGTTACAAATTTAGTTTGAATTATTTAGAGACCTTTTTGTATTTTCAAGTACAACACAAAAGAGAAATAGAAAGGTGTTTCTTTCAAGCAAATTTAAAATGATTTTTACCACTTTTGAAATTTTGAAAAACTATTTATATTGTGCATATACAAAAATACCTTTCAAACCATATATTTTTCACCAATATTGGTGGATGATATAAAAGTAAAATAATGAACTAAACCAATTCGGAATGCTACCAGTTGATAGAGTTTCGCCCTTCGTCAATCCTTTTATTTATACTAGCGTAGACCTTTTCGGACCATTTAACATTAAAATTCGTCGATGTCAGCAAAAGAGATGGGTTCCGTTGTATACATGTTTAACTATTAAGCAATATATATATTGTTAATGCCAAATTTTCTTTAACTTTGTTAGCATTAATTAAAGTTTGTACAAAAGGTTTACCCTAAAGCAATAAGGTATACCAAAGCTGAATGTTATTCACGGCAGCTTGTCTCATTAGCAAATAACGCCTAAATGGGTCCGTCATATTAGTTTACACGTCAAATATGCTGTTTCCGGCTTTTAACTAGGCTCTAAAAATTGTTCTTTCTTGTTTCAACAGCCGAAGTGAAAGGTAACCACGAGCAATTAAATTCAATAAATTCCTATTCAACTAACTACTACAATTGTTTAATTTCATTTCCTTATATTATACATTTCCTACTGGGGTTTGTAATTGCTGAGTGAAATATTGAATAAAGTTTCTTTTACTTTAATCGATTGGCTCAGAGGTTAATTGATTCTGGTCAATTCCAGCCATTTTCATCTTAGAGAGAAACATTTGGTCCTACTCGAACCGGATTGGAATACAATTAATTAATTCTCTGAGAATTCAACATTGGATTGCAAGTGGTCACATTCAACCATACCTACATACTTATACATATATTCACTTACAAATATATCAACATCTACATTCTAAAAAGGTATGTTCTGTTTTTTTTTTTGCTGAAAGTGTCAAAAGTGCATTTCAAATTCAGTTCGGTTTCGCATCGTTGTTCGTACATTGAAATAAATTTATTTTAAATAAAATTAAAATAGCCGAATAAACGTAAAAATACTAAAACATATGTTAATTCCTATATAAACGCGTGAGTGAACATTTTCAAGAACCAACAACCAGAAGTACATCTGGAAGGAGAAAATTTACATTCTTTCTCGGGAATCAACTATTCCGCTCCAGCTAACAAAAATACAGAAGGTTATGTTTTTCGTCCATCACTACCAGACGGCGGTTAATGTAAGTGATCCTATATTTTCTCCTTAGAACAAAAATATAAAAGGCAGGAAAAGAAGTACATTTGTACATACATATTATGTAAGTGTATCCACATATTTTTTGGTCATGCAGAATCGGTCGTTATATGGGCATTCAATTTGAAGGTTATCCCGCTACCATTTTGCCCCCTTCTTTCACAAGTATTTTAGAGGTCAAAAGTACGTATGTATGTATGTTTAGCATAAGTTTGTATAGTACTGTTGTTCACAACATTTCTTTTTACATACATACATACATTCTTTGTCACGTAAATACATATAGAAATATATGTGTGCATGTTCATACATACATACTTACATTTACGTGTACATATTTCTTTTTCTTGATCGTTCATCACCTCTATACGCAAACTTACAGTCCACATTTTGAAAGAGTTAACTTTATGATTTTCTCTTATGATACATCCTCTCGCCATAAAATATTCTATTTGCTCTTTTTATATTTCCATACATTCCAGTGATATTTGATTCAGTGTTACCGTGACGCAATATAGGTCACCGCTAAAACTAGTCAGATTTATTTGGTAAGAAATCTACTTCTACTGCATTTGTACCAACTTTATTATTGTTTCACGTAAATATATTCAATAAAAAAAAAAATTAAAAAAAAATAAAAAAAAAAAAATATAAATAAAACGAAGACAACGTTTTCTCCGTTTACCTATTTGAAAAACGAATCATTTTTACAGTAAAGATAAGTCACGAAATTTAAATCAAATATAGTAAGTTAATAAAAATAATAAAAAGAAAATACCCAACGGTCACACTATTTTCCTTTACACAAAAGGGTCTGGAATAATATACTAAATTGAATTGGCTGTTATAATAGGGCAGTTTTGTACACTGAGGCGTTCAAAATAATTTTCTTGAAAAATTAAAGTATACGAAACTGTAAACGAATAAAACGAAAATAAAAATATTCAACAGTGCGAATTATTCAATTTGTTTCAATATATGTACATATGTACATATGTTTGCATACTAAAATAAATACAATAATAATACGTATTGACACGACATGAAGCAATTTCGGTTTTACTTTTGATTTGTCGCCTTTAGTTGCATTTTACATAATTTTTATCTACTGGTGGTGTGTCTAAATGCACGAATACACCTTATATATCGTTGGAATATTATTTAATTCCCAATTATCTTAAAGGTGAATGATCATTTCTCCAATGTTTTCTAAATTCACAGCTGATTTATATTGCAGTACTATAAAGGTTAGCAATCATTTTTGAATCGGCAATTTCAATACATACTTTTGGCGAATTTTGAAATATTTCATACAAACTAATAAAGTGCTTTAATGCATTATAATCCATAACGTCCATTTAAATTACGTACAGTGGGAAAATTAAATTCATTTTCAATAAATTTTTTATTTAAAATATTAACAAGATAAACTTTGTCCATTGAACACCTTGCTCATTTAAATCATTAAGGATTCGTTGATTCGTTGCGTGGGGCAAGTTTTTATTCTAATCCCACAATGTCATTGGATCTGTTTATACGGCTTGCGGACAGCATTGTAGAGTTCGAGGCTGACCTAAATGAAAACCAATTTCCATTGACATCAGAGCACGCTCTTGAAGTTCATCGGAATGAGTTAAAGTCGAATTGGAATCGTGTTAAGGCAACTTATGAGAAACTCTTACGGGAAATCGATAGCGAAACTGCCGCCGATGATGATTCCATGGACATAGAATCCGTCAAAGTGAAGTACAAAAGTACTTACACTACCTACTGTAGTTGCTTGGTAAGACTTTCTGAAATAGCGGATTCGTTTAGGCCAACGATTGTTAAAAACCCAGAAGTAGGGGTTCGTCAGCGTGAACGGTCTTTGGAACGTCCTACATGTAGTAATTCTACTCCAGCCGGGATGCACAGTCTTCATTTACCTCCAATAGAAATCGAAACCTTCCATGGAGACTATGCTTCTTGGCCCACATTCCGGGATATATTCACCGCAGTAGTTCTTAACTCCCGAGCTAGCAATGTTGAAAAACTGGTTTACTTAACCCAAAAAACAAAAGGTGAGGCCCGGGAAATAGTTCAAAGAAGTCCCCTTACTAATCAAGGCTTCGATTTAGCTTGGCAGGATTTGTGTCGTCGATATGAAAATCGTAGAGTTTTGGTTAATGGTCAGTTAAAGATACTTTTCCATCTTCAGTCTCTACAATCCGAAACGGGTAAAGCATTAAAACATCTACAACAAGAAATAAACTCTTGCATTTCAGTCTTGACATTGTATGAAATAGATGTGGCAAGTTGGGACCCAATTTTTGTCTTTCTTTGCACAAGTAGGCTACCAGAACACACATTAACATTATGGGAACAACAGTTACAGGACAAAACAACTATCCCGAAATGGTCCGATTTAAATGAGTTCCTTACAAATCGCTACAGAACGTTAGAGTCTGTGTCTGAAATTCGAACTTCTAATAATTCAAAGAACTCTGAATCAAAATTAAAAAACGGATTTAATTCAAAGTCCAGTAAGAAAGTTCATAGTTTTCAAGTAAAGGTTGCGGGTCCTAAGTGTCAGCTATGTACCAAAGAAAATCATGCTATACGCCTGTGCCCTAAATTTCTACAAATGAACTATCAGCAAAGATTTAATGAGATTAAAAAGGAAGGCTTATGCCTAAATTGTTTTTCTAAAACACATTCAGTGAAAAATTGCACTAGCAAAAATAGTTGTTTTAAATGCCATAAAAGGCATAATACACTTCTGCATAGTGAAATCGCCATATTCACCCCAATTAGTACAGTCCAGTGTCACATTAGAAGCAGACACAGTTCAGTCTTGTTTTGCTACGAGTTGGAAAGGGGTTTTATTGGGAACAGCCTGGGTAAATATAAATCATATGGGTACAAAATATCAAGTTCGTGCATTGATTGACTCAGGTTCAGAGGGTACTTTTATCTCAGAACGTATATTCAATATCCTCAAGCTACCTTCTCTGCGCACCAATGCACAAATTTCTGGACTAAATAACACGGTCTCGGCCAACGTTCAACGTCAATGTTCCATTTTGCTAGGATCACCCTTAAACAATAATATTGAGATTCCAGTTGATGCTCTAGTTGTACCTCAACTTTCGAATAATTTGCCTTCCAAAACTATTGCAATCTCTACATTCTGAAATCTTCCCAATATTCCTCTAGCAGACCCCAAATTTCATTGTAGTGGGAAAATTGATATGCTGATTGGAGGAGACATTTTCCCTTCAATTATACGAACAGGAATTATTCATAATGTGTGTGAATCATTGATAGCACAAGAAACCATTTTCGGATGGATTCTCACCGGTCGTATCTTTAACAATAATAAGGCCAGTTGCACAATCGTTTCACATTTCTGCGAGATTTCCTTAGACAGAGAAATCTCTCGGTTTTGGGAGGTGGAGAATCTTCCCAAGAAGAACGTAATGTCTGCCTCTGATATATCATGTGAGGATTTGTATAAAAGGACTACAAAAAGAAATTCTAATGGAAGATACATAGTTTCTTTACCTTTCAAAGAAGGGTTCGAAGCTTTAAATTTGGGTCATTCCCGAGCCAGTGCAATGGCACAATTCTTTCGCAATGAAACTAGACTTCTTCGTACTCCAAACTTTAAACTAGATTATGACAAAGTTGTTCAAGAATACGAAGAATTGGGCCACATGCATGTAGTAAAATTTCCTAGCCCATCCGAAAATTCAAATCCATACTACTTACCCCATCATGCAGTAATTAAGCCTGATAGTACAACCACAAGAGTTCGCGTAGTTTTTAATGCTTCTGCTCCGTCTTCCAATGGTCAAAGCTTAAATTCTCTCCTTCATACTGGACCTATTCTTCAAAATGACCTTACTGTCCTAATTCTAAAATGGCGTTTCTTCCGATTTGTCTTTAATGCCGATATACAAAAAATGTACAGGCAAATTCTGGTGAATCCTGAACATACTCAGTATCAGAGAATTTTGTTTCGAACTAATCCAAAGAATCCGATTTCCGATTATGAATTGAAAACGGTGACGTTCGGGGTCAATTGTGCACCATATCTTGCAATACGTACGTTATTACAATTGGCAGACGATGTTCAAAATATTTATCCAATAGCAAGTTCTATACTTCGAAACGCAATGTACGTTGATGATGTTCTTTCCGGTTCTCACACAAAACTTCAAGCTATTACAGCAAAAAACGAGCTAGTTCAAGCTCTTGATTCTGCTGGTTTTTCATTGAGGAAGTGGACGTCAAACTCGAAAGAGGTTCTAAAGGATTTTCCGTCTGAGCATCTTTTAAATGAAGATTTCCTAAAATTTGAAGACAGCAGTTCAGCAAAGACTCTTGGCATTCGATGGAATGCCTGCTTAGATGAATTCTATTTCGTTGCTAGCCCTTTTGAAGAGACTTCGAACGATACTAAACGGCGAGTTCTTTCTCAAATTGCCAAACTGTTTGACCCAGCGGGATGGTTGGCTCCATGTATTGTCCAAGCGAAAATATTGATGCAACAAATATGGAAAGATGGTACAGGTTGGGATGAAGTCCTCCCGCCACGGACATTTTCTCAATGGAAAACCTTTCAACATAACTATTCTGCAGTCAATAACATCCGTATCCCTAGATGGATTAATTATTGTCCCAAGGCCGATGTCCAATTCCAAGGATTCTGCGATGCATCTGAAAAGGCATACGCAGCAGCATTGTATGTACGAATCGTATATGCTGGTTCAATTTCTACACATTTAATTGCTTCGAAAACTAAAGTGGCTCCCATCAAGACACTCTCAATTCCAAGACTAGAATTGTGTGGGGCAGTTTTGTTAGCGGAAATGCTAGATAATCTTTTACCACAGTTCGATGTTGAAAACCACCTCGTATTTTGTTGGACAGATTCAACAATAGTATTGTCTTGGTTGGCTAAACCTGCCTGTAACTGGTTGACCTTTGTAGCAAACAGAGTGTCCAAAATCACTCAAACTACAAATTACTCACAGTGGGACCACGTACATTCAGATATGAATCCTGCAGATCTAGCAAGCCGAGGAATTTGTCCACAGGATCTACAAAACAATGAGCTATGGTGGTTTGGCCCAAACTGGTTAAATAATGCGCAATCTCAATGGCCGACTACTAAGTTATCCGATATTCCTAATACTAATCTAGAAATTAAGCCTGTTAAAGTTTATTTCTCCTATTTTTCAAACTTCGAAGATTTGATAGATCGATTTTCTTCCTTTCCGAGAGCACTTCGTGTAATGGCGTATGTTTACAGATTTATCCATAAAAGTCATTATAAGTATAAGTCAGATTTCTGTAACACATCTACAACACTTTCCAACTCCGAACTTACGTTCGTTCAGTGTAAGTTAATTGTTGTCTCTCAAAAAGCATGGTACCCCGCCGAGTATAAGGCGCTTAATTCTAAGCAAATAATCTCCAAATCCAGCGCTATTTATAACTTGAACCCATTTTTGGATTCTGAAGGGATTGTTCGCTGCTGTGGGCGATTACAAAATTCTCCAGGTCTTACGTATAACGAAAAAAATCCTATTATAATTCCATATAATTCCCAATACGCGAGGCTTTTGGTTCATTTTATTCACGATGTTTGCTTACACGGAGGAAACCAACTGGTTTTAAGGCTACTACGAACCCAATACTGGATTCCTAAAGCCAAGAATTTAATAAAGACCCGCATTAATAATTGTAAAACTTGTGTTATTTATAGAAAGAGATGTCAGCGGCAAATAATGGCCGCTTTGCCTGCAGAAAGAACTGAAATAACACGTCCTTTTGCACACACTGGATTAGATTTTACAGGCCCTTTTGATGTCAAAATCTACTCGGGACGCTCCTGTCGAATTTCAAAGGGATACGTCTGCATCTTTGTGTGCTTCTCAACTAAGGCGATACATTTGGAACTAACTTCTGACCTATCCACACAATCGTTTCTAGCAGCGCTTAGCCGATTCGTTTCACGTCGAGGCTGTCCGCTTCATCTCCATTCGGATAATGGTACGAACTTTGTAGGCGCGTCTAAAATCTTATCAAGAGAATTCTTCCAAACTTCGCAACAATGTGTTCATGCTAATTATGCCCTTCAGAACATTACGTGGCACTTCATTCCCGCAGGCGCTCCTCACATGGGAGGTTTGTGGGAAGCTGGAGTCAAAAGCTTCAAGACTCATTTTCGGAAGATTGCTGGAAATATCAAATATACTTTTGAAGAATTGTCCACTTTACTGACTAAGATCGAATCCTGTTTGAACTCTCGGCCTATTTCTCCTATTTCATCCGATCCAAGTGATCTGTGTGCATTGACACCAGGCCATTTTCTAATAGGCGGTCCAATACTAGCACCACTTGATCCTGACGTGAAGGAGTCGTCCATTTCTTTAGTCAATCGATGGCAAAGACTAAAAATAGTTCATCAAAATTTTTGTTTTAGATGGAAAAACGAGTACTTGAAAGAGATGAGTAAGCGACTTAAATGGCAACGTCCCGAAACTGACGTAAAGGTAGGAGCCATGGTAGTGATCAAAAACGAAAACCTTCCACCAAATTGTTGGCGACTCGGCCGAGTAGTGAAAATCTATGCCGGCGCCGACAAACGCATCAGAGTTGCTGATATTTTTACCCAACGTGGTGTAATAACGCGCCCGATTGTTAAGCTCATAATGTTACCAAACTCGTCTTAAATTTTGTTTTGAATAAATTCCTTTTTTTTATATAGTAACTTTCTTTTTCAGCCAATCATGACAAAAATTTCGTCTTCGAGTGCAAAAATTGCTTCTAGAAAGAAAAAGCTTTTTCTCTGCCGGCTTTGCCATCGTCCACATCCACTGCGTACTTGCAGTAAATTTCTTGCCATGAATACGTCCGATCGTATTCGTGCAGTACGAAATAACAAATACTGTCATAACTGTCTGGCGCATAAACATTCGGATGGAAAATGCTTTTCGAAACATGGATGTAAGCACTGTCACAGATTCCACCATACGTTATTGCATGTTTATCCTAGGCGTACAAAGGACCTTCTGAAATCTACCACGGAGTCCAGTTCAAGATCGTGCTCACCTCAACCGAAACCATCGACATCATCTAAGCATCTATCAAAGTCGACGAAGAAACTAGCTCCTACGAGTACAACAAAGTTAAAATCCAATTCCTTTACGTCTATTATCCAGCAAAACAAAATTGTTCTCCTCCCAACCGTTTTAGTAAAGGTTGGTTCTACAACATCGCACGCACGTTGTCTGCTAGATTCTGGATCAACCGTAAGTCGAGTTTCGAAAGCTTTAATCGACAAGCTACATTTAACAGCCTACACACTTCGTGAAGAAACGATATGCCCAATGGTCTTGAAATCGAGATTTGATTCATCTTCCAAAATAGAGGGAACTTTTAGAGTGGATAATCGTATCGCACTTCATACCCCCACGCAGTCACTTCCCGAAACTTATAAAAGACATTTTAACAATTTCTTTCTGGCAGATTCTAGATTTCATGAATCAGCTTCCATTGATATTGTCATTGGAGTGGATTTATATCCCAAAGTCATGTGCCAGGGAGTTTTCTCACGCACTGGCTTTCCTACAGCTCAAAGCACCTTGTTCGGGTGGACAATTTATGGTCCATGCAGTTTGTGAAGGAAATTCGTAACAACAAGCAAATTGCAGCACATTTTGTTTTATTTATATATACGTATATATGTATATGTACCTATATATCTTTATTCTCTTTTAATTTAATGAATCTCTCAATTCATATAAATTACTCTCTAACTATAAATTTTTATTTGTTATGGAAACTATTTTATACTAATTACAAACAACACTTTAATGAATTGTTAATAAAATTTAATTACATTTACTACCTAAGCATAATTATCCTTATATGTAACAACTATTCTTTAACAGCATCTTTGACGAAACTAAACAACTTTTATTGCATAAATCCTGCAAGGCGGGCGGCAATGTTAATGCCAAATTTTCTTTAACTTTGTTAGCATTAATTAAAGTTTGTACAAAAGGTTTACCCTAAAGCAATAAGGTATACCAAAGCTGAATGTTATTCACGGCAGCTTGTCTCATTAGCAAATAACGCCTAAATGGGTCCGTCATATTAGTTTACGCGTCAAATATGCTGTTTCCGGCTTTTAACTAGGCTCTAAAAATTGTTCTTTCTTGTTTCAACAGCCGAAGTGAAAGGTAACCACGAGCAATTAAATTCAATAAATTCCTATTCAACTAACTACTACAATTGTTTAATTTCATTTCCTTATATTATACATTTCCTACTGGGGTTTGTAATTGCTGAGTGAAATATTGAATAAAGTTTCTTTTACTTTAATCGATTGGCTCAGAGGTTAATTGATTCTGGTCAATTCCAGCCATTTTCATCTTAGAGAGAAACATATATAATTTGTATCGGATTTATTGACTGACTCTTTCTTATTGACTACAACGAAGTAATTTACAAGTAAACTCCGTTAGGCATGAAACGGATTTTTAATACCCCCACCAATTCTAGTTCCGGTGATGTTTGCGAACGACTGATACAATCAGTAATAAAAATCGCTTTCAGCATTATTAGGAACAGTAACACCAAGACTCGAAGTATTTATATTTCTGAATCACAACATGAACCTGAACCAATAACACCAAACCATTTTTTATTGGCAACTTTAAACTCAACCCAGATTCCTAATAATTTTGACCCTTAACTTAATTGTTTAAGAAAACAATGGACAATCTTGCAAAATTAAAAAAAATGGATTTTGGATACAGTGGATTAAAGAATATCTCCCATAAGTTAAGCGCTTTTTTTCAAGCTGGAGCTTTAGTGCTGATTTGTGATGTCAGTTCACCGAGATCAATGTAGGTAGAGGCGTGTTCGTATACTACCTATTGGAGAAAATCTATCAAGATCGGCAGATATAAAAACTTGTTACGAAATTTTTAAAACACCAGTACCAAAATTAGCGGTGCTGGAAGTTACAGATGAGTGAATTCCTCTGATAATTCACGGTGGGCAGAATTGATATTTAGTGTTGTTGAATTCAATGTTTGTAAATGTTTCTTGGTATATTTTTTTATGCCTTGTAAATCGTATTTTTTCTTAGAGTGTCGCAACTTGGAGTTGTCATAACTTTATGTGAGCACACATTTAACAGTTGATAGTTGCTTTTTGTTTAGTGTGCTTTGAAATTTGATTATGATATTGATCATGATATTGATTTTGAATTTCCATTCAAAATTTCATTTTCGGATGAAGCCCATTTCTGGTTGAATAGGTACGCAAATAAGCAGAATTGTCGCATTTGAAGTGAGGAGAATCCACAAGCTTTTGTCAAAACACCATTACATCCACAGAAAATTACCGTTTGGTGCGCTTAATGGGCTGGCGGAGTCATTGGCCCATATGTCTTCAGAAACGATGACGGTCAGAATGTTACTGTCCATGGTGAACGGTATAGGAACATGATTCGAAATTTGTTCGTACCTCAATTACTTGGCATTAATCTTGCTGATACGTGGTTCCAATAGGACGGAGCCACATGCCACACAGCGGGAGCTACAATTGATTTACTTAAAGAAAATGTTGATGAAAAAAATTTCATGTAATGGCCCAATAAATTGGCCAAGAACGTGCGATTTAATCCCATTGAATTATTTTCATTGAGGTTATGTTAAGTCAGTTGTCTACGTCGATAAATCACAAACAATTGAACGCCTGGAAATCAATACAATAATACTTACAATCATGTACCGACGGTTCATCGAATAAATAAAAATTATTAATGTGGTGATCGTAAAAGATAAACAAGAATAGTTAAACATTCTTATGTAGAGTGATACAACTTCGTGCTATCCGAAATAGAAAATTAAAAAACGGAAAAACAGAAAATAAATAGTGATACTTAAAAATGTATTTACCAAAGGTAAATCAGTAATTGTATACACAACAATCATTTCTCATATTCCATTTGATTAAAACTTTACGTTAAACGCTGATGTTACGCTGATGTTAGTAACAATATATACCCAAGTAGACAAACTAGGATGTTAACGAACTGCTTGGCTGCATAGAAAAATATCGGTATTTCCTCCAGCTATAAAGTCTAGTTTAATTTTTCTTCTCTTCTTTAGAAACTCTCATTAATTAATAAAAATATTTCATTCAATAAGAATTGGAATTACTGAACTTAAGCCCGATTAAGAAATTATTTCTGATTAAAATAATAATAATAAAAATAATTAGCCAGCAAATAAAAAAATAAAAATTTTTTGATTTTAATCAATCACTACCTAAAACGCGTAGGTATAGCCGAAAAAAATACTACTGCACGTATACAACCAGGTCACTTAAGAATTAACGCGCGTGCTGGCAAACGAATCACCTAGTAGAATACACGCTGCTGCTTAGTAAGGTTTTCTACAGGTTTTAATTACTGCAATCATCTCTCACAATTAGCCTGTTTCAAGAAAATCGACCAAGGGTCAGCACGACTAGGCTTATGAGCACACTTGCAGTCTAATCGATAAAGCATACTCTGAGCTCACCAAGTTAATCCAGTTAAAAGATTTTTCTTATACCTACACTCCCAGACCCTCAACGTAAGTATGTAAGGTATATAATTCTGTTGGAAACTCCTTTTTTTAAGAGCAGGTTTGCAGGTTGATATGTAGTTTTTTATTAAGAACTGGCAATGAGCACTCTAAAGGAGAGATGCATTTGTAATCAATCTCTCCAAATGTATGATGAACACTAAAATGTATGATATATTCAGTTAAAACTTTGCAGCCAAAATTTAAAAATATTCTTGAACTTTACATGTTTATTCCAAGGAAAATCCAATCGGGAAGTGCTTGCTAAAGTGTGTTCGTGATTGTAAATCTGCTGGAGAAATGAACTTAGCTAAACGTTATATTGCCATATTAAACACTATGCCAATCGATAATGTGCAACTGAAGGTAAATTTTCTAAAGTTTTTGTTTTAAATTTATCATGATTTATAATTTTTTTTTCAATATTTTACAAGGTATCTTCCTTGTTGGAAGACGTTTATATTTGCATGAAAACAAATAAACCTGAAATAACTAAATCTATTCTTCACCATATATTCAAAAATAAAGAATTTCAATTTTGCCTACAACGCGTCACAGCAATGCAAATGAATGGCGAATATTTGATGGAAACTAATACGGAAACATTTGATATTGTTTTGAATAAATATTTTCTGGGTTCCTTAGAAACATTAAAGAAATTTGGCAGCACTAAAGACGCGATCCTGCAAAAATTCCCCAATCTCTTTCAGTTAAATGAATTTGCGGAATTTGAAGAGAAAAGTAAGAAAAGTGCGTATGAGATAATTGCAAAATATGCAGATAGAGAATATACCCAGGTAAATACAGGCAAATATTTCTAATAACAAGAAATACTGAAGTATATTTATTTAATTTGTAAATTTTTGCTCGAAATTAGCTAATTTCAATATCTTTCGAGTCAAACTATACTGACGATTTCCGTGAAACAGGAATGAAATGTATATAGACGTTACTTAACTTAAAAAACAAGCAAAATGTTTCTATCTATAATAACTATTTATAAATTTCATATTATTTCTTTTATATAGTTAAACAACTACATAAATTCTGAGGATTTCAATATGAAACGTCAAATTATGGAGTTAAATCGTCAGACTGCTAACAGTGTTGGTCGCCAAACTCGCGATCGTGATAAGCAAATAAGTGCAAATTTTATGAAAAGATTTTCTAACATCGATGAACAAGAAATACACTTAATAGAAGAAAAGCGTACCTCTTACTTGTGTGTTGCTGTTGAGAGTTATATTAAATTTACCTGTCTTGATGAGGCAATATCGAGCCCCGTTATTTATCGCATAATTGGTTTGTGGTTTTCTAATAAACAAAATCTGACATTACGCACTAAAATCCAAGAAAACATTTCTTCAGTGCCCAGTTATAAGTTTATTTGTGCCTTAAATCAAATGACTGCACGTTTGAATTCTGAAAATCCCGAGTTTATTGCTCTACTTAAAGATATTTTTATAAAATGCGTTCAAGATCATCCACATCAAACGCTTTATCAACTGTATCCAATTGTTTATGGATATATCGATGGAACAGAAAACAAAACTGACTATCGTTCAAAAGTTGCACAGGATATCATATCAAAAGCTAAAAATAAATTTAATGTAAATATTATAAAACAATTGGAAAGTGTTATACCAGGTAAGATCAATAATTTCAAATTTCAATATGTAATTTATAATTGACATTGAAGTTGTTTAAGTATTATTTGCGTTAATTTACTTTCCTAGCAGAAATTTGCAACGAGTGGGTAAAGCAGAAATTTGCAAAATTACCTTCTCAGACACGAAAAAGTAAAGCTTACATTAGACGTGACATAGCCATAATGCCATAGCCATAACCAAACCAAAATTCAATTGGTTTATATGGTGAGAGTTATGGCGTTATGGTGAGTCACATATAATTAAATACAGTGTTGCCCATTAGTTTGATTCGTACGGCTTTTTTCTATGGCTATGGTTATGGCACCTCTTAATTCACCTTAAATGAACGCTTTACTTATAAAAACTTGCAAGAAAATTTTGTTCATATACAGTTAGTATCATTAGTATTCGGTTTTCAGACTCACATTCAATAAAAAGTTTACCAAACAATGGCAACCATTTAAACTTAAAAATTTCTATTTTATTTATTTTTAACACATTTCCCTATTACGAAGGATATGACCCTTGTCATAAAACACCCCCATTCGGGTATAGCCTGCATGTAATTGTTTCAAAATAGTTCATCTTACCCACGAATTGGTAGATATTATTCTTAATCAAAGTTTGAGTGATAAATTTATCCCGCAAAGTCTGTGACACATTCTGAAATTTAGTTACAACAGGGAGGAAAACTAAACTGATATTCGGAAAAAATATCGTACATTTTTTTTCTTCAATATCTGTAAAATTTTTTAATTGAAGTCCTCTGATGAGATAAATATCGTTAAAAGGACTAATTCTAATCAAAACGGTTCAAACTCCCTCGATTTTTTCGTTACTCAACAAAAAACCGAATATTAATGACGCGACATTTTTTGAAGTACGTCAAGTAATCTGTCAGTTTTTACCTACTGATATAATTTTTTCGATTATTTTTTATAAATTCATATTTGAACTCAATTGCTAAATAAAATAATGAAAGAAATTTTTCAGTTTAAATGGTTGCCATTGTTTGGTAAACTTTTTATTGAATGTGAGTCTGAAAACCGAATATTAATGACACTAACTGTAAGTACTATGGATGCAAAACATGATACAATTCTCCTTTTTCTGATGTAGTTTGGATAATCTTCTTTGATAATATTTTGAATTACAATTTTTTTTATAAATTTGCATTTAATATGAAATTCTTTTCACAGTTTCATATTTTATTTACTACTTTTATGGATTTTTTTCATTATTTTTGAATTCTTTTATTTTAACAAATACAAAAATGCCACTTACCATCTCTGATTGGATATGGTAAACAAAAAAATTCTTTAAGCATAAAATTGTATTTACAGTTAGTGTCATTAATATTCGGTTTTCAGACTCACATTCAATAAAAAGTTTACCAAACAATGGCAACCATTTAAACTGAAAAATGTCTTTCATTATTTTATTTAGCAATTGAGTACAAATATGAATTTATAAAAAAAAATCGAAAAAATTATATCAGTAGGTAAAAACTGACAGATTACTTGACGTACTTCAAAAAATGTCGCGTCATTAATATTCGGTTTTTTGTTGAGTAACGAAAAAATCAAGGGAGTTTGAACCGTTTTGATTAGAATTAGTCCTTTTAAGGATATTTATCTCATCAGAGGAGTTCATTTGACATATATTGAAGAAAAAAAATTTACGATATTTTTTCCGAATATCAGTTTAGTTTTCCTCCCTGTTGTAACTAAATTTCAGAATGTGTCACAGACTTTACGGGATGAATTTGTCACTCAAACTTTGATTAAGAATAATATCTACCAATTCGTGGGTAAGATGAACTATTTTGAAACAATTACATGCAAGCTATACCCTAATGTGGGTGTTTTATGACAAGGGTCATATCCTTCGTAATAGTGAAATGTGTTAAAAATAGCTTTGATATAAACATATCGCTCATTTACTTCATTAGTGTCACAACTCAAAAAAACTAGTTTTGCAGAAAACGCGTTTCAAGTTTTCAGTTTACATACAACTCAATGAAGAAACTAAAGAATTGGGGTATTCACAAGTGTGTCTTAAGTGTCCTAAGTGTCATAATGTCTTAACATTTTAAAATAGTTTAAAAAAATTTTTGTTGTGGCTCAAACAAAAAGTTCATAAAGTAATAAGAATTTCTCAGCTATGTTTATTGTATGTCATAATAACATGTAGAAATGCGGGAGTGTTTACCAAAGGAATTGAGAGAGAGAGTAAGCAATGTATAGGGTGTTTTTTTAGAGGTATAGAACTTAGAATTGAAATAAAACACAAGAAAATCGTTTTAATGTCCATCAATTTGGCTTTATTGGAAGAATAGTTTTATGCCATTAATGTTTAAATATGATTTCGGGCATGTGGCCGCCGCGGCTGGCTCGAATAAAGCCAATTCGGCTTTATTAAAGCCAATTCGGCTGGCTCGAATAAAGCCAATTTGCACGATTTTTTTAGAGGTATAGAACTTCGAATTGAAATAAAACACAAGAAAATCGTTTTAATGTCCATCAATTTGGCTTTATTGGAAGGATAATTTTATGCCATTAATGTTTAAAGATGATTTCGGGCATGTGGCCGCCGCGGCTGGCTCGAATAAAGCCAATTCGGCTGGCTCGAATAAAGCAAATTTGCACGATTTGCAAGCGTTGTTCTTTTGTCAACCTGTTCATGATGAAATGGCAAACCAAACTAAATATTAATCACTTGACAGCTGACAAAATGGCCGCCAGTTAAAAAAGTGATGCCTACTTAAACTTCTATACCTCAATAAAAAACACCCTATACAAAGGTGCTAAAACCAAAATACAAATTACTACAATATTTTTAATTGTAAATTATGAGGGGTTTGCTCACAGCATTGTATTTTTTCGTGTAATTACTTTAAAACCTATTAATTTATGAGTACCATCTGAATACCCCAAATATTCTTCTCTCATGAGGCGATAGTAAAAGCTATTTGTTTGAAGTTTTTACACAAGACAAAATACAAAATGCAGAATTATTTTGCAATATTAATTAAAAAAACGCATTTTTTACTAATAACACTATTGAAGGAAATGAGCGGTATGTACTAGAGGGCTGCGTAAGCAGTCTTGGAATGTAAATACGTCTTGTTTTTAAATGTATTGTCGTCGTATGTATTATACTACGCCAGAGCTGGCCACCGAGAGAAAAACGAGAGTAATGTATTGATGATTGATGTTCATCCCTCTGGTGCTAATTTGGGCAGCTCAGTACTAGGGTTTTTTCCAGTCAACATCGACGTCACGTCAATACAATACCAAAAAAATTGAGCTTATTTACTCGCTCTCGAGATGTTCAAAAACCGTGCTGCTTTTTAATAACCTTAAAATAGTCTCAGTATTATACATCCATACCAAGTAAACTAACTTGTTTTATATATCCCGTATTTAGTAATCTTTAAACAGTTTAGTGTCTTATTTTAAACATCCAATTGCAAATGGTATCGGGCAGGTAGACATTAGGGAATTTTTAAATTATTACAAGCTTAATTATTACAGTATATATCGCAGTATTATGTAAACGATTTATTCCTACAGATTTCATTTTTGAATTTTGTTCAGCAGAAAGGAAAACTTTCAGGGAAATGAAATGGAACATTTCCTTTAATATATTTTATAATTATGACTGATCTTTAGCGATAAATTTTATTTTTGTCTCCATTTACTAAAAATGAATAAGAAGAAGCTGTCAAGGAAATACCATCGGTTTGAAACATAACTATGCTAAGAGCACAATAAGCAACTGGGACAAACATTCTGTAGTGTAATAAAAACAAATTATTTATTTAAACTAGAGTTCACTAATGTGCTCCTAGTATTTATTTAAATTTATTTTATTTTTCTTAGAGCTCGCTGAGGAGCTCCTAAGAATGTCTATTTAGTAATTGTCTTAGAACTAATTTTCATCGTCTTATATACTAAC
Source organism: Tachina lurida (assembly GCA_944452675.1). Classification (NCBI taxonomy): domain Eukaryota; kingdom Metazoa; phylum Arthropoda; class Insecta; order Diptera; family Tachinidae; genus Tachina; species Tachina lurida. The sequence goes on along the minus strand of OX101755.1, from coordinate 43,051,658 downwards.
AATGAGAAGAATTCTTAACCTATCTTAATGTAAGAGGGAAAAGAAAAGGTATATGCTTATTAGGCAAAATATTCCTTTTAATTTCCCAAGGTAGACATGCGGAGTGTGTATCATAAGAATTTTATTAAACCCTACTCAGTAACACATGTGTCCAACAAATAATTAGGTTTGTTTATATTTATGAAAATAATAATTTAAGTGCTTTATGCCGTTGCCTTTGAACTAACTCAAGGGGTGTCAAGTGATCGTCACCCAAAATATTTTAGTTGAGGTTTTTAAATGCAATTCGACACTGTTGTGTGAATTGCTTAATACATTGTTGGTTAATGTTACAGTAGGACCACGCTACTGATTAATGTTACAGTATGACCACGCTACACCTCCACCTTTTACAAGAATGTTCATATAATTCATGTTAATTATATGGACATTCTTTTATGATTTATAATATATTATTTAAAGTATATAAAAGAATGTATTTATTATGTAGCAAAGAATTATTTATTTAAGGTATATAATAGAATATGTTAAATTATTTATTTTTATATAGCTTAAGTCTATCCTTATGAACTATTTGTTCTTTATTTGTTTTCTTATCTATTATGGTTACATTATTTTCTAAATCTATTTCTTTAATTTTGTAAGGTCCCTTATATTGGATTTCCAATTTATGACCTGATTCATTTTTAAGTAAAACTAAATCTCCTATTTTAAAATTATGATCTAATATTTTCTTATCATAGTTTAATTTTTGCCTAAGTTTATTCCTATCTAACATTAATTTTGCTCTCTTATATCCTACTTCTAATCTAAATTTTGTTTCCTTAACATAGTCATCTATATTATATAAAGGTGTTATTCTATCTACATTATTGAATTCTTTAAAACTATTGGGTGTTTTTGCAAAAATTAGCTCAAAAGGACAGTAATTGTGTATTGTTGAAGGTGTTGTATTAAAACAATATGTGAAATATTTTAACCATTCATCCCAATCATATTTGTCTACAGATATGTATGAACGTACATATTCATTAAAAGTTCTGTGACTTCTTTCCACTGTTCCTAATGTTTGATGGTGGTGAGCTGTTGAAGTTAGTTTTTCAATTTTGAGTAAACTGCAAAGTTCTGTTAATATTGAATTTTTATACTCTGTTCCCATGTCCGAAATGAACGTTTTCATTGGACCATAGATTAGTACAAAGCTTTCAAATATTGCTTTTGCAATTGTTTTAGCTGTCTTGTCTGGTATTGGTATGGTTACTAAATATTTAGTCATGTCACATATTAGTGTGACTGCATATTCATTTCCGTTTATTGATTTTGGAAATGGTCCTATTGTATCTACATATACCGTATCAAAAGGTTTTGTAGGTGTTGGTGTGATAGTCATTGGACTTTTTGAATGCTTTAGTGTTTTAGCAGTTTGGCATTTGTGAAAATTTTTTACATATTTAGATATGTCTTTTGACATATTTTCCAATAATAAAATCTTTTGATTTTCTGTATTGTTCTATACAATCCACAATGTCCTCCTTCTATGGGATCATCGTGATATTTCAGCATAATTTCAAGAATTGCCTTGGCATTCTTATTATCAATGTGGGTCACCTCATTTAGTAGCGCTACTTTAATTTTATTTAATATTTTATTGCCCATTATTTTAAATTCATTAATAGAGATAAATTCGAAAACTTTCTCACTAGGTGCCACTTGTAAATTATATATATTGTGTTTACCGGCCACTTTTTCGAGCCTAGAGAAAAATTGTCCTAAGTCAAAATTCTCGTTAGTAAACAAATCATTTATTTGTATATATGTTACTATAGATTTTCCACGTTTGATGTAACATTTTCCGGGGGAAATCTTTAGTTTATAATATTTTCTGACGTCAGTGTTTGTTAAAGGTACATATATACTGGGCTTATTATCATTTGTATTTTTATCAATTTTATGCTGATTATTTAATGTATTATTATTCTTTTCTTTTTCTGTATTGGTCATCGATCTAGTCGTGACTCTTAATATAGAACAAATTTTGTTATTCATGTCTTTTAGGTCTTTAATTGTAATTCGTGATAGAGCGTCAGCAACATGGTTATCTTTTCCCCTAAGATATTCTACTGTAAAATCATATTCTTCTAATTCGAGTCTAATTCTTGTCAATTTGGAACTTGGGTTTTTCATTGAAAACAAATAAGAAAGTGGTCTATGATCAGTACGGACAAGAAAATGTTTTCCATATATATATGGTCTGAAGTGGGTAATTGCCCAATGAATTGCAGTTAATTCTTGCTCAATGGTTGATTTGTTACTTTCTCCCTTTGGGAAAGTTTTGGATGCATAAGCAATAGGTAAATGTATATTTTCGTATTCTTGTGTTAAAACAGCACCACAGGCATGCTTACTTGCATCTGTTGTTATACAAAACTCCTTGGAAAAATCAGGATATTGTAGTAAGGTTGGATTCAATAATGCCTTTTTGAGGTATTTAAATGCAAAATCACAATCCTTTGTCCATTCAAAGGGTGTATTTTTCTTAGATAATTTTGTTAAATGTCTGGAATATTCCGAAAAATTTTTAATAAATCTTCGATAGTAGTTACAAAATGCTACGAATCTTCTTGCACTGTCAGCGTCAGTTGGTGTTGGATAGTTTTCTATTATTGAATATTTGCTATCGTCTGGTAATATTCCTTTATCTGTATATTTGTGGCCAAGGTATGTTACTTCTCTCATGAAGAATGAGCATTTTTCAGGATGTAATTTAAGGTTATACCTTCGGCACAGATCGAAAACGCTTTTCAAATTAGAAAGCATGTGCTTTTCGGAGCATCCCAGTACGACTAAATCATCCATATATAGAAAGGCTTGGTCTGGTTTTAAACCACTGAAAGCAAGTGTCATCATTCGTTGAAATGAGTTGGGTGCTATTTTTAATCCATAAGGTAATCTAGTAAATCTGTATGAACCATTGGTGGTTGAAAATGAAGTCAAGTCTCTAGAATTTTTCTCTAAACTTATTGGATGAAAACCTGATACTAGATCTAGGCAAGAAAAATATTTTGCTCTGCCAAGTTGATCCAAAATATCATCAATTCTAGGTAATGGAAATTTATCTGCAATGAGTTTTTTATTTATTTGTCTGTAATCTATGACCAGTCTCCATCTTTTTGTTTCTGAGTTGGGAAGTTTTTTCTTTGGTACTAACAAGAGTGGACTGTTGTATTCGGAACATGAAGGTTCAATAATTTTATCATTAATTAGTTTTTTAACTTGTTTATCAATTTCTTCTTTATGTGTATGTGGTATACGATAGTTTTTGATGTATACTGGTTCTTCATCTTTTATTCTCAACTTTTGTTCATAGAAGTTATTTGTTGTTATTTTTTCTGATTCTAAACCGAAAATATCACTATATTCTGAACATAAATTTGTTAAGGTATTTTTGAATTGTTCTGGAAAATTATTTTTTAAAATTTTCAATATTTCTGATTTTCTTGTTGTATTTTTATTAGAGGTTTGTTTAATGATTTCATAATCAGCAATATTTTCGATTTTTATGATACTTTTTTGGATTTTAGTATTGGTGTTGTTAGTGTTTAAAAAACGAATGAATGCTCTGTTGGAGTTAACTATTGTGTTAGGTATGAAAACGCCTGGTTTAATTTCTTGATTTGGAATTAATATATCAGTATTTAATGTGTTAAATTTTACTTGATGGATTATTTCACATCTTGGTGGTAAAGTTATTTCATCAGTGTTGTTTGTAATAGGTATATTGATAGTTTGTTGTATATTAGATGGTCTTAGGATAAGGTAATTGTCATCTTTGTTGAAATCTAGCATACAGTTGTACTTTTTGATGAAGTCCATGCCAATAATTCCATCACATGGTATAGGAAAATTATTATGTACCACTTGAAATTTATGTGGTATTAGAAATTTTTCGTATTTTAAATCAAAAAATATACTTCCTATAGATTTTATATTACCCTGTCCTATTCCGCTAAATACTGTTGTGTTATTCGTATTTATTTCTTGCAATTTAAAAAATTTTGCTTTTATTATTGAAATATCAGCACCGGTATCTACTAAAAGTGTTAAAATTTTGTTAGTATTATTTATTTGAATAGTAATAAAGAAACACAAGTTGAGGTTTAGATGATAAATTTTTACTGAATTGATCCTAGGGGACGTTCGGAGTTTTCCGAATCATTTTGATTTGATTCAGTTGCCCTTACGTAGTTTCTGTTTCTATGATTAGTATTGAATCGTTGACGATTTTTGTTATAATTATTATTGTTGCCATTACTGCTGTTATAATTATTATTATTGTTATTGTTGGTATAATTGCGTGGAAAGTTATTTTTTCCACGTGATCGTGTGTTATTGCCACGATAATTGTAGTTAGTCCTATATTTTTGTTTATAGTATAAGATTGCATTTTGTTGGCCAGTTGCATCTGTGCAACTATTGACAAATTTGCTGATTGCATCATTCATGTTATTAAACTGTCCAGCTTCCATGATCAGTTTTACGTTATCGATCGTGCAGTTTTTAGTTAATGCTTTTACAGCAATTTGTGTGGAATATTTATTTGCTAATTCGCATGACAATCCATCTGATATGTATGCGGTTTCTAATGATTTTGTGAGATTTTCTATCTCAGTACAGTAAGCGTTAGCAGTTTTATTATTTTGTTTAGTATTCATTATTTTCGCTGTCAGTACTTCGACTGATTCGCCTTTAACAGTCTTATTTAATTTGTTTATAATTTCTGTTATTGTTGCTTCATTATTTATTAAGTTTCTGGCATTTCCTTTTAACCTTGTTTTTATTAGTGAAACTGCTGTGGCTTCATGATCACCTTTTATAGAATTAACTAAAGACAAAGAATCAAGGAAAGAACGTAAATTTTCAGCCTTGCCGTCAAAATCGGTAATCAGCTTTGAAGCCGTGTTTAAAAATTCTACTACAGATTGAGTCATTGTGGATTCGGTTATAGTAATTTTAAGTAGTACACTTTCGTGTATGGAATTTGGTAGTACAATTTTTACTGCCTTTTTATCGGCTAGTTTTGAAACTCTGTTTGTTAGGTCAAGGAAAAATGCGTCTGCTGCTCTTTGGTGAGATATTGTAAGTCTATTGTAACAAACATTAAATAAAACTCTTATCTCTTCTAATTTTGTAAGAATTGTTTGAAAATGATTGTTAATTGTTTCTGTTTTGATTGGTCTATCAATATTTATACATTTATATGACCGTTCAAAATCTTCTTTTAAAATTCGTGCCTTATTCAAAATGTCCTTCCATTCCATTAGGAGAGCTAAATCATTTAATATGGCTATACTTTGTCTAACCCGTCTGCTCTACTAATATATTTCTTTTTTAAGTAATTATGGTGTATTTTGTAGATTTTCAAAATGAAGGTTAAAAGTAGTACTATTGTTATAATTATTAAATTTACTTCAATTAATTTTAAATTTATTTTCGTTTGAATGATTTCTACTTCATTTATTACGTTTGCGTTCGGGTTTTCTATTTTTGATTCTGTTTTACCCATATTTGAAATTTTAATTTAATTTAATTTTTTTTTTCTAATTGTTCTGACCACCTAATAGCACGAATTGTTTCCTCTTCTAACCTTGGTTTATTTATAATGTCGTCTTCAGTTGGGACGCCTGGCATACCTATTATCTTCCAAAATTCTCCTAAAAGTTTTAGTTTTTTTTTCATAGGCAATTCCTCTTCTTCTTAAATTGGATTATCCATTATAAAGGTACCCAAAAAAAAATTTCTTCTCATAGATTATGTCAAACAAAGTGCGAAGAAAAGGATTATATGTGTTAGATAAAAATTTATTACTAAATAAAAAAAAAGTTGTCAACGGCGGTTAACGCCTACCGACCTAAATGTGCTCTTAAATAAGCACTATTGTATAAAAGAATTATTAGTATTTTTTTTTTTTTTTTTTTTTTAAAGGATTATACCTTATTTAGTTTTATCTGGATGAGCCGGTCCAGCTCATCTATGCGCTTCCATATCTTTGTGGAATCGTTCCACGTTGGCGGCACTTCCTTGTTGAGCTCGCGTAATAAAAGGGATTTTTCCCTTTTCAACTTACATAAATATCCCCCTCTTCGCTTTGGTTTTTTAACTGCAGGGATTGATGTTAGACGGTGGTTTTGTTTTTCTTGGTTCCTTTTAAGGTACTCTTCTATTGTTAGTTTCTTAGGTCCTTGTTGCATACTTGTTGAAGGTTGTTTTCCCAGGCCGTGGGATGTCATCCTTCTCAGTGTCTCTTGGCCAGACACTCTTCCGACGGAGGCTTGGCTGTCCGTCGGGGCCTTTTGGTGCAATAAATGCACTCAAAAAAAAATTTAGTTGGGTGCTCTTTATATCAAGCTACTCCAGGACTGGCAGGATCGCCATGTAGTGTAATAAAAACAAATTATTTATTTAAACTAGATTTCACTAATGTGCTCCTAGTATTTATTTAAATTTATTTTATTTTTCTTAGAGCTCGCTGAGGAGCTCCTAAGAATGTCTATTTAGTAATTGTCTTAGAACTAATTTTCATCGTCTTATATACTAACAATGAGAAGAATTCTTAACCTATCTTAATGTAAGAGGGAAAAGAAAAGGTATATGCTTATTAAGCAAAATATTCCTTTTAATTTCCCAAGGTAGACATGCGGAGTGTGTATCATAAGAATTTTATTAAACCCTACTCAGTAACACATGTGTCCAACAAATAATTAGGTTTGTTTATATTTATGAAAATAATAATTTAAGTGCTTTATGCCGTTGCCTTTGAACTAACTCAAGGGGTGTCAAGTGATCGTCACCCAAAATATTTTAGTTGAGGTTTTTAAATGCAATTCGACACTGTTGTGTGAATTGCTTAATACATTGTTGGTTAATGTTACAGTAGGACCACGCTACTGATTAATGTTACAGTATGACCACGCTACAATTCGTTCATACTTCAATTAGATATCCATAAAAAATTTAACATATGTATTTAAAAAAATTTTGAGTTATGATCTTCCTAAAACATAAAATAAGTTTACCTGAAAATAAAAATATTTTTGGTTATTTTGTTACCCAAATTTTTGTTTCAATTTCCAACCCTGAGATCAAAAATTTTAATTTTTCTGTTTTGTAATACTACTTTATTTCTTTCTAAAATATAGAATAATAAGTTAACCCGGTGCGCTTTGCCCCATTAATGTAAAATTAAATAAAAAGTGTTTATATAGTTAATAAAACTGTTTTAATTATAAATTAAATATTGTAACGCTCTTTGATATACTATATTTTTACTTTGTTCATAGGGAGCATTAACAAATCGCTAGGTTTTCCAACACGGGAGCATGCAACGTAAATCTATCCGTAGGAGAAATATGGACTTTACAAATTTAAGCCACAAACTTGCAGGGATTGACCTGTGCGTGGCAACAGCACATTTCTTCCTTTATATTTGCCAATTATAATATTCGCTTTGGTTAAATTGCTACCCATATTTTTACTGCAAGTCGAGTGCCATTGCAAAGGCGTGGTGGATCGATATTGTGCAGTAAAATAATGGGAACTCCCGTTTTGAGTTTCAGCAAATGGAGTGTAAATCGTGGGAGATCAAGAGAGTTAAAAAACTCTAAAGAGCATCATCATCTCTCATCACGGTATCGATGGATTTGTATATTACTGTAGTTTCTCTGCAGCATATAAGGCTCGCTCACATAAGCATTGCTCGTTTTTGAAATTACGTTCGATATTTGGAAATACACAATTGATTAACTCTTCAATGGATTGTATAATTTTGCAAAAGTCAGGTGGAAAAGTAATGCACTTTATAGTTGGATCCGTTATTATTTTTCCATTTCCTAGTTCTAACAACTGAAAATATATTCGCAGATTCATCACATTGCAGTTGCACTCGCATATTTGTTGTTAACTTCAGTGTGAGAACATGATGCCAAAGAGCAGATGATTTAAGGCAGACATTAAGCTCGTCAGCCGGGGTACTTCGTGGAATTACAGGCAATGTTTGACGGAAATCACCGGCTAACACAATTAGTGTTCCTCCAAATAATCTTTTGTTGCTTCTAAAATCCTGTAACAAGTGCGATCAAGTGCTTCCAACGATTTTTTATGGGGCATTGTGCATTCATCCCATACTATGATTTTACATATTTGCAGCACTTTACCCATGGATGAGTTTTTTTTAATATAACATGTGTGCGTCTCAGAAAATTGTGGTTTTAGAGGTTATTTAAGCGATGAGTGCGCTATTCTGCCACCATACAAAATTGTTGCAGCTATGCTGGACAATGCAATAGCTTGTGCAATATTATTTTGCGATCGAACTTTGGCCATAATTAACGAAATCAAAAACGTTTTTCCTGTCCCACCTGATGCATCAATAAAGTAGAATCCACCACTTGCATTAGTAATTGCTGTCATTAAAGTGTTGTATGCCGAGAGTTGCTCCTGCTGTAAGTGCGGTAGGTTTGCAGCCATAAAGAGTTCTAACTCTTGGGGATTGTAAATGCTTTCTCGTTGTAGATCTTGGTCAGACTTATCATTGCCTTATAGATTAGGACTAACCAAACCAACTTGCGAGAATGTTTTGTTATTTATTTCATAACACTTGTCTTCTAATAGAATTAAAGCCTCATTATAAATGGTAATTTTCTTTTGATGCAGTATGTCTTCACTCATATTTGCTTTAAATATATTCCAAAGTTGGTTTGGTTGGGATGGGTAATTAAATATTGATGCATCTGCTAGTGTTGTTTCCTAATGCCAATCGTTTTCTAATAAATTTAATTGTTGGCATGCCTCTCAATAAGTTGCACATATTTGGCCATTAACGGTACGCAAGTTTTCGAATGAAGTTGTTCCACGAACATTTATTACAAGCATTCGTAAATAAAAGCATTCAGCATTCTGGGAATGATCAGTATAAAGCCTACCTAATGCATCAGTGGAATATAAATTTGGCCATCCTTCAACTGATTTTCCTTGCTTGCGGCTTTGAAATTTGTGCATATATCGAAAAAAGAAGTTAACATTGTAGGTGGTGCAGCTGAAGCCATTTGTTCTGCATTATCTTCTGTAAAATAAACGCGTTGTCCATGTTCGAGGTGAACAGATAAATTTGCAACAATGGGATGACGTTCATGAATTGGAAATCTTAAAATTCGCCAAACAGCTTCATTGCTGCTGATGTATCGGGCCGTTTGATACTGTGTAATTTCATCTTTTGTATTTTGCAACGAAAACACTGCCATATCCGATCCCTTAGTTACGTATTTGCAGATATATTTAATTGATTTGACGGAATTCCAATACTCGACATTAATATGAGATTTGTACGTTTTTGAAAGTAGTGGGCAATATGGTACTATCCAGCGATTATCAACGTCAATATCATTGTTTTGCACTTTTAGTGTAATTGATTGTCCACCATCATTCGTTAATCTACCACGATAAAGCGGATAGCCATCAACACTACAGATTGTTGCTTTGAGCAATTCTCTTGTACACTTTTTTGTATATTGAATAGAATGTAGAATTGTTTCAGCTGTACTTGATGTTGATGCTCGTGTTGGGGTGCTTCGTAGGCGCCAATTTTTTAGCGGACACATTTAGCCCCCTCTCAAAATTTAAAAAAAAATTAGTGGACCTCATCCATATGCAAAAGTCATTTTGAAAATTGGTCGATAGATGACCAAGTTATTTTTAATCAATTACTGGGGCGGGCAATTAGCTAAGATACCCTCCTTTCCTCAAAAAAAAAAAATAAAAAATAAGTGGAGTTTTTTTATATGAAAAAAAAATTGGCGGATTTATGCTCGTTAATATTATAAATCCTGTTAAATACTATGTGGAAGGAGTAACATAATTTTAAAAAGTCGGCGGAAAAGTGGGTGAAATAAAAGTAGCCTATATTTCAATCTAGAGTCCCAGATAAATGGTGTGAGAATTTCAGGAAGATCGGTCAAGAGGTCTGTTCTCTTATAAGGTACAAACAAAAAAACAAACAAACATTCCGTTTTCTATATGTATATAGATATTTAATTACCAAAGAAATAATTAGTTTTATATACCAGAACAAGTTTAAGTTTTCAAAGCCTGGACCTATTTCTTTTATTTGTCTAATTTGTATGCCAAACTACTTCTTTCTAAAACATAGAGTATGTATAATATGCAAACAAAAAAATTATATGGCATAGTTACTTTTATATACATAAAAATTAAATTTTACAGCCCCGAAATCATGCTTTACATTTTCCTGATTCCTTACACCAATCTAGTTTTAAAAAAAGTTATATATGTTAAAGCAAAAAGGAAATAAAAATAGAAATAGTTTTATTTAGTTACTTTAATTTAAAAAAAAGGCCAAAGTTTCCAGCATTAACATTTGTTAATCCCATATTATTATTTTACTTACACAGTACAACATATGATTTTGGGACTCAATTCTGACAATTTCAATTATTTAGTAAAATTTTTTTTTATTAGAAATGCATTGAAATTGATTATTGGGGGGTTTAGCTGGATCCTGTGCGCATTTCACTGTTGGTAATGCAGATCATCAGGGAACCTTTACCCAAAAATTTCTCAGAACAACCAGAGTTATTTTGTTATAAACTTTCATTTAAACAAATGAGAAGCTCAACAAATAACAAAGTTAAAACAACAAGTCAATAATCAACATGTTTTTATACCCTTTACCAAAAAATGGTAAAAGGGTATAGGGTGAATCTACGTTAAGAGGTACCATCAACGGCTACATCAAAAAATCATATATTACTTAAAAATTTTGCGGAAATATCAAACATATTTAGTAATATATAAAGTATACGTTTTACCAACAATTGATAGCTGGGATGTAATTTTTGTTTACATTGCTTCCACAAAAGCCCCTGATACTACTCTCAATCTCTGGGAGCAGTCAGCAAAAGTCGATGCAGATATGCCATTGTGGAATGAAATGGACAATTTTCTGACTTTGCGTTATAAGACTCTGGAATCAAATCCCGTTAAAAATCAAACCTTTAATAACCCGAAAACATCCTCTGAATCCAAAAAAGTTAAAGCATTTATTACTAAGTCCAGCCCGAGTCAGAACATAACTCAATGTGTTTTATGCCCAGAAAAACACCCCGTTAGGCTATGACCGCTATTTCTAGGAAAAAGTGTTGATGACCGTCTCTTAATTTTGGAAAGGATGAAGTTTTGTACTAACTGTTTGGCATCGACCCACGATTACAAAACGTGCAAAAGTGTTTATGCCTGCTTCGTTTGCAAACAAAAACACCATTCTAGGCGAAACTCAAATAGCTCCTTATCGAAAGAAGCAGTTCATCTTAACCTTTCTCGCTTGAACCCTTCTAGTTTTCATTCTAATGAAAGTAACTCCTGAAGTTCTGGCGCCCATATTTTAAATTACAGTCCACCCCAGCACAACCCTGATGATATACCATCTACCTTAATTGCCGCTAGATCCTTCGAGACGTAAGCCTCACATGTAGATTTCAATCCTCAATCTAATGTACTGCTAGGGAGAACAACTTGTGAAGTCGTGGTTGGCGATATTAAATATGTGGCACGAGCACTGATTGACCCTGCGTCTCAAGCAACGTTTATCTCACAAATTTTACAACGGAAACTTTTTTACCAGCACTGTCCTCCGAAATGGCGAAAAATACCTTAATGGCAGTTTATCGGCGACAGCTTCTAAAATATGCTGTATCACGATTGGATATGAAACAAACCCCGATTTTAGAACTCAGCGTGAAGCATATGTCATGGAGAAATTGACTGGCAGGTTACCTACATGATCGATTTCTAACATCCGATCTTCCGATTTCTATATATCTATATCCTATATTATCTACATTCCCAGATATTATTGCCCGAGGTCGAAAAGCACCCGAATGGCAACCATGTTGCTTAGAATACCATGCTCGGATGGATTGTGACTGCCAAGATGTATCACAACTACCCCCTAAAATCGATTGAATCGTACTTCAATCAAATTGATTTAAATAATCAGCTTGTCCGCTTCTGGGAACTTGAAGAAGTTCCAAAAGTAACCCAATCTACTGATTCTGATAAGTTTTGTGAACAACACTATCAGTAGACAACATATAGAAACCCCGATGGTCGTTATGTAGTTTCCTTGCCCTTTAAGCATGCATTTCCGGCGACCCTAGCCTTAGGAAATTCTAGAAATTGTGCGTTGTCTCAATTCAAGAGAAATAAAACTGGTCTTTTACGCAACCGCGAACTAAAAGTTCAATATTTTTTTTTACATATATTTATTTATTGTATGTTCCAATATGAACTAACACTAAGTATTCAAATCTTAAATCTTAATTTAATTAACTAGGCCCGACCAGTGTCGGACATAAACTTAGTGATAGTTATTAATAACACATAAGTCGCAATAAAAACAAAAGTATTTTCAAGCATTTTCTTCTGGACTGATGTGAATAAGAGCCCTTGTGTCCCTCTTTTTTAGGCGGATGTGTCCAGTTCAAAAAAAATTCAAAATATTACGAGCAAGCGGATTAGGATATGACTCGAGGTTTGTTAAATATTTGCCTGCATATTTTGCAATTTCTTCAATCACTAGTGGCATGTTTAAATCACGATGTATATTTGAGTTTTTTATATACCATGGAGCCGATGTTATTAATCGCAAAATTTTATTTTGCCTTCGTTGGATTCTCTCGACATTGGAAGCTGAAGCAGTGCCCCATAGTTGAATTCCGTACCACCATATAGGTTTCAAAAGCGACTTGTATATCAAAAGTTTGCAATCTAGACTAGGGGATGAATTTCTACCAATCAGCCAATGTACCTGAGTTAATTTTAGTTTCATTTGTGTTAGCTTAAATTCAATGTGGTTTTTTCATGAAAGCCTTCTATCAAGGTGTATACCAAAGTATTTCACATGTGAATGTTGAGGAACAATTTAATTATTGATTCTAATGGGGGAACAAGTCTCTTTTCGTAGGGTAAATGTTACCTGAGCACACTTCTGTTTTGAGCTGAGTAATATGTTGTTGAAGATATCTGGAAGCCTCGTGAGGGTTTTCGTGCATAATAAGGCAGGCTGTATCATCCTGTTTCTCATTTTTACTACCATTTTACGACTGAAGTATTATCCAAACAGCTGGAAGCTTGCCTAGGTTAAACTGATTCCAAAGCCGGGCAAAGATCTTACCAAGGCGGAGTCATATAGGCCAATAAGTATACTGTCAATAATGTCAAAGCTCTTTGAAAAGTTACTCATGATAAAATTGTCCCCAATTCTAAATGATAATGAGTGCATACCGGATCATTAATTTGGATTTAGTCAGCATAGCACCATTGAACAAACTCATAGATTGGTTTAATTTATAAGAAAAACTTTTGAAGAAAATAAGTATTATTCTGCGCTATTTATTGACGTTCCTCAGGCATTTGATAAAGTATGGCATGAAGGCCTAATTTTAAAATTAAAGACTAACCTACCAATAAACATTATAAATCTGTTGGAAAGTTACATTATTGCCCGGAAGTTCACTGTTGTGGAAGGAGATTTTATGAGTACGCCTGAAATAATCTCATCCGGTGTGCCGGGGCCAGTTTTGTATTTGATTTATACTTGTGATATGCCATTGAGCAGTAGTATTCACACAAAAGTTCAATATGATAAGGTAATTGGCGAATATATTGGATTGGGACATATGAGAGAAGTTCAACCCTGTACTACAGAAAATACTTCTTATTATTTGCGTCACCATGCTTTCTTTAAGACTGACAGCACTACTACCAAACTTCGTGTTGTATTTAATGCTTTCAGGAAATTGTCAAACAACGTTAGTTTAAGCGCCGTATTTAGCTATACGTAATATTATTCATTTAGCTTGTGAATGTGAAGCTCAAAATCTTGCTGTGTCCTTAATATTACGAACTCAAATGTACGTGGATGATGTTCTCGCTGGCTCTCATGAACTACATGAGGCCATTATGCGTTGAAGTGATCTAACAAATGTTCTTGCTTCAGCCGGTCTTGTTCTCCGAAAATGGACTGCGAACCATAAGCGTTTGTTAGAGGATTTACTCGTAGAGGATCTGCTAGTAGCGTATTTCTTGAAATTTTCGGATACAAGCACGACTAAGATACTCGGTTTCCGCTGGAATGCCACTTCCAATAGTTTCTATTTTAGGCTTGTAACGCCGCCGAACAAGGATTTGATAACAAAGCGTGCTGTCTTGTCAGTAATAGCAAAACTATTTGACCCCGCCGGATGGCTTTCTCCTAAAATTATTGTCGCTAAGATGATAATGCAACAGATCTGGAAAGACAAGACAGATTGGGATGAATGTCTCAACCCCTTAACTCTACATAAATGGCATGCATCAATATGAGGAGTTTTACAAATCTCTCGGCCCTTATTTCGTAGTATTACATACAATTGTCTGTATATTACATGGGATTTTAAAATTTTTCGTTGCTCGTTTTGGGACACTCTTTAATTTTTAACTCTCATAAATTTGTCGTTGTAGCGGCCTAATTTCTACACACTTTGTCCAAATTTCAGGTCCATAGCTCACACCGATTTGATAACGCGGTGTGTATCTTACTCAAAATTTGTGATTGTATCGTGAAAAAGATTTTTACCCCCTAGGATATATGTAGATGTTTACGCATTTCCCCAGCTGAAAAGTATAGTTTAATTTTGCTTCTCTTTAGAAAATCACATTAAATAATAAAAATATTTCATTCATTAAGAATTGAAAATGCCGAACTTAAGCCCGATTAAGAAATTATTGTTGATATATGTATATATCTTATATCTATAAATATAAAGTTCTCGTGTCACAGTGCTTATAATTGAACTCCTCAGAAATAGCTTAACGGATTTGGGAGTTATTTTATATTATTTGGGACTTTTGTTGCTCTCCAAAGGATTGGCATGTTATCACAACTAAAGAATTTAGGAACTATTGCATTTCTGGGACTTATATTTTATACTCTGTGGTAAATACAAAACAAATAATTTATGTACTGCCGGCCTTCAGCCTTTGTCACGGAATTTCTTATATTTTTAAAATTAACAATTTCTGGACATTGCTGAATGTAGAGTACACGTCCAAAATACAAACTAATTGAATTTAAACACATTATCAATGGATTGCCTTTTGCGGTATGTGATTGAAGAGTGAATATTTTTGAATTTTAGAGTCTGAACACAATGTAACGATAATTTGTTGCAGTGCGGTTTTTCATACGATTTCGAAATAAAAAACCGCAATACAGAACGGCATAAAATTTATTTTATTTCCTCTGCGGACTTTCTTTTTCTCTCAATTTTTGACAATCTTTCTCTTTCTGATGTTGCCATAGTTTTTGAATAATTGGCGATGTTCACAACATTATTGTAAACAAAAAACCTGATTTTGAAGTTCAAACATTTTTGTCATAAAATATAAAAGTTTAAAAAATATATCAAATACATCTGCGGATGTATAACTAGCATGGATAATCATTTTTTGTTCTTAATTACTACCATTACAAAATATTAAACAAAGAGCAATTTTTTTTAGAAAATTTAAAAAAACTATGCACAAAAAAATTAATAAAATTTAAACAAACAATGACAAGTATTGCCGTCGCCGTCTTCCGTTGTATTATGTTTATTTTTCTCTCCCGCAACGAGAAATAGCAACGCACCGCAAACATTCTGTTTAGACTCTTACTTAAAACCTTTAATTTAAAAGTTAACTACAAACAGCCTTATTTATATAAATTAGGACGCCTTTATAAGGAGTTTCATGAAAATTTTTCATAAAAAATTTTTCTTCTTAAGCCTTTATAAGGCCTTAAAAAGTTTTATAAATAAGGTTGTAAGCATTTTGGATAAAATACTAAAAAAAAGTCAGGGCTAAAATTTTATTGTGTTACGTGACATATATTCTATGCTATGAGAGATATAGAAATACTTACGTATTACTTTACGTCTACACCTGATATATTTTGATCATAGCAGAAGTCAAACTTTATATTTAAAAATAATTTTTTTTATGTTAGCCCTTTTTTCTATATTGAATTTGAGATTTGTCATGATAAAAATATATCAGGTGTAGACGTAGGGTTAGATTATTTTTTTAAAATGTTGAGCATAGTGCAAAATGGTTTATCTGATAAAAATTTTATAATTTTTAGAAACAACATACAAGCCTCAAAAGTTTTTTTGAGTCCCAGATGGTCAACCCTGGCCCACTGTAACTCCACTGCTGGTGAAGCCAGGAGGCCCTCAAGGCATTTATTCATTTTCTAATAATTTTTAAAGTTTCAGACAAATCCAATCAGTAGTTTAGAAGGTCCAGATTTATTACCATTTATTTAGCAAAAGTCCACTCTGTGGAACGCTATAAATCCTGGAGTTTGCAGAAGCAATGATTTAACTTTTATAATTTGTTTTAAATTACCGTGATTTGACATGTTCTGATTTACAGACTAGGCCCCATAATGAAGTTTTAAGGTACTATTAAGTCCTTTCGTAATTTATAATGTAAAATTGTATGGTAAAACTCGTTAAGAGTTTTCTACTTGTAAAAATTGCATGTCAGTTTTAATTATGTATAAGTGTTCAAGTTTTTTGTGGTTCTGAGGTAATTAATCCAATTTCGTATGGAAACTGTAATGTATTTTTTGATATTTAGTAACCATTGTTTTCTATGTCATAATTATTTGATAAAATAAACTGATTCATTAATTGTTATAATATTATTAACAGATATGTATGTATGTTAATTTCAATATAAAGACAACAATTCATGACGACGAGGATTAAAATCGCAAAATTGAAAAAGAATAAAAAGTTTTAATAGAAATTGCAAATCGAAACAAAGAATCAAATTTTAAATAATCGTGAACGGTCATAACCCGAAGATAAAATGGAAGCTCAAGTGCAGCATTTGTTACAGGCAATAACCGCCATGACACAAACGATGCAGCAACAACAACAGCAAATTTCAGCAAATCAATTGAATCAACAGACGAGCAGCACCAGCGTAAATATCATCTAAAACTTCAAAGCATTTGACCCGAAGATAGAGTCATTTAAAACATATAAAGAGCGCCTGGAAATCTATTTCAATATTAAGAATATCTTTGGGGACAAGGAAATGTGTGCAAAATTGCTTTTGCAGTACATTGGTTCAGCTACGTATTCCCGTTTAGCGACATTGGCATCGCCCAAGAACATAATCGAGTTGAAATATGATGAAATAACGACGATGTTAGAAAAACATTTTTGTCCCACAAAGAAAGTTTTGGTAGAGCAACACAAATTTCTTTGTCAAATTGAAAATTGTGAACAATCTTTTGAAGATTTTGTATCTATTTTACAGAAAAGAGCAATGGATGTGATTTTTTATGTGAATGTGGAAAGTCTGTCTCAGATATTTTTCTAATGTGTCAACTAATCAGACGAATACGTGATGGGCATATTCGAGAGCAAGTACTACAAGACCCAAAATCAACATTCAAAGAAATAGTAGAAAAAGCATCTTCATTAGAAGCTGCTAAAATAAACAACAAGGTGAATGCAAACAATGCAACAGGTTCAACAGGAGATATTCATCAAGTTCGTCGTTACCAACAATCGTAATCGAAGCTTTTCTAGATGTAGAAATTCGAAGTCATCGACAAGAGTTAACTATAGTGAATTGGGCATAGACGGTTTGTGTCTCAGATGTGGACGTAATAATCCTTTATCGAAAGATTGTAGAGAAGATAAAGGCAAGTTTAAATGCATGTGGCGAACCTGGTCACGTGCAAAAAGTCTGTATCCAGGATAGAATGAAGCAAAAGAAACCGAAGAATGTAAGCAACAACACAGCTACTTCAAATGCAATTGAATCGTACACAACGGAAGATGAATATTTCGGTGTAAATAAAATTATCGATATTTATGATAATACGAGTAGTGCTGTACAAATATCATCTATAGATGCGGAAAAATTTTATTCAGATGTTTTAATTAATGGAAGAAAACAAAATTTCGAAGTCGACTCAGGGCCGGAAAATCAGTTTATGAAATTAAATATCAAAACACCGCTCAGAAAAACAAATATTGCTTTTCGCAATAATGTTTTTGTACCGATTGGAGTTGTAAGTGTAGACGGAATGTACAAAAATAGAAAATCAAAAGAAGATTTATACATTGTATCATCAAAACGCACCGCTTTATTGGGACGTGTGTGGATACGTCATTTAAAAATTAAATTAATTGAAATCGATGAAGACAGTGCTAAAAACACCTTTAGCCACATCAACATAAATTCAATATCAGAAATAGAGCAGCAATTTCCAGAAATCTTTGAAGAAAGAGTTGGATACATTCTGTAGTCTGAAGTTGCAACAGGCAGAAAACCTGTGTTTTTAAAAGAAAGGCAAGTACCTTTTGCACTGCGTGAAAAAGTGGAGCGTGAACTTGATAATTTGGAACGAGACGGCATAATTACAAAGATTAATACCAGTAATTGGGGTTCACCTTTAGTGGTAATACCAAAACCTGATGGTAATGTTCGATTGCGCGTGGGCTGCAAAGTAGCTGTTAACCCTCAACTGGAACCCGCTCATTATCCAATCAAAAGAATAGATGAAATTTTCAACAGTTTAAAGAATGTCAAATATTTTTGTAAGTTGAATATATACAAAGCATATCTTCATGTACTAGTGGATGATGACAGTAAAGCCGTACAAACTATTTCAACACACCGAGGTACGTGTCAAATGAATCGTTTATCTTTTGGAATTAAAACTGCTCCAAGTGAGTTTAACTGTATTCTAGACCAAATACTACAAGGTCTCGATGGTACAGTCTCGTAGTTTGATGACATAATCATCCATGTTACAACGATAAAAGAATGTGAAGAGCGACTCATCAAATGTTTTGAAAGATTAAATAAATATAATTTGCATATCAACAAAAGAAAATGCGAATATTTTAAAGAAACAATCAAATATCTTGGATATATGGTAAGCCATAACAAGATATCGAAATGTCAAGATAAAGTACATGCAATTGTAAATATGCCAAAAACCACAAAATATTGAAGAAATAAGAAGATTCCTTGGCATGGTTACATATTATTCAAAATTTTTACCAGATGTTTCAACGCTAACATTTCCTTTATGCCAACTTTTAGAAAAAAAATAGAAAATTTAATTGAACAGCAAAATGTGAGAAGCTTTTAAAATTCTCAAACAGGATATACTTAAAGACAGGGTTATAGTACCTTTTAACGAATTATTATCAGTAACGTTAGATGGTGACGCAAGTCCAATGGGTATAGTCGCTATAGAGCACTAACTAAAGCAGAGCAAAATTACAGTCAGCTCGGCGGAGAAGCGTTAGCAATCATTTTTGCTGTTGATAAATTTTGCACCAAAATGTAAAAACGCCAGCTATGACATCAGCAAGACTACTTCGCTATGCTTCTTTCCTACAAGGATTCAACTATAAAATACAACATCGTAAAGCTGAAGATAATGTAAACCCGGATTGTTTATCAAGAGCACCAATCAACGAATCGCCGCCGTTTAAACATTTTTTGGATGAAGAAATGCGTAATATTTAGGACCAGAAGATAAATCAAATGTCAACATTTTCAATTAATGCTACAACTATTTCAAATGAAACAGAACATGATGCGGAACTCTCAAAATTAAAGAGGGATTTATTGAATGGAAAAAATACGATTCCGATTATTCGAATCAAGATGGTGCCATATTTAAAGCTGATCGTGTGATTATACCGCCGAGCAGAAATTTTGAAAGAGTTACATCATACACATTTAGGTGTGGTAAAAATGAAGCAGCTTGCAAGGAAGTACCGTTTTTGGAAGGGAATTGACTCTGATATAGAGCGATTGGTGAAATCTTGCTCTAGCTGTACAGAAGTGAGAAAAGATCCACCGAAAGTTATAACCAGGGAAACCGCAAATATGCAATTGCATGTTTTTTCTTGTGCGACGTATTCACGCGGGGACAAGATATTTATCCGTTTCAGAACTTTTTATTAATTTTGGCATAGATTTGTTAGTGCATATTTTTGCATATTTTGCCCTTTAAAGCATATTTTTGCATATTTTACCCTTTAAAGCATGTTTTTGCATTTATCACCCTAATACGCATATTTTTAGCATATTTTCTAATTTTTAGAGCATAATTTACGCTTTTAGGGCATATTTTGAAGTTAAATAAATAAAATAAAACAAATAACATTTTTTATTTTAATTTGCTTACAAGCTTAAGTGTTGCACAAAATTTTTATTTTTCGCCATCTAAATCTCATTTCTAATGTTCCGTGTAGTGTATACATTTTCGTAGTTATTACGGACGTTAGTTTCAATGACAAATTCGGTTTTTCTATTTATGACGGACTCTACCCCGAGTAGACGTTGAAGGAACATTGTCAATATATAAAAGTTTATTTAGATGTGACATGCAACGATTTCATATGAAAATCTATATTGACCTAGATTGTTGTTCATTGCAATAAATATTATACATGAAAATCTTGTCTTATTTATCGAAAATATAGTTCCAAGGTTTTAATTCTGATATCGTGATCTCTTTTGAACTTGAAGTTAAATTTTTACGAGATTATCCAAAAAAAAAAATATAATATGTATTATTTCCTTTAGTCAAAATATGTATGGCAATTTTGTTTCAACGTCCACTTCAAACACAGATTATTGTTACGGCAGTTATTCTTTGTTAATTTTTTTGCTTATTTTATATGCAAATGTTGTTGAATTTTTTAATTAAAAATATATTTTCATTTCAAATAAACCAAATAAATTGGTTTTTATTTTAAGAGCATATTTTTTGAGTTTTTTGTGCATATTTTCAAGTTTTTAGTGCATATTGAATGCGCATAAAACAATTTTTTAGAGCATATTTCTGGTTTGCCTGGTTATAACTCATCATTGGGAGGAGCCGAGCGAAAATTATCAAAGAGTCCAAATTGATTATGCTGGATCATTTCATAATCATCATTTTTTCGTACTAATAGATGCTAAATCGAAATGGCCTGAGATCCGGATGATAAGAGATGCTCAAACCTCTGAGAAGACAATAACGCTACTACAATATATTTGTGCAACGCATGGTCTACCAAAAACTATTGTATCAGAAAATTCAACGATATTTCAAAGTGCGATGTTTAAAGAATTTTGTTTTGAAAATGGTATCATTCAGAAGTTTATAGCTCCTGGACATCCGGCAACTAACGGACTAGCGTCCAAATATTGAAAATGAAATTAAAAACGATGGATGACGAAGGGTCATCTTAAGTATTAAGTTACGGGAAATCTTATTTCGCTATAGGGCAACCCCATTGGTGAATGGGCAAACCCCAGCTCAAATGTACCTGAGATGTGAATTAAGAATTAAATTAGATACTATGTGGCCGGTAAAGCAATTAAAATCAACAATATCTACCCCAAAAGTGCGCCAACTTAACGTGGGTGATAGGGTACAAGTGCGGTGGTTCCACAGAAATAAGCCGACTTGGAAATTTGGTGTAGTTAAACGCAAATTTGGACATCTTTATTATCAAATAAAATTAGATGATGGATATGAATTAAAACGACATATAAACCAATTATACAAATCTGGTGTGGATCAACCGAAAAAGTCTGTAACGTTTACGGAACCGCTCGTACAACAAAAGTCAAAAATTGATCAAATACGCATCGAACATAGATTTAACAGCTCTGATAGTCAACCAGTGCCAATATTACAACCTACCCTAGCATCAACACCTCAAAGAAGTGTAAGAAGATCGAGCAGGGTTAGAAGACCTCCAGTTCATTTAGAAGACCACGTACGATATAAAACGTGGGAGAATGTAATGTATTTATTGATATTTAGTAACCATTGTTTTCTATGTCATAATTATTTGATAAAATGAATTAATTCATTATTGTTATAATATTATTAATAAACATGTATGTTAATTTCAATATAAAGACATAACAGAAACTGTGTAGTTATTATGCTATTCTCTTTGTGGAATTTTATAATTAGTCAGTATATTGCCTTATATTTTTATAAATGATAAAATTTATTTGAGCTCCTCTTGCAACCCTTTTAAAGTAGTAACTGTTCTAGAGCTTGTGTATAAATATATGCAGTGACAGCCACATCACTGTTACTTGCAAGATACGGTCGCTTGCAGCCGTGGAGAAATTTTTCCAACACTTTGTAAAGCATCCCCCTACCGCTGTTCTCCGCCAAAGTAAGAAACAGCATTTGTTGAATGGAAAGAGCACATATAAAAAAGGCTGGCTCACCGCGTCAGAATCAGCATGGTACCATGAAATAAGTCACAAATGAAATAAATCCCAATGATTTCCCAACCAAACTGAAAGAAGTGCCAATCAGAAAATTAAATAACTTACAATTGCTATCATAAAATAACTCGCAACAATTTGGATTTATTTCATTAAAAACGAAATACATAATTCCAATGAAATAAGGCTCAAAAATTTAATATATCCCAAAAAATTAAATAAGTCCCAATGAAAAGAGTTGTACAAAAATTAAATAGCCTTTCATGAAATAAGACCCAGGAAAAATTAAGTAACTCCCATACAAATAAATACAAACAAAAAGCAAACAACACATTATTATCGATATAACTAGTCATTGCTTTTGAATTTGCTCCATAACATGCATCTTAATCTTCTTCTTTAACATCAGCGGACTTTCCCATTTCATTGTAGAAGAAG
The DNA here is from genome assembly GCA_944452675.1 of Tachina lurida. Classification (NCBI taxonomy): domain Eukaryota; kingdom Metazoa; phylum Arthropoda; class Insecta; order Diptera; family Tachinidae; genus Tachina; species Tachina lurida. The sequence continues at coordinate 43,028,843 of OX101755.1, read as the reverse complement.
AAGATTATCTGCATGTACGGCCTTCGGACGGGCTTAAAACGTTTCTCCACCGACACGGAGCCGCTTACTAAAGGTTTCTTACATTTCCTGCCTTTGGCGGGCTAAAAGATTTTCTCCACCACGGTATTTCCCGATACGTCGCTGGTATCTTTGGGTGAGCTGAAGGAAATATTTAGCAGCATCGTTATACGCGCGTTTACCATAAATAATAAAAAAAAACACATAACTCCCAAAAATATTAAATAACTTCCAAATAAAAATTAAATAACTCAAAAATAAATCGTATAACTCCCAACAAAAAAAATTTACACACATGCCGTAGTTTGTGATTGTTCGTAACTCATGATCTCTGGATTTATAAGAGCTGTAGAGTTAGGAAATAGTATAGCCATGAGTATCACCCTTGTTCACAACTTTTTTAAAGGCTGTGAATAGTCAACATTTTGTACTGCTGTATTATGGATCTCTATACTTTGATCGAAGACAAAACAAATGACATTTTGGAAGTTAGCCAACAAATTTTTTTAAAGTTTATTTGAGTATGTGGTTTATGTTGGAATTATAATATTTGTTTTTAATATAATTTTAGCAAATGTAGGAACCCTAATTTTTAAAGCTTTTTGATTTTAAACAAATACAAATAATAAATAAATCACTTGGATTTCTGTGCTTGCTGAATCGAGTGTTTGTCTTTTGACCTAATTATTTTAAAGTAATATATAATATACATATTCCATGGGTGGAAGAAAACACAGCTGAATGTTACCGGGTGCGTCTACAGGTTGCTGATTATCAGCTCTCAGAAAGCTCTGCAGATTAACGGAGCAGCTGCTGAAGCAGCCACGGAAAATCAAAGTTTCCGAGTGGAGGGTTTTCGATTGGCGCTAGACTCCTAACATATTCTGAATTCTTACGATACTTGTAACGTAAAGACGAGTGATTGGCGCCCTCAAATAACCAACATCCAGCTATTGTTTCTAATGTTAAATGTGATTGAAAGCGGGTGTCTGATCTTGTAAAAAACGGCTCTAAGGCTACTTAACCAGCCAGCCTGGAGGCCATACTGGCAAGCCCAGTTCCATGTTCGGATGAGGAAGCCCAATCAGGTTCTCATCTTTAAATCAACCCAATAAGCACTCAAAACATTCAAATTCAAGCACTTGAAATTTAACTGGAAACAAAGTTGAATTCAAGCATTTTTTCAAGTAATATTCAAGTTTGATAATAATTTCAAATAAAAAATCAAACAACATATATATTTGTTTAAACCTTGTCAAATCGTAATTTATTTAAAAAAAAATTTTTTTTGTTAAAAAAGTGAATTTTAACAAAAGAAAATGTGACTAAAAACGTGAAAACAATATTGAAGGTAGATATGCAGAAAATTATCATAAGAAAACTTGTCGATTGCATTTCCTTTCTATATTAAATACATTGTTTTTGAAGCTTGAAACATACTTAAATTCAATTGTAATAAATGGTGGAATTACAGTATAATTCAAGGCTTGAATTAAACTGTAATACAATTGAATTGTTCGAATTGAATTCAAGTTCCCATTTCATTGGAGAATGCTATTGAAATAAAGTGTAAATCAAGCATAATTCAACCCTTGACAATTGAATATGTGACTTGAATAACAATTGTTTTACACTTGATTTCAAGCAAAATTGCTTATTGGGAACTGATTACCGAAACCTTAAGAAATATTGATGAAAGTAATACCCATTCAACGCCTCTGATGACTAATGCAGTTGAAACTGCAGACACACAGGTAAAGGAATCATTTTATAGCCATATAGCCAGCGTAATCTCAAATGGTAACAGACGTGACATATTATTGGTGAGTGGTGATTTGGACGCCCAAGTGGGCAATGATAACTCAAACTGGGAGGTAGTAATGTAATACCAAGCATCACCGAAAATATGGAGTTGTTCACCGAAATTTACTGAAACAATAAACTTTTTTGTGACAGGGGTTACCTTCGGGCTAAATATGGTCAATCCAAAATGTAAATAAAACAAAACAAATTTATTTTATTTTCAAACATCCAACGTTTCGCTTGTTTATTTCAAACTTCTTCAGGGGTATATTTTTGTTCATAAAATCTAGCAACAAACAATAGTTAATTAGATCTGAGTTCAATATTTAATAGTAATTAATTTTTGACTTACAATTATTTGTTTTACATATTGTCAAAATTATCAGTTATTAATTAAAAATAAAAAACTGGACTTCACGATACAGAATTTGTATAAATAAAAAATAAATAAATAAATAAAAACAATACAACACAAATTTAGTTCGTCAATCTTAACGCTAATATCACAGAACTTCAACTATATCAAACTGTTGCAGCAAAATATTGCAGTTTGGTGTTATCTTTATCTTCCTTTGTGTTCATTGTCCTATGTATTTTTTGTTGTATCCGCAAACTTTCAAGAGTGTAACGTTTATTGTCTTTCTTTTCTTTGTCCAATATTTTTATAAAAGAAAATTAAACAAACACACTTGTTGAAAATTAAAAAAACAGAAATTTAAAGAATATAATATTATCTTCAATGAAGAATGCGACAGTTCTCGTTGTACCTTCATAGTGAACAGACGTAATAGCGGAATTTTTCTTACATACAAACTAAACAAAAAAAATCATACAAACAATATTCGTAGTACATATTAACTTTGATAAATAAGCTTTTTTTGCTTTGCTAATATTTTTACATATAGAAATAACAAAAACAAAAAAACCGTGAACAAAAAAACATACAAAGTACCCTTGAGGAATACTCTTTATGAGTACTGTTGTAATCTGTTTATTTATTATTAAGTCTGGAGGGATCCGTGGATATCGCAGACTGTTTATTTAATCAATTATAATTTTACACCCGCCCTCAGACTAAAAATTACCAGCTATTTATACTAATTTTTATACTTAATGTTGTTGCTACTGCGGCTGTTGTTACTGTTGCTGTTGTTGTTGCTGCTATTGTGCTGTCAGCAATTGTTATTTATATTTTATTATTATTTACTTATTATTTTCATTGGTTTGCACCGTCGGCACTTAGTAGTTCTTGCTGATTGACTGTTGCTTCATATTTTGCTGTTGTTGTTGCTGCTATTGCGCTGCCAGCAATTGTTATTTATATTTTATTATTATTTACTTATTATTTTCATTGGTTTGCACCGTCGGCACTTAGTAGTTCTTGCTGATTGACTGTTGCTTTATATTTTGCTGTATTCCGATTGTTGTTTTTGTTGTTATTGTCTTTAATGACTCACAACATCCCTCCCCCCCTTACGAAGGAGAAGCATCCCAATTTTGGATGCTTCGAACTGATTGCGTGGGGTAAATGGGGAAACTGTTATCTTACCGCGGTCTTGAACTGTTTATGGACCTTAAAAACTTCTCCAATTTCTGCGGCTCTATGTAGACATCATCATCGGCCCGAATAAACCATTCGAATTTATCAATATAGTTTTCATACATGTAGTAAAGCATCATAAATGATTTCTTTTGTGGCGGATAACGATCGTCAACATTTTTCAAACCAATAACGGGTAGCTCGTCCGAATAAGAATCTTCTGAGCTGAAGAAAGCCATACGACCCGGCACCTCCTTGCCCCACGTGTCATAAACGGCTCTCGCTCGTCCTTCTTCAGCAACAACAGTTAAAAAAAAATCGTTTAGTTTGTGGAAAAATTTTTTTATGTTAAAAGAAATAAACAAATAGAAAATAATTATTATTAACACAATAACAAGAACACAAATCATTGAAAGAAAATACCACAAAATAAAAAATAAGTGTAGGGCTTCTTAAAACATTTAGTTGTGTTTTTTTTTACATTTTAATTATCTTTTTTTTTTTTTTTTCGTGTACATAGTTTTCTTGCTTTATTTTTTGTTCGGTTGCAGGCTGGCTGCTGCCTGCCGTTGCTTTCAAAGATTATAATTTAAGATTGTAAAACTATAAAAAAAAGAATAATAAATTATGGCAATATTTGTAATTATGAACAAAAGCAGCAACAACAACTGGCTTATAAAAAGAAATATTTGAATTAAACGCAAAAATGTTAAAAATTTTCATATATTTTATGATTTCTTTAAAATTCTTGGTTATTTTCCTGTGCATTATGATTTTTATTTTTTTTTTAGTGTTTTTTATATGAATACAAAGTTGTATAAGGTACTTATAACTACTTTAAACATGCATCTCTATAGAGCGCCTCTAGAGATGTCAAAATGTCAGTCATATTTGATGCAAAAGGTTTTTCTTTTTTTTCATTCTGCTTATTGCTGCTATCTTTTGTTATAAGTTTTTTGTACGAGTATGTACAAAGTATTTTCGTTGTTTCCTATTACGGTGAGACATATTGGGGTGTTATAAAATTTAAGAAACACCTCCTAATAATGCATGCAGAGAATATGTTCACTGAGTTCCTTAAACGCCTTATTTTACATGCATTGTAAATGCATTAAAAGTTTTTAGAAAAAAAAAATACATATACTCGTATGAGAAAAACTATGTCCATTAATATGTTTAATTTCAATTGCAAATGAATTTCTAAGTATTTTTCACTCAAAAAAAATTTACTTATTCACAACATTGTTTGACGACCAAAAGCTCATCAGCAGACAGTTTATTATTTTTTACATACATACATACATATAAATAAAAATATAAACAAAATTTAAAAATTTTAAAAACCCCCGATATATGTATGTATCTAAAAAAGATGTGACATCTTCTAAACGGCTGGACCGATTTTCTTCAAACATGGTTAAGAACCATCTCGATCAAGTCACCTTTCGAACAGAGAAAACTAAATCAAAATCGGTCCAGCCGTTTGGGGTGTACGTTGACACGGACAGACACACAGATACACAAACACACACTACAAACTTACAACACTCCTTTTTTTGGTCGGGGGTTAAAAAGAAAAACACGATAATTTAATGAAATCATTTCTTTACTTTTAATATAGAAATTTTTTAGAAAAAGAGTTAAAAATCGTTGTCCCTCCCGAGAATGCCGTCTCCCGGGATTTTATTACAGCCTGACACCACATGGAACTCCCAATTTATGTCTTCCCTCCGGTCTATGTTTAAGGTTATTGCAAACCTAGTTGTGGCGCCCGTTAAAATCTTCATTTCGCCAAACCTTTTCTTAGGGTAACCTCTCATGACCTCTTCCCTCAGTATACTTGAGTCTGCCCCTGTGTCTACTAGTAGTGTCAGCTCTCCCGTTCGGGCTTCTTCGCAAGGGATGGTGATGTACACTGCATTTATGTTATCTGGTGGCCCCATATCACCCTTGCTGCTATTGACCAGATGCGGTATGTGTCCTAAGACTACTCCCCAATTCCTTTTTGGTTGTGCATCTTTCACATGAGATGCACTTTCAGGCTTTTGGTTGTAATATCGTTATTGTTGCCATGCCTGCAACAAATTTTCTGTAGTAGTTGATCAACCCTAGGAGTGCCTGCACCTCTTTGATATTTCTTGGGGGCTTAAGTTGCTTCACACATTCTACCTTGAAGGGGTCGGCTAGTGCTCCCTCACTTGAGCATTTGTGGCCTAAATAGACGATTTCTCGTCTTAGAAATTGACATTTCTTGGTATTTAACTTGAGACCGCTCTCGCGGAGTCTTGTGAGGACATTTGTAATTTTTCTTTCGTGGTCCGCTACATTTCGTCCGTATACCACTATATCATCCAGGTATACGAAGCAGTCCAGGCCCTGTAGGCCTGTCAGGATAGTGTTCATGACCATTTGGAAAGTGGCCGGTGCCCCTGTTAAGCCGAACGGCATTCTGTTGAACTCGAAATGGCCTTTGTCTGTACTGAATGCTGTTTTTTCTTTGTCCTCTTCATTTACTAGACTTGATGGTATCCACTCGCTAGATCCAACGTGGTAAAGTACCGACTATTTCCTAAGTGATCCAAAATTTCGTCAATCCTAGGAATAGGGAACACCTGTTTTATTGTAGCCTCATTCAATTTACGAAAATCAACGACCAGTCTGAATATCTTCTGACCGTCTTGTGATTTTTTTGGCACTAATAATATTGGTGAATTCCATGGAGATATACTTGGGCTTATTATTCCTTCCTGCAGTAGCTCTGACACTTGTCGGTTGATTTCCTCTTTGTTGATTTGAGGTAGACGATACTGTCTTTGGTTGATAGGCTGCTGTTCTCCTTTTACGGGTATTTTATGCTTTACTAATGGGGTGAACGGTAGTTTGTCACCGTTCAGCATGAACACATCGTGAAAGTTCTCACATAGCCTGTTAATGGACTCAGTCTCTTCTATATTCCAATTTTCTTCCGTCATTATGATGCTTTTCAAATGTTCTATTCTGTTTTTCTGGTTTATCTTTGGCAATGCTTGTTTTCCTGCTACCTCGTGTTGCGTGTAGTGATTAAAATTTGAAAATTGTACTTGGAAGTCTTTCTCTAATGGTAACTCTTCCTCTGTCGAGTTTAGTATGGGTACGGCCGCCTTCCCCCGTGTTACGTTGACAACCGTGTTTCCCATGTAGACACCTGGGGCCAATTCTTGCTTGTGGATAACTATAGTTTTGTCCTTTGACTTGATTTGTATCGGCACTATTGTAACTGCTCTTCGCTGAAGGCTGGCGGTCTTCTCTATATAGGCCGTGTAATGCGGCACTTCGTCATGAAGTCGAAAGGTCTGAATACACTTGTTGTCCCCTTTAAATAACCTCAAAGTGCCTCTTATTGAGTCTAACACACTCCGGTTCCAAATGTTGTCCCTCCCGAGAATGCCGTCTCCCGGGATTTTATTACAGCCTGACACCACATGGAAGTCCCAATTTATGTCTTCCCTCCGGTCTATGTTTAAGGTTATTGCAAACCTAGTTGTGGCGCCTCTACCAAAGGCGCCCGTTAAAATCTTCATTTCGCCAAACCTTTTCTTAGGGTAACCTCTCATGACCTCTTCCCTCAGTATACTTGAGTCTGCCCCTGTGTCTACTAGTAGTGTCAGCTCTCCCGTTCGGGCTTCTTCACAAGGGATGGTGATGTACACTGCATTTATGTTATCTGGTGGCCCCATATCACCCTTGCTGCTATTGACCACATGCGGTATGTGTCCTAAGACTACTCCCCAATTCCTTTTTGGTTGTGCATCTTTCACATGAGATGCACTTTCAGGCTTTTGGTTCGAGCTGCCCCCCATCCTTCATTTATCAGCACCTTTTGTGTTGTCAATATCTCGCCCTCGGTCGGTGTTGTATTTGAGTTGACTAATGCATTTTGCATATGGAATGCATAGTCGGGGTCACGAGGGAAATTAACTTTTCCCTCTCGATGTACCTGTGCCTTGTGGGTGATTACCGTCGGTGCTTCTTCCACCGACTCTGTGCCTTCAATCGCCCTATTTGTTCTGGTGTCTGTGGTGTTGTTTTTTCTTCTGTGCCAAATTATTTCTCTGTCTTTTGCTGGCTCTCCAGTTATTGGCTGTAACTGGGCCTGTATTCGTTTCCCGGTGGACTATATATTTTACTCACTCCCATGTGTTCTTGTAGTGGTGAGTGACTTGCGTCCACTTGGGCATAGGCTGGTCGTGTTGGTTCACGGTTCGGTAGGTAATTTCGCGCGGAGGGGTTCAACGGCTTGCTGCCGTTTGTGTTTCCCAAAGTTCGTGGTACCGGGGGTTTTGGCATGTAGTTGGATCCCGATTGTGCCCTGTTTGGCTCATAATAATTTGGAAAATTTCTGGCAAAGTGGCCTAATTGGTTGCATTTAAAACAAACTGGCTGTCTATCCGCGTTTGTTCGCATGGGCATACTCTGTTCTACCGGATTGTGTTTTCCCGCGTGAAACCGTCTATGGGGAGGTTCGTTGTCGTAACTGTACGTGTTGTTACGCTGGATAGTCGGACTGGTATTATTGCTCTGTTGTGACCGCTTACAAAATTGGTTTTCTCTGTGGCCGCTTACCTGACAAGCTCCACAGTACAGGGAACTCAGCCTTTTCCTGCAATCTTCAATAGTGTGTCCACTATTCCGGCAGTATTGGCAACTCTCCCGGTGGCTCGTCTTGGTTTTACACTTCGGCCCCACTTCGTGTCCATATTTACCGCAGTGGTCGCAATAAGGCGTGTTCAGTCTTTCTGCGCAATTCGTTCTTCCATGCCCTTGTTTGCCGCAGAAACTGCAGGGTGTTATTGACGACAGAATGTTTACCATATGTTGTGGTTCGCCAAACAGCTCTTCCGCCTCTTCCATCAGTGTTACCAGGGAGCTCAGCTCTTCCCCTCTTGTCCAATGAGCCGTACCTTTAGAGCCTGATCTCTAAGACCCCTGATGAGGCTCTTTACGGATAACCTCTTGAAATCTCCCACCATCGCATGACGGCCTGGCCCCTCTGGCCACTGGTTTTCAATTGTTGTAACTGCTTGGTTTAGCAACTGTTCCAACCGTTCCCCGAATTTGCTCGCCGATTCTCTGATTGACTGTCTGAAACCCGCCATCAATTCTCTTATCTCGTCCAAGCTCTTTCTCTTCAGGTAGTGCTTTTTTATAGCGTTGCAGAGTGCGTCTACCGAACTGAAGTTGATTTGGGAAAACTTCGAATATGCAGCACCCTGTAGCCTTAATTTTAAGCATTGAATCACATCCTGAGTCAAGCCGTTGTTTGCCTCAGTCAGTAATTCTTTCTCCACCATCTTACATCCCTGGATGTATCTGTATACTTCCGCTGACAAGTCGGGTCCATCGGTACCAAAAAATGATGGGACCGTGTTATTCACTATTTTAGTGAAAGTGCTGGCATTCTGGTTGTTTGTTCTAGGTTATTTCCTTGTTCTAGGTTATTTCCTTGTACCGGTGATGGTGAGCGCCTTCCTAACCAACCCTGTGCCGTTTCCAGCAAGAGTCCAAATTCTTCAATCGCCTTGTTGTTGTGTGTGGCTAATCTGTCTAGCTTTTCAAACTCCTCTCTATATTGCTCGAATTGCCCTAGCTTCCTGGCTGTTGTCTCTTCGGTGTACCCTCTGCTGCCGGCTTTCCTTGCGTTAGCTGATAGAGTTTTCACTTTGTCTATTAACTCTAGTGCTTGCCTTTCTTCCCAGGTAATTTCTGGTTCCCTGGTGGTTTCCTCCTTCTGCGGAGGACTCGAGAGACTTCTGTCTTGGTGTGCCTGGCTTACTACTATGGTTGGAATATGGCCGCCTACTGCCGACAATTCCTCACTCACGGACGGAGTCGGTGTTCTGGATCTGTGGACTATATCTAGCTCCCGCCTTGCGTTCTCTAATGCCGTCCGCAGTCTCTGTATCGTGTCGTCTTCTGTGTCTATCTGTTGTAGCCTTTTTAGTTCCTTTTTTAACCTTTCTTCTGTCAATCCCTTTTCTTTCAATTTCTGTACTAGTTCCTCGTTTTCTTCTACCGCCTGTTCGAGTAATTCGTCCGTATATTTTATTTGTTCCCTTAATCTCCGACTCTCCTTCTCACAAAGTGTTTTAGCCTCCTCTAAGTCTGCTACGTTCCCTTTGAACTCTGTTATTTGGTTCCTCTTTAGTTCACCTATTAATTGTATTATGTATCCTACTTCCTCTAACTTGGTCAGTTTTTGTTGTCTAATTATTGCCCTATGCTCCTCTATCACTTCTTTTCCTACCTCCAGGCTCCGTAATTCTGTCCACGCGTGTACCTGCAGACTATCTACTGCATAGTTATATTCCTGCAGTTTTTCAATCAGGTCGTCCGTTCTTGTCTGAGGGTTGGCCATAAAAAAAAATCAAAGTATACTTACCAGCCGCCACTCCGTGGAACGCATCTTCAGTTGAGAGCTCTACTGTCCAGCCGTAGACAATCCAAAGGATGGTAGTCTTTACTTGATTGATTTTTTCCCAAGAAACAGGCAGGTAGCGAAATTATTGTTTATGTATTTTGCTATTTCTGTTGTTACAACTCTTCTCCGTTTAGCAAATCTCAACTTAGATTTTTGAACAGGGAGGGCTGCAGAATTGTTATTGTTGTTGTTAGACGCACTTGTAAAACGATTTTTGAGCCGTGTTTTTTTTTTCTTTAAATATATTCACTTTATATCACACTGCACTTTATTTTATTTAATTTCTTTTTTATTTACCACCTTTTTTATATTTCTCTATGATTTTCCATAGTTTTTACATTCTCTTTTTTTTTTTATTCGTGTTGAAACTTTTTATTTGGTATCTTTTATTTACTACTCTGCTAGTTGAGTTATTACTTAGCGAAATGACACCAACTTTATTCGACTTCTTTTTTCCAACTCTAAAAGTTAACAAAACGTGCAGATTCTTAGCCGCGCAAAATTTCTCAATTAATATTATATATATAAAAAAAATATTAATTTATTCGGAAAAACTTTTTACGCGGTTACCGGCTGCGCCAATTGTTGTAATCTGTTTATTTATTATTAAGTCTGGAGGGATCCGTGGATATCGCAGACTGTTTATTTAATCAATTATAATTTTACACCCACCCTTAGACTAAAAATTACCAGCTATTTATACTAATTTTAATACTTAATGTTGTTGCTACTGCGGCTGTTGTTACTGTTGCTGTTGTTGTTGCTGCTATTGTGCTGTCAGCAATTGTTATTTATATTTTATTATTATTTACTTATTATTTTCATTGGTTTGCACCGTCGGCACTTAGTAGTTCTTGCTGATTGACTGTTGCTTTATATTTTGCTGTTGTTGTTGCTGCTATTGCGCTGCCAGCAATTGTTATTTATATTTTATTATTATTTACTTATTATTTTCATTGGTTTGCACCGTCGGCACTTAGTAGTTCTTGCTGATTGACTGTTGCTTTATATTTTGCTGTATTCCGATTGTTGGTTTTGTTGTTATTGTCTTTAATGACTCACAACAGTACCCCAAAGGAAAAAAATAGTGAAGTGAGTTCTAACGGCAGAAATGCCTATTTTACTGTGAGTTTTGATGCTCATAATGATAACAATAAAAATAAAATATCTGATAATAGACTTGCTGTGAGCTCTGAAGCTCTTAATAAAAATAAAAAATCTGATAATAGACTTTTTCTAACGGCAAAACCACAGTTTCGTCAGCGATCAACTTCGCTTTGTCCAATGCCAACTAGTGAATCGTTGACAATATTGCCTAGTACTTCCAAATTTAACTCAGCGATATCACCCGCCTCGGGCTCGGGGTCATCGCTTAACCAAGTTGTCACTGAAAATAAGAGTAGCCCAAAACCCAAGGTCCAAGTCGGAATGGGCAGATACATTACAATTTTAAAGCGCGGGCGAAGCCCAAATTCTACTAAAATTGTATCTGCTCCAAAGATGTCTAGGGATAACAGCGCATCCTCTACTAATCGGCAAAACCGTTTTAAAATATTGGAAGATGACAATGACAAACCCGCTGAATCTGCGAACAAAACCTCCAAGCCGCCACCGATCTATTTAAGAGAAAAAAACTCAAACGCTCTTATTAAAAAATTAATTTCGGACATTGGTGAGAATAAATTTCACATTATTCCACTAAAACGTGGTAATATTGATGAAACGAAAATTCAAATTTATGAAGAAAAAGATTTTCGAAAAATGGTTTCTGAATTTGAAAAAAGTAAAACAAATTTCTACACATATCAGCTCAAGAGTGCTAAAGGTCTGCAGATTGTGTTGAAGGGCATAGATTCCTATGTTGCTCCTGAAGAAGTAAAAGATGCTCTCGTCCTCCAGGGTTTTAAAGTAAAAAATGTATCTAACATAATAAATAGGGAAAAGATCCCTCAACCTCTATTTCGCGTTGAACTTGAGCCAAATGATATAAAATTGAAAAAAATGAGACGCACCCAATTTATAGTCTAAAATACCTTTTACACCGAAAAATCACAGTTGAAGAGCCACGTAAGCGGTCAGGTCCCGTACAGTGCCATAATTGCCAAGAATATGGCCACACAAAAACTTATTGCAAATTACCTACTATTTGTGTTGCGTGCGGCGAATTACGCGGCACTGCTAGTTACAATAAACCAAAAGATCAAAGTGACAAAAAATGCAGTAATTGTGGAGGTAATCACACCGCTAACTACAGAGGTTGTCCTGTGTTTTCTTTCGTCAAACAGACTATGAGGCAAACACCTAAATTGGCCCCAGCCCAATCAGCAAACGCTTTATCAGCCTTTATTGCCCCAGTGAGTCAACCAGTTAGTTCCCGTGCATCGTATGCCGATGCTGCTAAGACAAATTCTATTCATACACAAAATGTTTCACCACCAAATAATTCAACAAATACAAACTCGAACTTTAATTTCAATCGCCTTGAAGATACTACTGATAATCTGGTGCAAACTATAAGTAATTTTACAACAAATATGACTAGCATGATGCAAGAAATGCTGCGAATACAGAATACATTGCTTCAAGCTTTAGTTAATAAACCATGAACACGTTAAAAATATGTTTCTGGAACGCAAATGGCATTCGCCAACATAAAAATGAAACTTCCTCACGGAAAAAAATATTGATATAATGTTGGTCTCTGAGAGAAGCCTTTTTAAAATTTATGGCTACATCTTATTTGATTCAAACAACCCGCGAGGAAGAGCGTGCGGTGGATCAGCAAGTTTAATAAAGTCAAGACTCAAGCACTACATACTTGACAACATTTGTGAAGAACATCTACAAGCAACAAATATTGGCATTAAAAATTTAAGTTCGAATTTCATAATATCATCAATTTACTCCCCTCCCAGATTTTCAATCACTGGACTTTGTTTTGTAGCAGCTGGCGACTACAATTCAAAACATACGTTCGCGTATTATTAGACCCAGAGGTCGAGCGTTGTTCAACAAAATTTCAAAAATGGGCTGGATGTCATTTCGAGTGGGGTGCCCACTTATTGGCCTACGGACATACAAAAAATTCCGGATGTTATAGATTTTGGCGTCGTGTAAAATATCTCTAGGGATTTAATTCAAATTGAAGCTTCTCTAGATCTCTCGTCCGATCACTCTCCCACGATCGTTACAATTTGTAGCCCATTAAGAAGTGACTTATCTCACCCATATGCGAAATTGATAAATCGTGTTAATTGGCTGGGATTCAAAAAATATCTTAGTAGTCATTGCACGGAAAATATTACGCTAAGAACACCCGATGATATTGAATCTAATATTGCTAACCTTAATGAAAATATGAAACAGGCTGCTGATCATGCGACTACCTCCCATCCGCAGACTAGGGTTAATAGAATTTATTCTACGAATATTGCACGTCTCGTGTAAGAAAAAGGAAGAGCTAGAAGGGAATGGCAACAGCACAGATCACCCCAACTTAAAATCAGATTTAAAGGTCTCCAAGAGTTTCTTGCATTTGAAAAAACTGCATCTCTTAAAAATTATTTGGAAGGTCTTGATGTCACACCAACATCTAATTACTCTTTGTGGCGTGCTGCTAGAAAGCTTAAAACACCAGTTGAGTTTAAACTATCTCTGCGCACATCTACAGGAGGTTGGGCAAGAAGCGATACTTAAAAAGGTAAAATATTTGGTGAGCATTTAAAATCCGTATTTACCCCAAACACGTGTTCTGGTGCTATTGATTTAGCAATTCTAACTGATAATGAGTGCATACCGGATCATCAATTTGGATTTAGAAGTCAGCATAGCACCATTGAACAAACTCATAGATTGGTTCAATTTATAAGAACAACTTTTGAAGAAAAAAAGTATTAGTTAATGTAATTATTATTTTTCGAACAGTATTTGTTTCTATATTCTTATGAATTGAATAGGCTAATGTTCGTAACGCTTTTTAAACCAAATTACATGTGATAATTATTAATGAACAAATAACATCAAAGTTAGTTGTAAATATTCTGACAACAACACATAGTTGAACGGAACAGCCAGCCGTTTTCGAAGGCCACTAAACCTTCCTCATCAGCGTTCTTCTGTGTTTTGGTCCACTGTGTGTGGTGTCTGTTGATGTGGATGTCTATACGATGCTATATACGAAACTTTATTGCAAATGGAATATGTGAATTGGTTTGATTCATTGCATTTCAATTTGCTCATGTGTTTCTTAATGAAGGCTCAAAGTTACCATCTGTATATTTACAACAGTCTTACCATTGTCGCTTGTTCTTTGCTAACTATGCACATATTTGTTACTTTGCTTATTTTTGTTTTACTTAAGACAAACTTTTTTGGTTTGTTACTATTAAGTATATTTTTTATTTAATTTTTTGCCAGAAGCCAATGACTATTAATTTTAGTTAATTTAATTATTATTTTTCGAACTGTATTTGTTTCTATATTCTTATGAATTGAATAGGCTAATGTTCGTAACGCTTTTTAAGCCAAATTACATGTGATAATTATTAATGAACAAATAACATCAAAGTTAGTTGTAAATATTCTGTGTTGTTGTCAGAACTCTCTAGCTTTTCTGGAAGCTTCGGAAAACAGAGGGGAAATCGCTTATTCGTCTTCCCTATTCATGAGGATCCAGAATATAAATATTTTATGGAAATTACACACGGAATGACAAACCTATATATACCCTTTTCCATATTTGGTAAGGGGTATAATAAGAATAAAAACATAATTTAAGACAGCCTGAAATTCTTCAGTATTTTCTTGCAAATTCATTCCCATTGTAAGCTAAGCAAAACAGATATTCAATTTCACTACTGTCGGGCTGGTAATTTGACGCACACGTGCAAAATAATTTTTTTTTATTAATTTCATCAATTATGCGGACATCGTAGTTCTCATATCTGGCTTGAAAAATGTGTGAGAAATAAATTTATTTTTATTTTCATTAAATTGTGCGAAAGAATTTAAGTTCACTTGAGACTTGACAAAAATTTGAACAAAAAAAGTTGAAATAAGCGTTTTGCTTAAAGTTTAATTCGACTAGAGATTCCTTTTATTTTAATACAAAAAAATAAAAAGATCAAAAGAATTAACATATTGCGGCCCCAGGGGGATCGTTAATATTAATAGGCAATTTAACTAAACAATTTCCGGCAATTTATGCTGAAGTAAATTAAGGGCCATGGTACAAAGAAATGTTCCAGTTCGACCTCAGTGCTGGCTCTAGTGCTATGGGACGCGTATTGCGTCTTTTTTTTAATAAGAGTTTTATTAACAGGATTGTTAGAAATGTCAAAATCAGCTATGCACGCCATTATTGCTTGTTGGGGTGGGTATATTACGCATCTGTTCTCTAACCTGTTCTTGCAGTCGGGTTAAATTTCCAATGATTCTCAGGTCTGGTAAAGTTTCGGTTAGATTGAGGACAATTCTCGTTGTACTTTCATAGTGAACAGACGTAATAGCGGAATTTTTCTTACATACAAACTAAACAAAAAAAAAATCATACAATAAATATTCGTTGTACATATTAAATTTGATAAATAAGCTTTTTTTGCTTTGCTAATATTTTTATATATAGAAATAACAAAATCAAAAAAGAACCGTAAACAAAAAAACATACAAAGTACCCTTGAGGAATACTCTTTATGAGTACCCCAAAGGAAAAAAATAGTGAAGTGAGTTCTAACGGCAGAAATGCCTATTTTACTGTGAGTTTTGAGGCTCATAATGATAACAATAAAAATAAAAAATCTGATAATAGACTTGCTGTGAGTTCTGAAGCTCTTAATAAAAATAAAAAATCTGATAATAGACTTTTCCTAACGGCAAAACCACAGTTTCGTCAGCGATCAACTTCGCTTTGTCCAATGCCAACTAGTGAATCGTTGATATTATTGCCTAGTACTTCCACATTTAACTCAGCGATATCACCCGCTTCGGGCTCGAGGTCATCACTTAACCAAGTTGTCACTGAAGATAAGATTAGCCCAAAACCCAAAGTCCAAGTCGGAATGAACAGATATATCACAATTTTAAAGCGCGGGCGAAGCCCAAATTCATCAAAAATTTCATCGGTTCCCAAGATATCCAGGAATAACGACGCCGCAGCAGTTAACCGTCAAAATCGTTTTTCAATATTGCAAGCAAATAACGACCAAGATGCTGTTTCATCAAAAAAAAAACTTTCAAGCCACCACCAATATACCTGAGAGAAAAAAATTCGAATTCCCTTATTAAAAAATTTGTCTCGGCAGTTGGTGAGAACGCATTTCACGTTATTCCAATAAAACGTGGTAAAATCGATGAAACGAAAATTCAAATATATGAAGAAAAAGATTTCCGCAAAATTATTACTGATTTCGAAAAAAATAAAACAAATTTTTATACTTATCAGCTTTTAAGTGCTAAAGGTATGCAGATCGTATTGAAGGGCATTGATGCTTATGTTAATCCCGACGAAATAAAAGATGCACTCAACATACAAGGATTTAAGGTAAAAAGTGTTACTAATATAATCAATAGCGAGAAGATCCCCGAGCCTCTATTTCGTGTTGAACTGGAGCCAAATGATATACAGTTGAAAAAGAACGACACACATCCAATTTATAGCCTAAAATACCTTTTATACCGAAAAATTACAGTTGAAGAGCCACACAAGCGTTCAGATCCCGTACAAAAACTTACTGCAATTTACCTACAGTTTGTGTTATCTGCGGTGTATTGCATGGTACTGATAGCTGCACGAAGCCAAAAGATCAAGCAGAAAAAAAAATGTAGTAATTGTGTAGTTAATCACACCGCTAACTACAGAGGATGCCCTGTATATTCTTTTGTTAAACAGGCTATGGGTCAAAAACCTAAACTAACTCCACCTCAAGCAGCAAACGCTTACTCCGCCAATCTTCCTCAAACAAGTCAACTAGTTAGTTCACGTGTATCGTATGCCGATGCTGCTAAGACTAGTTCTATTCCCACACAAAATGTTCCACCGCCAAATAACTCAACGAATGCAAATTCAAGCTTTATTATTTTAATCGCCTTGAAGCTACTATTGAGAATCTGGCGCTAACTATTAATAGTTTTACAACAAATATGACTAGCATGATGCAAGAAATGCTGCGAATGCAGAATACACTGCTTCAGGCATTAGTTAAGAAGCCATGAACACGTTAAAAATATGTTTCTGGAACGCAAACGGCATTCGCCAACATAAAAATGAACTTGAGCACTTCCTCACGGAAAAAAATATTGATATAATGTTGGTCTCAGAGACTCATTTGACTTCGAGAAGCCTTTTTAACATTTCTGGCTACACCTTATATGATTCAAAGGACCCGAGAGGAAGAGCATGCGGTGGATCAGCAATTCTAATAAAGTCTAGACTTAAACATTATATTATTGACAACATTTGTGAGGAATATCTACAAGCAATGAATATTTGTGTTGAAAATTTTTGCACCATTTTTGTGATATCATCAATTTACTCCCCTCCCAGATTCGCAATTACTGAGAATCAATACGAGGATTTCTATGAATCTCTTAGCCCTTGTTTCGTAGCAGCTGGCGACTATAATGCCAAACATACGTTCTGGGGTTCTCGTCATATTACACCCAGAGGTCCAGCATTGTTCAACACAATTTCAAAAATGGGCCTGGACGTCATTTCGAGTGGGGGAACCTACTTACTGGCCTACTGACATAAATAAAATTCCGGATGTTATAGATTTTGGCGTCATGAAAAACATTTCTAGAGAATTAATTAACGTTGAAGCTTCTTTAGATCTCTCGTCCGATCACTCTCTCACGATCGTTACAATCTGTAGCCCACAGAGAAGTGATTTACCTCACTCGTATGTGAAGATGATCAGTCGTGTAAAGTGGCTGCGTTTCAAAAAATATCTTAGTAGTCATTGCACGGAAAACATTATGCTAAGAACACCCGAGGATATTGAAGCTAACATCGCCAACATTAACGAAATGATTACACAGGCTGCTGAACATGCTACTACCTCCCATCCGCAGACTGGATTTAATAAAATTTATTCTACCAATATTGAACGTGTCGTGTGTGAAAAAAGAAGAGCTAGAAGGGAATGGCAACAGCACAGATCACCACAACTTAAAATCAGATTTAAAGAGTGCACTTAACGACTCCAAGAGTTACTTGCAATTGAAAAAACTGCATCTCTTGAAAATTATCTGGAAGGTCTTGATGTCACACCAGCATCTAATTACTCTTTGTGGCGCGATGCTAGAAAGCTGAAAACCCCGTTGTGCTTAAACTACCTCTGCGCACATCTACCGGAGGTTGGGCAAGAAGCGATACTGAAAAAGGTAACATATTTGCTAATCATTTAAAATACGTATTTACCCCAAACACATGTACTGGTGTTGCTGATTTGCCAAGTGTAGTTGCTCTACCCCCGCGACGAATAAAGTTTAAGATGCGCGATGTACAAAAACTAATTGCTGAACTTAATCCGAAGAAAGCTCCAGGTATTGACGGAATTAGTAACAAGATGCTGACGAACTTGCCTCATATTGCAATAAGAATCCTGCTATTTATTTTTAATGTCATTTTACGAATGCAGTATTTTCCACATAACTGGAAACTTGCCAAGATCAAAATGATTCCGAAGCCAGGCAAAGATCTTACAAAGCCTGAGTCATATAGGCCTATACGCTTACTATCAAAAATCTCAAAGCTTTTCCAAAAACTGCTCATGATTAAATTGTCCAAAATTTTAGCTGATAATGCATCCCGGACCATCAATTTGGTTTTAGAAGTCAGCATAGCACCATTGAACAAACGCATACATTGGTCCAAGTTGTAAGAAGAACATTTGAGGAAAAGAAGTATTGTTCTGACCTTTTTATTGATGTTTCTCAGGCATTTGACAAATGGGGCACTGCTTCAGCTTCAAATGTGGGGAGAATCCAACGACGGCAAAATAAAATTTTACGGTTAATAACATCGGGTAAATGGTACATCAAAAATTCAAATATACATCGTGATTTGAATATGCGACTAGTGACTGAAGAAATTGCAAAATACGCAGGCAAATATTTAACAAAACTCGAGTCACATCCAAATCCGCTTGCTCGTAATATTTTGAAATTTACTGGATACATCCGCCTAAAAAAGAGGGACAAAAGGGCTCTTATACTCAACACTCCAGATGGGACTGCTTGAAAATACTTCTTTTTTTCATTTTTGATTATCACTACTTATGTATTATTTATAACTATCACTAATGGCATGTGTCAAGTAACTCAAACATTTCGTTCATATGGTACAAAAGTTGGCTTTGGAGTTCCGTAAAACAAGTGTCAACTTTTTCTGAGTAAAAAACGTAATACTTGTTTATTTTGTTGTTTCTACATAACAATTCCAATTGTGTCTAATGTCAAATACAGACAACATGATACAATTATACTATACTAGGTACATGCACGACTACAAAAAAATTACAACACCAAAAAAACACATGTATTTTGTTGGTATAAACAAACGAAAAATTGTCAGAAACAAATGTCTTTTGTTTATAAAAATAGCAATTACAGGGTAACTAAAGTATAACTGCAGACGCGGCATTCGTGGTTGATTATAGTTATTCAGTATTGCCAATCTGTGTGTAGTTAAATATTGTGTACTTTCTACTCACATGTATAGGCCATGGAATTAAATTCTTGTGTAATCTGTGTGTAATTCTACTTTGGGTTCTATTTTTATTTATTTTTCTTTTAATTTTAACCTACACAAAAGATGTGTAGTGTAATTTTCCTCAATGTGTAATTGCAGACACAGCCTTGTATAAATTCATTGGCAACACTATAAACATTTTATTGACACACATACATATTTTGGTTTTTATTTCGACCATTGTGTTCGTTTTGCTTTACTATTCCAGACACCAACCAATCCCATTTGTCAACCAATATTATTGCCATGTTCACAGAAAAAAATAGACAAGAATTATTTTCAATAAAACCATGTTAATGAATAAAATTTTTAATTTCAATAACATTTGTCATTAACTTGAATATTGCATTTATCAATTCCGCGCATTTTAAAATATCGTTTACTTTTGTTTTGCTTGTGTTGGTGTTTATCTTGCTTGTTGATTGACTGGACATGGTTATGTGCTGATGTTGTTGTTTTTTTGATTGGTCGTGTTGTATACGTGTGAATTACAACAAGTAGCCGAAAATCGTCGTGGCTTGTTTTTTTTCTCAACAAAGTTATTTTTAGATTATATCAAAACGCAATGCGCAAATGTAGAAGAACCATGATTTCTCATGTTTTGCCTGTATTCATTATTTGCGAATCCAATAACCATTTGCTCTTTAGCTGAATGGTAAGCACGTTAGTCTATTAGTCAAGAGATTCCCGGTTCGACTCATCCCAAATACATTTAGTTTTAATCACAGCCAAGCAAAAACAAACTAACATTCATCCATCAACACACACATACAATAAAATAACAATTATCACTGAAAATAAAATTTCAGTCAACAACTTTTTTCTTTGATTCATTACATTTACATTAAAAATTATTGATAAGATATTTTATTAATTCAAATATTTATATTATTGAAGAAAAAAATATTATTATTTTACAATTTTTGTTATTGATATAGCGGATTTCTTTATCACAGGAAATTCGAAAATTAAAATGATTGAATACCGGGATTTTTGTTATCAAAAATGAAACTTATTTTTTTCTGTGTTCATAAAACATAAAAATATTTAAAATGTTTTTTAATGGATACTATGGTTTCAAAACATATAGCATAGATAAGAACCTTTGTTTTTCGTGCATTGTTTCGAAGTCAACTAAAATTAGTTGTTATTCAGAATACCAAAAAAAGTTAAGTTGTTTCAGTTTCAATCAAAATTAGTTGAGCTGTAAAACGTAATATGTGCAAAAATTGCAAAAATATATTTCAATTAACTTTCTTTCTTTGGTGTTGGTCTTGTTTACACACTTCACCGTAATATATAAGGTTGATAGAGAAAAAACTTCTAAACTTTTATATTTGAAGTTAAGGATTCGTCTTGAGGTGAAGAAAAGTACTTTTAAAATGAAGGAATACATTTTGGCGACCACTGTTGTACCAATTTTGTACTCTGTGTTTATATACATCTATTAAATTGTACTTTCATCATCCTGGAAGCTTAAATACACCGAAAGCGTGTAAATAGAACGCGAAATACATCATACAGGAAGTTTTTTAACAAAAAGTCTTCTAACAAAATATTTAAAACAGTCCTGTGAATTACTCTTATTCAATTATGTTTTATAAACAAAGTTATAAACAAAAATATTGCCTAAGAACGTGTCCAAAGTAGAAAAATGTCGGAAAAACCGAAGAAATCATATTTGGTGAAAAAATAAAGATTTATTTGAAATTTACTGAAACAAGATATATCTATATGGTTCAAAAGGTCTTAGTCTCTTCTTTCTGTATCCGTTTATAAATTTAAAATCGGTTGATATTTAACTTAATTGGAGGTTTATAAGTGTCTACGGTTACGAAAAACCGGTTTTTACCCGTAACTCAAGATTTTGGAGGTGTCTGGAAAATTTCAAATACAATTTCTATTGTTATACTCGACAATACCTAGCAGAAAATTAGTAACATGTCCCAGGTATTTCGATTTCATCAAAATTTGTCACACAGTGTGATATATCAGTATAGACAAAACTTTTATTTTTACTATTTTGTTTAATTAACCAAAATGTATACTTTATATGTATATGCAAAGTTTGGACTGCAGTCTCCTTGTTTCACTTTTTTAATAAATTATTTTTTAATAATAGTATAAAAACATATATAGAAACAAATAAGTTTGTATGCTTTTATACAAGTACATATGTTAATGTAAAAATACTCCCTTTTTGAAGTAAATTTAATAAAAAATAGTTTTTTTGCTATGTCCACTGCCTGAAATAATAAATTTGTCAGTAATATCGGTATACCGGTATTATAAGCTCGATAACGGTATGTACCGGTAATACCGATACCGAAATAAAAAAAATACCGATACCGCTACCGATACCGAAATTTAAAAAATAATTGTACCGGTATCAATACCGATACCGTTATTTTTTTCGGTTTCCAACCTTGGTTTTAAGTGACAAAATAATAATTTTTCAGGAGAGCCAATAAACGTATTTTGAAGCAAGATTGCTTTTTTCGTTAAAATTTTTTTAGCTTATTGAAAATAATGATAACTAGCATTAGCTTTTCTTTTTGTATCTCTGCTACATTTATCAACTATTTTCGACAATTTTGTTTGCATGATTTTATTAGTTACTTACAAAGTTTTGCACTGACTGACCGATTTGTAATTGTATTTTGACGGCGATAAGATGCATAATTTTTAATGGTTTTATATTTGAACAACGCAAGAGAGTTATGTTAATGGTAATCTGTGAAAAAACTGGTTTTTTAAAAATTGTCTCTTACAACGTTATTCGCGGCTGTGCTTCAATTATGTGCAATGTATACAGTAACAGGCTGGGCTTGTGCATGTACCTGTTATAATTGTATCATGACAGACAATCACAAAAAGGTACTTGTGTGGAACTTAAAATAGGTTTTTATTCATTAAAGAAGAAATCTACGGCCCTATGTATAAGCAAAAATTGGCATGAAGTTAGCATAAGTGACGAAATTTAATTAGTTGTTAACGAGTTCCTCGATACAATTTGACATTAAAAATGGTCGCATTGTCTAATTTTAACCCACCTCTAATTCCTAGCGTGATTTTTAATGTGAAGTTTCATGGCAAAACTCTTTAAGATTACGTTCAATTTTGCCACTTTTGCTAACTTCATGCCAGTTTTTGCTTATACATAAGGCCGCTAATGTCCACACAATCGTCTAATTGAACCATTATGGAAACTGCAAGCATAAACCCAAACATTCTAACATTATATATGTACCATATATTTTCATAATTTCATCATCATCATTTGACTTTAAATTTTGTTCACATAAATTTCTTCAATGAAGGTAATAATAGGTTTTTTGGAGTACCTGGAGCTTCGTTGCTTATTTTGAATTTTGCTCGCTTATACAAAATCTTGAGATGTAATTTGAGTCTGAGGAATAAATGGTTGCCAAAAATACAATTTTTTTTGTGATATGTAGCATATGTAAAAAAAGAGAAATATATTTTTTATATCTCTAATGCATTTTTCTACATTTCAAATATATTTAAAGATATTAAACCACAAAGTTTCCTCATATCCGTAATTTTCAAGTTAACTAACTGCACCCTATTGTTATTGGCGACTTTGCTGCGAAATTCAGGCGTATTGTACTAGATTAAAGAAAACTATAGATTATTTTCTTTAATCATCTATAAATTGCTGTGCTTTGAACCACATTTCAATGTAATGTTTTTTGTTCAATATTACCTTGGTTCTAGCTGTATTCAAAGCAAGAATATTGGGAGCATTTCCATTAAATGTGGCAAATTAGTAACCATCTGACGAAATATGTACATATCGTATATAATGGATGAAATCCTTGTTTTTTATGTTTATTTAAGCCAATAAATAATTTTAACTACTTGAAAGACATGAATGAAGCACGAAAGCTTTTTCAATTATTTCAGCCAAATCTTAATGTTTTTATAATTTGTGAATACAATTTTAATATACCGAAAATAAAAAGTGTGACACTATCGATGTTATTAATTAAAAATCTATGAAGCAGCCTCTTTTGATTTATCAAACAAAAATAATTGCTTTTGGTGCAAAATTCTCAGGATTTATTAAGTTAGTCGATTTTGCTTGAAAAATAACCTGACCTAATATTGAATTGTAATTTAAAAGCAACTGTTTTTTATTTTGTATGATTTTCTCCTAGGGATGCCATTCAGTAATGCTTCTAGTATTGAAAAAAATTAACTCAAATACCAAATTGTGTACCATGGCAATAATGAAATTAAAAATACAATAAGTGATACCAAATATAACGTAAGCTTAGACAAGTGTATTATAAAAACTCATTTTGTTACGTAGTCGCCTGTGTACCGCTTGCTTGTCTGAGAACTGACTTGTTATGTAGAAACAGGCCATAACTTTATGTCCGATACTGGTCGGCCCTAATAATTATATTTAGATTTAAGATTTGAGTACTTATTATTAGTTAATTTTTGAAGATACAATAAAAAAATATATGTATGTATATGAAAAAAAATATATACATAATTGTGGTCTCTTGTGTTTAAAATTTCTATTTAATAAATATAATTTGAAATGAAATGAAAACAACAACAACACTTTTTTCTTCATGTGAAGTCATTTAAACAAATTATTTATTTATTTACCTAATTTTTTCTTATTAATTACACTTAAAGCTAATTAATTAATTAAATATCTTTATTAAGAAGAATATCATCATCATCTTCCATAACTACTCTATAAATATTTAAATTTGATAGTTGAAGGGCAATTTATTTTATAATGTCACCATGCATAAGTACCAACATTATTTTAGTAAGTCGCTTTCAATTTCAATTCTTATCTTTTTAAATTCAACTATAGAATAACTATAAAAAAATTATTATACATTTCAAAACATGTAAAAATTTTTTTCCATCAACCTATTTTTGTACAACGAAAACCAAAGTATATTTGTCTACTTCTATTAATTACATAATCACACACATACATACATACATACAATTTATAAGCATATCTAATATTTCTAGTGGTTAGCTTGTTTAAATGATAAGAAAACTAAACTCTTCTTGCTTACGACCAGCGTTGCGAAATGTGTAGATTTATCTGATTTTAACAGTTTTTTAAACAGTTGAGCAGTCGTGCAGTTTGTATTTTTATATTATATATAATATTATATTAGTTTTACTTCATATCAATGACAAGCTCATTCAGAGCTTTTAAATTAAAATTTCTTTATGTTTTTCATACAAGTTTCAAAAATTATGAATGATGGAACAATTTTTAACTGTGATTTAGGGCCTGTTCATCTAAATACGAACGATAGGTTCGATCGAAAATTTACATTAGAAACAAAAACAAAAAACAGAAATTTGTTTTTGTTTTCAATATAAATATTCGATCGAATCTATCGTTCGCATTTAGATGAACAGGCCCTTAATACTACAAGTTGTACGAGTACATAAACTGTCTAACGTAGCGATGTTATGTTGGTTTTAAGTTCTAATAAGAAATATAATATATATGTATGTATGTATTGTTTAAAAAATGTGGTCAGTTTTTTCTTCTGAAAATTGATTTTTTTCACTATGGGCAGCTTTTTCCTCAAACGTATATGGTAACACTGTTTGCGGCTAAATAGTTTAAATTTAAAATTATTTTATTTTTACAAAATAACAAAACCACAAATGAACATTTGCCACTTCTTTCATTTGCACCCTACTAAAACAATCGAATACAGTGCACCCCATTTAATTATCCATCGGTTAAATACCCATCACCAGGGAAACCAGAAATATGCTCTCAAAAATGTGTTTTATGCGCATTCAATATGCACTAAGAACTTGAAAATATGCACTAACAACTTAAAAAAATATGCTCTTAAAAATAAAATAAATTGGTTTATTTGTAAATGAAAATATATTTTTAATTCAAAAACATTTACATAAAAAATATAAAATAAGACAAAAATAAAATAAACAAAAAAGGAAACAACAATAAAATGAATAAAAAGTAACTGCCGTATTAAAGAAAAGCAATTTGGGTTTTACGTGCACGATAACACAAATTTGCCCTACAAATTGTAACTAATAGTATGTTCACACGGACAGCAATTATCGAGGTTCGCTCTCCCATTCACGGTTCGCGGTCGAATCTTGATTGAATCAACATAGTTCGCCATACAAATTTTTGAGAGCGAACCAACTTGGTTCATTTTGAACCTAGCTGCGAACCATGAAGAAATTGCTATCATCGCTAGTTTTAATAACAAATTATCGCTAATTTATCTGAACTAGCTATCAAAACAAAATGAGTACATACATACAGATACACATTTTTAAACAAAAAAACACACAAAAAATTATTGCGAGTATGAATTAATAATATTAGAACACATTTTATTAATTATTTTTGCTTAATTTGTTTATCTACTGTAAAAAAGCAAATAACAGAATATAAAACGCGTATCAACTATTCACGTATTTTTGTATGCATGTATGTATATACATGAAAACAGTGATGCCAACTTTTGATACTCAAAGCGCGTAAAAAATTTTTGAAAAAGCGCTAAATTGAAAAAATATACATTTAGCGCAAAATGAAGTAAAATTTTTTGAATAAGCGCGAAAAGCAGCTAGTTTTAAAATGTTTCTGTTTTAAATCAAAACATCAAAAAATTTTGTTAAGTAATTTATTAAAAATTAATATGTACCTATCATAAGATCAATACATACATAAGTACATTAGCTCGAGATATTACATTTCATATTACATTTTAATAAGGTAGATATAAATAGTGTACCTACATATATACATAATATTGGCCTGCACAAGACCATTTATAAGACCTTTCAAGACATGCGACATTTTTCAAACGCTTTACTACAGCGAAATATTCTAAAATAAACGCTAAAAAACACTGTTGGCAATATTTTTTGGGATTTCTTTGTCTTGCCAACAGTGTTTTTTAGCGTTTGTTTTAGAATATTTCGCTGTAGTAAAGCGTTTAAAAAATGTCGCATGTCTTGAAAGGTCTTATAAATAGTCTTGTGCAGGACTTTAATACATAATAGAAGTATATATGCATATGTATGTATCCATGTTTACATAAGTACATACATATAAAATTTCAATATTTTGCTCTTTCAAAAACATACATTATCCTGTTTTTAGGCTATACTGAATATCTTTCAAATCACAAAAAATTCGAAGAAATAGAAGATTATTCTATATTATTCTTCTTGTTTAAATTGGTAAACTAACAAAATAAAATGAGTTTAAAGTCGATATTGCTAAATTAAAGGAAGACAAAGTTCACAAAGACTAAAATCTAGCCATATTGAACAAAAAGTAAAAAGGGGCTAAAGGGCTGAAACCAAATTCGATCGAAATAATTTAATTTCCGTAATTAGGTTCTGCAAAAAACGAAAAACGAAGAATTTGCTCGATGAATAATACTCGGAATTGTAATTTTCTCTATGTGAAAGTACAAAAATCTGTTTGAAACAACTTTATTTCAACAAAGAAAAATTTTTTTCAACCATTTATTTAAAATATGTTTGTTTTATTTAATTTTTTTTTTACATATTTAAGATATTTTCTCAAGTCTTAAGGAAAAAATGCATCATCATAAAAACTCAGATATTCTATTCCTTCATATAAAATTAAATAAAACTTTAACACATACACTACGTTTGGATATGAAAGTGGATCTGAAGCAATTTTTCGGCAAAATCTTGACCGCTCTGGGCATCCAAAATTGCAGTTATTGCAATTGCAGACAATAAATGTATAATTTTTTTAATTTGGTTCACTTCAATAAAAAAAAAGTTATCCTTTGGTATTTTGTTGATCTTCTAATACGAGCAACAATGTGTTTTTTGTTGCCCAATATTGCCACATTTAAATTGAAAACAATCGAATTGACGTTTTTTCGGAATGAACAAATCAACCGAAATCTGAAAACAAAATCGATCGAAATGAAATTCGTAATCAAAACAATTTCGATGGATTTCTGTGACAGGCCTGATAATTATAAAAATTGCTAGATTTTTGTGTTTTTTCCGCGTTTTGAGTGACTGAAAACGGATTAAATCCAGCACGAAAAGTTCTAAGTTGGCATCACTGCATCAACAATATTTGTCAAAATGAACCACGAATGGTGTCGTCTGAACACCAGGGTTCGCAATCGTGGTTCAGAGAGCGAACCAAGTGGTTCATGTTGCCGTCTGAACATAGCATAAAGCAAATAATACGAATTAATTTGTTTTAGATGTTCTCGTAAAAAGTTAACTTCAATTTCAAAAGAAATCACGATATCAGAATTAAAAGTTTGGAATTTTTTATATAAATAAGACAAGATTTTTATGTATTATTGTTATTGCAATAAACAAACTATTGACTTAGATTTTCAAATAAAAATCGTTGCTTGTCACATCTAAATAAACTTGTATATATTGACAATGTTCCTTCAACGTCTACTCGGGCGGAATACGTCACAAATAGCAACACCGAATTTTTTATTGAGACACGTTCGTAATAACTGCGTAATATATGTATATAAGAAAAATTCATATATTAGAAGTGAGATTTAGATAGCGAAAAATAAAAACCAAAATTTTTACCAACACAACCTTTTTAGCATATTAAAATAAAAAAAAATTCTATAAAGTATCAAAATATGCCCTAAAAACGTAAGTAATGCTTTAAAAACTCGAAGATATGCTAAAAATATGCGTGTAAGACTCATAAATACAAAAACATGCCCTAAAGGGTAAAATATGCAAAAATATGCACTAACAAATCGATGCCAAAATTCATAAAAATTTTTGAAATGGATAAATATATATTTTTCCCGCATTAACACGTCACACAAGAAAAACATGCAATTGCATATTTGCGGTTTCCCTGCTTATCACTTATTCACCCTAAATATTGAAAATAAATAAAAATAAATTTGGTGAACATTATGAGGATTGTGTTTGGTCTAAAGAAACTACTAGATGTGGACCTGATACCTGTCGCTGTGTGAACTATAAAAGGATAAATATGGAAATGCAAGAAGAAGCAAAAAAATAATAAATTTCTATAGTTTATCTAAATGTAAAAATTGTATCTTTTATAAAGTTTGATAATACATAATACACATATTATTATTTGCTTAACACCACGTCTCCACACGCAATATTTATTTCCGAAAATAAGCCATAACGTCGGCAGCGTGACGTCGCAAATATGTTCATGTACAAGCTTATGTTTTTAGATGGAGAATATTTACTGCATATTGAACATAAATCTAAAAATTTCGCTGTGCATAAATACATTAATTTTAGCGTTTTTGTGCTTGTTTCATTTATTTTTATTTAAAATTTGCCGAATGCTAATAAGTTTAGGCAAATATATGCATGCATGCTAGAGTGGTTCGATTTTCGACTTTTTTCGAATTCAATGCTCTACCACACCATAACCTCTGGAGGACATATAATAGAGCCCAAAAAACCATAGAAACAGTAATATTAGCGAAATTTCACTTTTCGCCAGAGCCTCAAAGTTTTTTCACTGAAAATCATCTTTTTTAACCACTTTTTTGTAAAGAATTTTTATGGCTTGTCGGCAAATTTCGACTAAAATAAAGATTTATTTTGTTTAAAATATGAATTTTATGTAGTTTTATACTTGTTTTAATATTGTATATCGCTTGCCCATTCAGAAAACGTGACATTAAAATCATCGAAATTTTGCCTATTTTTGGGCATTTTTGAAAAACTTTGAGGCTCTGGCGAAAAGTGAAATTTCGCTAATATTACTGTTTCTATGGTTTTTTCGGCTCTATTATATGTCCTCCAGAGGTTATGGTGTGGTAGAGCATTGAATTCGAAAAAAGTCGAAAATCGAACCACTCTATTCCACATACACAAGGGTTAGATGTTCTTCAGTGCGAGAGTCAAGTGCAGTAATTAAATTATTATAGCTGTTTGGAAAGACTGCTTAAAAGCATTGCTATGTTCCATTTTTCATCAAAAGCATTTTCTCTTAAATTGTGCAATTTAAAAAAAAAATAGATCTCTCATTAAAACAATATGTGCCTTCACATCGTCGTTTTCATCTAATGTCATGCTGCAAATTTGCCTCATCACGCTATCCCTGTTGCTCAATGTTTTTCTTTCGTAATAATTTTGTAGACTCTGCCACATTTTAGTTAGCTGCCTAAGAAGATGCAACTGGTCGACCTCTACAGATAGTGATATTCTTGCCCTAGCGATATTATCATTTTTTATCCATGTTTCTGCTTTTGATTCTGGGTTTTCTGTACTTAAAATATCCCAAATTCCCTCTTTAATCAGCAGCATCTCAAACTTGAACTTTCAAGTAAAATAATTTTCATTATTAAGTTTAGCTACTGATATCTTTAATTTAATGTAGAAAAACTACTTAATGTTTTTATTTAATTACAATTATAATTTTATTTAATATAAGCACAAGTTATCCTTTTAAAGTTTAAAACCGGAAGGGAAGAAAACTAAAACATAAAAAATTTAATATAAGAAAATGTCAAAAAATAAATACGTTATTGATAAAATATGACAAGTTGGGATGCATTTATTCACATAGAGGTGTCAGCATAAATTTTCTCAATAGTTTTAATATTTTAATTTGAGTTAAATATATTAAGACTAATCTTAGGTTATTACAGCAATCATCATTTTAGAGCTGTTAGGGGGTTGTATTCATTTTCCTTGCAGTACTTGGGTAACCTCTTTCTACGCCAAGGTCTCCAAGCAAAACGTCCTTATTTTGCAGATGCTTTGGTTTGTGAGGTGAGTTTGTTGGAGATATCCTCTGATGTAGCCTATGGGGTACTTTTGTTGGGGATATCCTTTAATGTAGCCTTGGGGATACCGCTCCAACGTTGGGCGCCAGTTAATATATTTCTAGTTTAGTTTGATAAACAAAACATTTTTTATTTTCACTTATTTTACAACTTAAGTGCAAAGGTATAAATTTACAACTGAACTTAATTCTAGTTTTTAGTTCAAACGACACGTAAAATAAGATATTGAAAAGTTGCATGGTAATCATAATGACACTCGCTGTTTACTGTTTGCAACTTTTGCAAGTTTTTGACATGTTTAACCGTCATCGCTTGTGTTAGCATTTTGATAAATTCATTGGAATTTAATAATAAGGGAAATAAACATTTTTTTCTGTTACCATATATAAGAAAAAATTGGCATGAAGTTAGCATAAGTGACGAACTTAAATTAGGTGTTAACGAGTTCCTCCATACAATTTTATATTAAAAATTGGTGCATTGGTTTTAACCCACTACTAAGTCCTAGCGTGATTTTTAATGTAAAGTTTTATGGCAAAACTCTTTAAGGTTATGTTCAATTTCGCCACTTATGCATATGTGCACAAAGAAGTTTCTTTTGTTTATGTCGAAAACACTTGAAACTTTTTTAAGCATTCTATAACCGCACAAACGTTTACATTTAAGTATCATTTACATTAAATCTATGATTTCCACAGTAAGCTAAGGAATACTTAATAATTGTTAAAATTTCGTAAAAATTGTTGATAAATGAACAAACATATTATTATTGCCTATTTTTTATTTGACATTTTTATTACATATTTTTCTTTAGGTCTGATTGATTTTGCTAATACTGAGATATCAGCTGAAAATAAATTAACTTCCACCAGCTTGAGTGATAAGTTAAAAAAACAAAAAAACTTGGATGCCATTCATTGTCCCACTATGGATTTGCCGCTACGAATTGATTTGAAATATTCCATTACGAGTAAGCAAACTTTTAAAATGCAATGAATTTTATGCGCTATATTTTTATTTTTTATTTTGTTAAGGCATTATAAGATGGGATCAGCATGTTTCTTTAGTGGGTGGAATTAATGCACCTAAGAAACTATTATGTCTTTGTTCTGATGGCAGAATAAAGCCACAATTACTAAAGGGGAAAGATGATTTACGACAAGATGCTGTGATGCAGCAAGTTTTCTGCATGATTAATGACCTGTTGAAACAAGAACCGGCCTCAGTAGAGCGCAAACTTTTGATTAGAACTTATAAAGTCATACCGCTGTCGACGAGAAGTGGTCTCTTGGAATGGTGTGAAAATACAGTACCAATTGGTATTTATTTGACAGCAGCTCGCAAAAAATACCGACCTAAAGAATATAGCGTAAGCAAATGCCGGCAATTGGCACATGTAAGTTAAAATTCATACCACAAAATAATATTTGATCAATTAAAAGCAACAAAACAATTTAAGTGTTGCTCTATACATCGAATGGTTTTAAGGCTGTGATTGTTGATATCCATACATAAAGGGATTTTTCGCATAATATTATTATTATGTTATTAACGTTTACAAATATATTTATCTTAAGCATGAGATTTCGAAAATATCGCTGAAATTAACCTCTAGAACGAATTTTATTCGGTCCTATTCGAAAAATTGACAAGCCAGAATATTATGCATACCACGCCAGGGCGTGTTGATTTTGAGAACAATTTTTTGGCCATTTTTGTAAATGAGGGTCCGGAAATATGCCTTTTGATTTTAATTAAAATTTTTCCATATTCATAAACATTTAAACTTTCATGTATGTACACTAAAGGCTTGGACAGATATATCTGTTCACATTAGTTTTGCGTGTGTATTGCTTCTGATATGTTTAGCTATGTTAATTAGCGTTTCTGTTACTAGTTGGTATTGTTGTTTTTTCAAAACTGTTTTTCTGTGGTTGTATAATGAGCAAATGAGAATAACACGTTTGTTTGCATCTGTTTTTCTGAAACAAATCAAATACGTAAAACTGCTTTTACCATAAGTAACACATGGTGTGATGAAAAAAAAAGATGGTTGATGAATGAAAGACTGCTTAATAGTTTGTTTTTTAAATTTATTATTTCAGGCAGTGGACATAGCAAAAAATCTCTTTTTATTAAATTACTTCAAAAAGGGGGTATTTTTACATTAACATACATTTGTATGTATAAAAGAATATTAACTAATTTGTTTCTATATACATATATTTTATTTTACATATAAAAAGTATACATTTTGGTTAATTAAACAAAATAATAAAAATAAAGTTTTGTCTATACGGATAAATTATGCATGTATGTATGTACTTTGTGATGTCCGAAAATTCATCCGTTTTTACATACATACATATTCATATTTGTACTCGCCAAATTCAGACGAAACGAGCTTTTGAATATTTCAATTCAAAGAATGAACAATATTCTTGTAGCCAAATTAAAAACAAGGAAAACAATATTCTTGTACAATCAAGACAGGAATCTTTAACTTCAAATATAAAATTTTAGAAGCTTTTTCTCTACCAACCTTATTTATTACGGTGAAGTATGTAAACAAGACCAACACCAAAGAAAGAAAGTTAATTGAAATATATTTTTTGCAATTTTTGCCCATATTACGGTTTAAAGCTCAACTAAGTTGGATTGAAACTGAAACTTTAAAACAACTTTTTTTATATTCTACAACTAATTTTAGTTGTCTTCGAAACAATGCTCGAAAAACAAAGGCTCTTATCTATGCTTTATTTTTTGAAACCACAGTATCCATTACAAAACATTTTTAGTTTTGGCCTTGCTATTTTTTCTTGAGATTCTACGTTTTATAAACATGGCAATAATATTGGCTGACAAATGGGATTGGTTGGCTTCTGGAATAATAAAGCAAAACGAATGCAATGGTCGAAATAAAAACCAAAATACAACTGATAAAAAGCAGTTGTCTCATGGCTAATTTACAGATTCAGTGTTATTTTACGCTCGATTGCTTGCGGGCACAAAATCGATATTGAATCTTTTAGGCAATATGCTTTACAGACCGCAGAACTTTTTATCACACAGTGTCCTTGGTTTTATATGCCGTGTTCCACACATAAAATCTTAATACATGGAGGACTTAATGCATGCGCTTTTATTTTCATCAGATCCCTTGATTTCAAATTTACGCAAACCACAAAGCTACTCAAAAAAGAAGGGTGTCGATAATGATATTTTACAACTTTTGTCAGAACATTGTGTACCTTCCACTTTAGATTCATCTAGCAGTTCCGAATCGGAATAAAAAACTGTTATTTCTATTGCAATTAGTATTTTTATTTTTTTTTGTGCATTATAATTACATTTTTGTTATGAAAACAACTGAAATATATAAAGACTGAATAAAAAATAGTTATTTCAACAGAAAAAACTTTAAACAAAAAAATAATTAAATAAATGTTTAAAAAAAAAGTTGTTAACATTAACAGTTTAATATATTTTTGTCCAAAAGAATGTGAAACATTAAATATATTAATTAATTAATTAAATATATTGACTTTATCATGTTCTCCTGAATGAAATAGACAATGTCTAATTTATGAAAAAATTTCAACTTGCACAACAAAAAAATATATAAATATATTAAAAAAAATTTTTTGTTATTTAATATTGTAGCTTAATCTATTTTCAACTAAAAAAATATTACACAAACAAAAAAAATTTTCTTAAGCGCTATTAATTAAACGCCGCTAGCCTTTTCGCCCACTGTGCGCTGAGCGGCCGCACTGCTATGTGGCAAAATATCCAATTTACACATATATCGACTTAAATTACTAAATAACAATTCGTTAAACATATTATCTTCTCCGCGGAAAGATTTCCACATTTTAGAACTTGTTAGGTTAGGTAGAGGTGGCAGTCAGAAAGCCGGACTCACTTAGACTGTTTTGGTCCATTGTGATGCCACGGAGACTCTGCTTATGCGGAGTCCCCATCGTCGAACCATCCAGAGCTCAGTTTAAAGCTACTAAT
The DNA here is from genome assembly GCA_944452675.1 of Tachina lurida. NCBI lineage: Eukaryota > Metazoa > Arthropoda > Insecta > Diptera > Tachinidae > Tachina > Tachina lurida. The sequence continues at coordinate 42,994,428 of OX101755.1, read as the reverse complement.
ACTAGTAGCGCCCATTGTGGCCATTCTCTTTCCTGCAAGTCCAGGACAGTGACAAAGAAAATCTTCTATGCTTTCCTCTTCATCGATGTCTTGGAAGCTGCGGCAAAAGTAGTTGTGTTCAACCCTAAGCCTTTGTGCATGCCTACTTATGAGACAGTGTCCGGTTAACACGGATACTAGAACCGATATTTGTTTACTATTCTTCGAAATAAGGTAATCCGTATTTTCTCTATTTAGGTGAGTCCATAATTGCCTTGTGATCACGCAATCATTTCTAGTGACCCACTTTCTATTCGTTTCGTCCTCTGTCTTGCGCCTAAGTCTGAGTTTGCAAGAGAGTAGGGGTAGACCTACACATTCCAAGTCCGGTGGAACCTGTAAGGTTGTCCCAATTCTAGCAAGCTCGTCAGCCCTAGAGTTCCCCTGGAAGCCTCTATGCCCCGGGATCCAGATGATCCTAATATCAAACTGCTCTGCCATCTCATTTAGAGATGATTGGCAGTCGAGGGCTGTTGTTTTTCTTAAAAGCGGGGATTCTAGGGTCATAATAGCTGCTCGGCTATCGGTGTAGATGTTAATCAAAGTCGTTGAAGTGACATTCACTCTCAAACAATTCGCAACTTCTCTTATAGCAAGGATCTCTGATTGAAAGACACTGCAGTGATCCGGAAATCGCCTTGCAATACGAAGACCTAAAGCCCTCGAAAAGACCCCATAGCCCACACCTTCCTGTGTTTTGGAGCCGTCCGTATAAAAATCAACACTTTTTCTTCTACCTGGAGTTCCATTCATCCACATTTCTGTGGATGTTATCCAGGTTTTATAAAGACGTTCGTGTAGTAGAGCAGGGGAGGTTTGGTCAATCCTCCATCCCCTAACTTCATCATTGAGTATTCTGCAGTAGCCGGTTCCATTTCCGTTCCACAGAGAGGTACATCGAAGACGGATTGCCGAGGACGTTGCCATCTCCTTCCCTACTAGATCTAATCCGTAGGAGTGGTGCGAATAGCACTGGTTACATACAAGGATGCAAGTCTTTGCACCTTGTGTAAGATGTATAGATACGTCTTTTTCTCCAGGGATGGCCACCACAAGATGATGCCATACATGAGAATTGGACGTACTACTGCAGTATAGATCCAGTGAAAAATTTTTGGGGTTAGACCCCAATTCTTCCCAATGGATTTTTTGCATAGATATAGTGATATTGTTGCTTTTTTCACTCTCTCTAGAATATTTGCTTTGAGACTTAGTTTTGAATCAAGAATAACACCAAGATACTTTGCAGTGTTGGACACTTTTATCTCCGTATTATTAAGTGTGATAGGTCGGAAATCAGGTATCTTATACTTCCTAGAGAAAAGGACTAGTTCCGTTTTATTAGGATTGACGGTGAGCTCTCGTTTCTCCGCCCATCTTGTTAAATGTGAAAGACCATCCTGTAGGATGTCCCTTAGAGTTACGAGGAATTTTCCTCTTACAGCTATTGCCACATCATCAGCATAAGCCACGATTCTGCACCCCCGCGATTCTAGAGATAGTAGCACAGAATTTACAGCTAGATTCCACAATAGTGGCGAAAGAACTCCTTGTGGTGTAGCCCTATTTACAAAGCGGGTCTGTCTAGAAGCTCCTAGAGCCGCATTTATCCTGCGGTGAGTTAGTAAATTCTGAACCCACTTACACAATCCCGCACCAACCCCCAAATTCGACAATGCATCAATTATCGCATCTGGAGATATATTATTAAAAGCCCCCTCAATATCCACGAAGGCCACAAAGGCGTATTCACCTACAGAAAGAGATTTCTCTATCGTGACAACTGGTGTAAATTCTCAGTAGCCTTGGGGCTATGAGATTCGATACTTTTTATATCTCGACCGGTATGATACCGTCGGGTCCTGGTGACTTGTAAGGCTTGAAACTTCTCAGAGCCCAATTTAATGTCTGCATATTGACTATGTCAGATACATTTTCCGCAGGTATGGGGTAAGGATCAGATGTCTGAATCTCAGACACTGAGTTACCCGGAAAGTGAGTGTCCATCAGGGTTCTTAACGACTCCTCGCTGGATGTAGTCCACGTCCCATTGGGATTCTTCAAATATCCCAGGGTGGAGGGAGTAGCGGAAATTTTCACAAAACTTCTTCCATGTTGTATTTTTAGCAATTCTTATCTGCTTTTTATACTCTTTCAATTTACCCTTATAAGCTATTCTGGATGATTTAGCCTTATTGAAGAGTTTTCTACATGTACACCTACACAATTGTAACTCTTTATTCGCCCAAGGCGTTTTCTTTTTCCCCCTTGGCTTATTCAAAGGGCTTGCATTTCTAAAGATTGTAGTAATATTATCAACCTCACAATCTAAATCAGAAGTTTCTAGAAGTGACGAGTCTCCAATCGGTCCTAATTGTCTAGAAAAAACAGACCTATACAGACGACCGTTTGTCTGCCTAATATTCCGGGAGATTTCTGCCTCTGGTGCCCGCTCCCTGATACCAAACTCAATAAACCTATGATCAGAAAAGGAATGTTCCTGAAGCACACGCCAATTTATGATCCTATCAGCTACCGAATCAGAAGAAAAGGTAACATCCTGTCTGTTCCTTGTTATAAAAGTAGGTTCTTGACCTCTATTACAAATGTTAAGGTTAGTACTAACTACAAACTCTAAAAGTTCCTCACCTCTTTCATTAGTGTCCGCACTTCCCAAGATAGTATGATGTGCGTTGGCATCACAGCACAGGCTGATATGGTGTTCAGCGTTTACCGCCGCATCCACAAAGTTTCTCACCACTACCAACGGTAGAGGGCCTTGATCGTCGTGAGCGCAGTACACCGACGCCAGCCAGTAGCATGTATCTCCGACTTCCACGCTAACCGCCGTTATGTCTCTGCCGCTGAAGTTAGATAATAAAAATGTATTAAGGTGGTTCCTTGCGAAGATGCAGGTTCTATTGTTACCTTCATTCTTGACGGCTAGCATCTTAAAATCCTTGGTCCTTAGTCCGCAAACCCTTCCACCACTAATCTAGGGTTCTTGGATCAGGACTATGTCAACTTCGCATGTCGTCATGCGAAGCTGAAGAGCAGCTGAGGCTGCTTAAGAGTGGTGGAGATTTATCTGCAGCAGATTCAACATCCGCTACGAAATCAATCTCCACGACCCTTTTTATCGGACTCGTCGTCACTCTCAAGAAGAAGGTCGCTGTCTTCGCCGTAATCAGCGTCGAACAGGCCTGAGGCGCCTCCGAGAATTTCAGAGTCGGATGTAATGTAGCCATCCTTTTCCGAAGATTCTCGCAAGCTGGCCTTCTTCTCCTCCTCTTCAGATTCTTCCTCCACAGCGTTTCCACACACTGTTTTGGAATTATCCGTCACTGGAGGCTGATCTCCTTTGTACACCTTCAGTATAACCTGTACAAAGGCATACAATATAATGTTATTGGACTTGGCCAAGTGAGGGAGGGTTTCAGCGTTTAGTATAATAATTACACCACGTCTGTCCCCCTCAGCCTCACCGAACCTCCCCATCTTCCAATTGCCGGTTGGAAGTGAGGGATTACAGTCCTTTAACAACTTTATCGCTGCTTCAGCCGTGTCTGGGAATGCCGGAATCCACGCATGCGCACGTGGTCGGGATGGAGTGTCGCTCTTGTCGACAAGATCGATTTCCGCACCCGACCACGGCTCTCCCATCCTGCTTATAGCTGCCTTGTACAGGTCCGCCGATCTCTGATCTCCAAAGGCCATTAGCTTGACCCTGCCTTGATACCAGCCTGCATCGCGAGAGACGGGAGGTATGCCTGGATTCTCCGCAAGGACCTGGTAGTACGTGGTTGCAAGCTTAGCTTTCACAGTACTCCATTTGCCCCTGGGGATGGTTCCATCCATATCTCCCCTGTCGACAACGGCCATTATGAGGTTGTCTTTCGCAACCTCACTAAACGACCTAACGCCAATTTTGCTATTAGCCTTAGGCCGCTTAGGCAATGGTTTGTCGTCCGGCGATCGCAGTCTTTTACCAGACGGTTTTGACGACGTGCTAGCACCCCTACTACGAGAGTCGGGAGTGTCCATGTTTTCAAGGACACCTTTTGCCCATCCAATGGATGATTTCTGTTCCTCGGACAGTTTGGATGGGTCTTGAGTGCCCAACGTCTTTACAATGCGTAGGCATAACCTTTTTTGGTTATGCCTCATTTTTGATGGTCGGACATGCTTGGTCGAAGCCGGCGTGGCCGAGCTCGCACTGCTGCATGCACCGACTATCTGCCCAGTATTCTCGGCAGCCTTCGTCTGAACGAGTTTTCTCGTACCAGACGGTTGCGTGAGACCGGTCCCCTATCGTTCCGCTCTGGAGAGCACCGTCAGTTCACCGGTCCCAGTCTTGTTTTTTGTTTTGTTATTGTTTTTGTTTAAATTTTTGTTCATATTTTGGTCCCACGAGTATGGGGGACTTGAAGGCCACCACGTCATAGCCCCCGATAACATGGTGAGGGCGTCGTCTACTTGCTGAGGTTCCCAGGTATCAGCAAGGCTCCGGTCTAATACAGTCTATTGATCCTGATGCAAAAATCCGATGGGCACGGGTTAGAGCTGCAAAACCATCGATGGTGGCTCCATTCGATAGTTTCGATAGTATTTTTTGATACCATCGATACTATCGATAGTTTTTGATTAAAACGTAGCGAGGATCCAGACAATAGACAAACTCGCGGAAACCTTTGTCTTCTATACTAAATGGTTGTACATCGCTGGCAATCATTATCATTAAAGCAGCATCAATATTCTTTTTACGATCTGCGTCTGAACCGTTTGTTTCTTCTTTTTGAAAAAACGCATCTATCGAGTGCAATGGTTTTTGCATTTCTTGAAAAGTTGGATGAGCCCGTTTCAGGTGGTCAGATAGATTTGATGTGTTGCCACTGGTTTTATAAACTCGGCCACATGAACGGCATTTGGCGTACTTCTTGCCTTTAATTTTTTGAAAAAAGTGCCACACTTGCGAGGATCCCTTCTGCGTTTTATTTATGACCACTTCGGCATCAGACTCCTCGCTACTGTCTACCACAGTACTTACTTTGCCATCATCTGTATACACATAGTGTGTTAATATGAAATACGTATGTATATGCTAACATTTTAATTCATTCATATTATGAAAACACTTACCATTTACTCTTTGCAGATATTTCTCCATAATTGAAGAACCGTCAAACACAAATTTTTAAACAATTTCACTTACTTAATATGTATATGCTACAACTTGCAAACTATTTAGTGTCCCCGTTTATTTAAAAGTAGAGAGCGGAGTCAGTCGAGTAGTCGTCAAATACATAATAGTTGTATTTATTACGCAATTTGTTTCTAATAGTTAAAAACTGACATCTTATGTTGAAACAAATCAAAACTAATTGATATTTTCACATTTATATATGTAATGGTAACCATTATTACTAGAGGCGGCGAAATTTTAATGTTGCATTTTTATTTCACAGTCGCCGTCATACCGTTTTTATTGACTTTGTATTTTACTTTTTTAGTAGCGTGTTTTTGTCGATAGTATCACTATCGAAAAAAAAATATCGATAGTCCACTTAAAATAAAACTATCGAGACTATCGATAGTACCAACGATAGTTTTGCAGCTCTAGCACGGGTCGCATCACACCCCGGTTTAGGGTTGGATAACCTTTGGTTCACAGACTTTTAGAGTCAGTTGTCTTCACCCAGTACCATAGGGGACCATTAAAGGTCAGCTATGGTATAGGGTTGAAGACATAGACCACAGTCTGTAGTTAAGCCACCACACCACGACAAGGTAGTTATCCCGATGGGGATTTTAGAACATACATGTGATAAACTTTCCGTATGTGTGATCAACTTGATCTTGTAGCATCATTGTTAATCAAAATGTTCGTTCAATATTTGGTAGATTTCAGGCCTTGTTCGGTAGAATTGATAGATCGTTAAATTCACAAACATATTCGGTAGAATCTACCGAATATCGGTAGAAGTGTGCACACTGATTGTATGTTACCAAATGCATTATTTATAACAAAATATTTTTCGCATATCGTCATCAATTTTAAATAAAACACGTATGTTTGGTGGACAAATATTCTTGAAAAAATATAAAAAAATATGTAGGCGTCTGCCTGCTGTGCATTCGTAGCTGTCTCATCGACGACTAGTCTTGTGTAGTTCATGAACGAACTAGTTCAAATGAACGATTCATTACTTTGAACTAAATGAACTAGTTCATTTGTTTTACGCTCACTAGTTCAATTCTTGAACTAGTTCATTTTTTGAACTATGAAAACAAATGTCAAAATTTTTATACAAAAAGAGCTGGATGAACTAACATGACAGATTTCATGTGTTGTCATTGTTCTTACAACAGACTTGTTATTGACGCAGCGTTGCCAGAAATGCATATTTTTATAATTTCTTTGATGATTTGTTAAAGTCTGCATAGACGCAATTTTCACTGTGCCTTTTCTGGTTGCCTGTGCAGGTAGGATTTTTGAGGTTGTTGGTGAGAGCTGTTGAGAACTGTGCGGAGTAAAACAAAAGGCACGATATGAAAATTCAAGGGAATTTTTTACACTTATCTTTGTTTTTTCGTACTTTCAGCATTAAGCATGTATATTAACGTCAAAAGATCATGGAGAAAAAAGTAAATGTAAAAAAAATGTAAATGTGCGTGACTTTTCGTAGGGGGTTTAAAAAAATTGTCGAAATAAGGCAGGCCAAAAAGGTGTAATGTGGATAATACATACAGACATACATATTTGCTTTGATGCTTAGCTCAAATATATATATATATATATATATATATATATTTTCGAAAGTATTTTACTTTAAAAGTTCTTTCGAAACCATATTAAAATTTTCAAAGATATTCATAAAGGGTTTCTCTAACTTCTTGTATTGGAAATTAGAATCTCATTAAAAAAAATATATGTTCTTTAATTAAGAAAACCCTAATTATTTCCAATATTCATAAATAATGTTTTGGTATATTCATAATCAAAAGAGACCTTGTAAGATCAATACCAAAAAAAATTTTCCGAATATAGTGTACTCGTCTTTTTGGCCCACTTGGATAAAGTTGGCCTCTTTGTATTTAAAAACACATAGTGAGGAAATTTTTTATTTCATTTCATAGAAAAAGTTTCGTGCCACAAACTAGTTTTTAATGAATGTTCGGTAATATTTAAAAAAATTAAGTAATACAGTTACACAAAATATATAAGTGCTAATATTAACTAAGCTTGCATAGGTAACTTTTTTTATATGAAAGTAAAAAGCTTGGGTGTTCTTAATATTCAGTCAGGTAATTTGTGCATCACACTTTACCTAAAGTCCTTGTTAATACAACTATTAGAGTAAGGCATCTTCTCCGAAATTATTTTTAGGTATGTTTTATTCGAACTTTGTATTCAGAACAAATTTAAGTGTGTATTATTAAGTAGATATAGTTATAGCTGCTTAAAAATTAAATAGGTATAAGTTTCGAATAAAACATACCTTTTATTGAATTAATTTCTATGTCCCGGTCCAGACTTGCAAATTTTGTTGCAGCAATTTTTGTACTCCTCTTTCACTCTTTTGCACATATTTAGGAATTGCTGCTAAAAAAATTTCAAGTCTGGACTAGGAATATTTTATTGTCAAAACAAACTTTTTGAGGAAGAAGGTATGTATTTTAGGAAATATGACATGCATTTTTTCGTGTGCATGAATGTACATATTCTCAAACATTCTGGCAAGGCTGAAAGTAACGCAGCGCTGCCATTAAGAATATTGTCAAATTTCCTGGTATTGTTGCCATTCAAATCTTTGAATGTAAACTAACCGTTTATTTAAAAAAAAATTAAATTCAAGTGAAATATAGTGAAACACTATTTAAAAAAATTAACAAAAAAATAAAACTAAATTAAAAATTAAAAAAATAAACCATAATGGCTGCAAGAAAGCATAGTGACATTTGGCTACATTTCTCTGAGGATGGAACAGATCGTGCCAAATGCAACTATTGCAAAAATTCGTTAAGTATTGCAGGAGGGTCTCATGGGAATTTAAATCGCCACTTGAAAGTTAAGCATCCGCTTCAACCCCGATCCTTACAACGCCAGACACTGGTAAGTGTGAACCCACAACAAACAGATGTAGATGCATTGGAGCAACCCTCAACGAGCTCACAGGCCAACCTGCAGCAACAAACTATATCGCAGTTTATACGGAAACCACCTCCCATTCGGAAGGTGGAGCGTATAGATAAGTTGGTGCTGAAAATGGTAGCCAAAGGCCATCATTCTTTGCGCATTGTGGAGGAGCCAGCATTTAGGGAGTTGATAGCTGAAGTGTCTAATTGCCCGGGGTACCGATTACCCACGAGGAAGACTTTATCTAAGAATTTGCTTCCCAGTGCCCATATGGAAATTTTGGACACAGTAAAATCAGATTTACGAGCATCTATGGCAGTATGTCTCACAACAGATGCCTGGACCTCCAAGAACCACACAAGCTATGTAGCGGTAACAGCGCACTACATAGATGAAAACACCTGCATGAAGACGTATCTGATAGCATGCAACGAGTTTCCTGAAAGACACACAGCGGAAAATCTTTGCAGTTTCTTAAAAAGTGTTATGGTTGACTTTGAAATTGCCAACAAAGTGACAGCAGTAGTGAGCGACAATGCAGCAAATATAATAGCAGCAGTTCGCCTAGGCCAGTGGAGAAGTGTAGGATGTTTTGCTCATTCTCTTAATTTAGTAATTCACGCAGCATTACTGGAAGTTGAAGAAACATTGGCTAAGGTAAGGAGAGTTGTGGAGTATTTCAAAAGAAGCTCACAGGGTCTTCATAAGCTATTCGAGACTCAAAAGCAGATGGGAATGCCAGAGCTCAAACCCAAGCAAGATGTAGAAACACGATGGAATTCTACTTACCTTATGCTCGAACGAATATTAGCCATGAAGGATGCTGTTATTACAACACTCTCCTTAAAACGTCCTGATTTGCTCCTCTTATTACAGGAATGGGATTTCATAAATGAAGTTGTGCCAATTCTAAAACCATTTTTTGAAGTAACAGTGGAAATTTCGAGCGAAAATAATGTTACTCTTTCAAAAGTAACAGTTATCTGTAATATTTTGGAGGATTTCATTGCAAGCTGTATATCGACGGACAGAAAAGTATCGGCATTAATTTCAAAAATTAAATCCGAACTTAAGTATCGTTTTGGCGAGTATGAAAAAAACGCACTATATGCTGAAAGCACAATTTTAGATCCAAGGTTTAAGAAACGCGGGTTTAAAAGTGAATCTTCTTATGAAGCAGCCGTTAAAAGTTTAAGATCCAGACTATGCTCCATAAGGCTTCCAAACAGTGACAATAGTGAATCGGAATTAAATACGAATGCTAATGTCACAGAAGAATTTTCAATTTGGAACTTGTATGACCGAAAGTTCCAAGAAACAACTCGTCCAAGTAATAACACTGCCGCAGCCATTAGGGAGTTTGACAAGTATCTAAGCGAAGACTATTTAGAAAGAAAGGAAGATCCATTAATGTGGTGGAACGATCGAAAAAAACTTTATCCACGGGTTTACGCATTTGCGCTCAAAAGACTGTGCATATTAGCTACATCGATACCCTGCGAAAGAATTTTTTCCTCTACGGGACAAATTTTAAACGATAGGCGTTTGCTTTTAAAGCCAAATAAGTTATCAAGCTTAGTTTTTCTTCATAGAAATATGTAAAAGGTAATACGAGATCCCATAACTTAAACGATTTTTCGATATAATTTTAATTTCTTTCTTTCTTTTAGATACCCTTTTTAAGATCAAGCACATTTCCTGCAATATTTGCTGGCGAAAATGTATATGTATGTATGTATATAACATATAGTGGAGGAAATTGCCAAGTTACAACATATTATTTTTAAACTTTTATTTAATTTTTATTTTATTTTTCAGAATAACAGATATTTTCTCAACATATAAATTCAAATATTGCAAACATACATAAGTATATAATTAGAATTGCATATACAATTGTATTATAATTTTATATGCATTCATTTGTATATGAATATACATATGTTTGTATATAAATATACATATGTTTGAATATTAAATTTTTTATATATTTACACATGTATATTTATTTTTACGATATTTGAATTTATATTTAAAAAAGAAGAAAAGATCGTTAACCCTGAAAAATATATCTGCAATTTTTAATGTCAAATTGTATGGCAAAACTCGTTAATACAATGTTCAATTTTACCAATTGGACATTTTCCGTTAAAAAATTTCAAATCCTATCAGAACTAGCTTTTACCGGCATTCATCTGTTAAAAAATACATAAAAACCGGTTTAAAACTGGATAAGAATTTAACCATCATATAAATTATTGGTTGTATTAATAGCAGTAATTTATGTAGTAGTAATTTATGAAATTTATGGCCTAATTTTGTAAAACGTAATGCTTAGCGTTCACAAATTTTGTATGTATTTTCTTTTACTTAAATAATTTTTTTATTCACACTTTTTAGTTAAAAACTTGTTGTAAAACTCCAAATATGTATGTTTTTTGTTTCTTAAACCTGGATCCCACTATCTGCACAATGTAACGATTTTCGTCGGCTCACTGAAATAAAGTCAGAAGTAGGAAACTAAATTTGCCATATTTCTGAACTGATTGAAATATAAGGACATAATTTCCCCACAATGTATTGGTAATAAATACTTAATTCAGAATCAATTTGGCAATACTTCCAATTTGGCTTACCGAAGAAAACCAGTACATTGTGCCGGTAGTGGGATCCAGGCTTTAAAAAAATTTTTAGTAAAAAGCAAATGCTTTTTTATTCACACACTCATTGTCATAAGTTTAATTTAATTGAAATTTATTTGCTGGTGGTTAAACATTGTCTATTGTTCAAAATATGTTGTTGGAATGTACTGATGATTTGGCAAATCACCAATGAAACATATTATGTATGCAATGCTTAACCACCAGCAAATAAATTTCGATTAAAATAAACATTAATTAAATTAAGTACATACATACATAAGTATGTATGCATATAAATACATATGTATATATCTTAAAAATGAATTTAAAAAATGTATTGTACCTGTATGTAATATGTTAAGTTTTTTGTTATGTAGTTAGTATGAATATAAAAAAAAGAAAAACCTTCATTTAAAATGCAAACAAATAAATATAATGATTTTTATGAACCTCTTAAAAATTTGCTTGGGCGCATTTTTCAATTACAGATACATAAGTTGTTTTCATTATATTAATTGCAGCTATAAAAATTATTTAAAAGTTCCTAGTCCGAAATTGTGACTGCAAACAAAAAAATATGACTACCTTTACAAATACCGCGTTCTTTTAGGATTGCTTTACCACTAGAACAATGTTTATACAAAAAAGTCCACGTTAGTCTCCCAATAACCCGTTTGTAATAATTACATACCTCTACTAGAGTTAACTCTTTCATTCTGTTTGACACAAGTCCGGTCGATGTAAATTAAAAAAAAGGGTTGTTGGCACAACTCTAAACATTACAACACCGTAAATACAAAAATTTTACTATAAAAAACATATGAAAAAAACATATTTGCAATATTTCTACCACTTTGTATTTATGAAAAAGTTTTTAATTTAAGAGTTTATTTAACTTTTTACATATGGAAATATTTTTTATTTACAATCATATGTATGTGCACAAATAACAAGGGGTGAATTCATCTTAAGCACCCCTTACAAACATTTTTCGTTACCTTGGTAACTTCAACGGGACAAGCCGATGATGGTGTTCAAAGGTGTATCCATTTTAATTTTTTCCAACCCTAGCACCAGCTTTACCAGTTCTTTAGCCTCTTCCAAATGCCCTCAAGCGAAAGCAAACATAATTGGTGATACAATGAGTATTTACATCTGCATTGTGTCTTAGTAAAAGTTTAACTATCAAATGATCAGCAAAAGCAACCTCCATTAAAGGAGATCAACATTTCTAGCACTTCTCTTCTTCTTGAGCTGTAGGCATTTCCAAAAGAACCTTTCATAGTAAAATTAAGTTATTTTCAATACTGTTGCAACAAAAAGATTTCCAATTACATCATACCTGTCTTTCTGCCTGGGTTACTTGAAAATTTAGAACGTTTCCGAATATATAAAATGCAGTCAAGGACGATAAGGTTTTCTTGGACTTGCAAATTCTATGTGAGTGGTCCATAACTTTTCCATATTCACAAAAATTCTCATTAAAAAGACTTTTAAAATAGATTTTCACAATAAATTTGTTTTAGAAACTTTTATAAAGCAAAGTTAATTCGTATTAAAGACAAAAGTTTGTATGTAGATGTCAATCATTGAACTAATAAAAGATGATTGAACTAAATGCTCATATTTTGACAACTAGTTCATTGAACTAAAAAGAGCGATTGAACTAAATGAACGAACTAGTTCATTTATAAATAATGAACTAAACTGACCGGTCAGTGAAATGAACTAAATGGCACAAGTCTATCGACGACTAAATTAAAGAGAGTAAGAAGACGTGTGGATGCGCTCAGCACAATTGTGGCAAGAAATGCCCGTATTTGATCTATATTTTAAATTTCACTAATATCGAGTTGAGACTCAGAAATTATCCCCCTACTTTCTCGTGGTCCCACTTTAGAAAATGTCTATGGTCATTTTGTGACTTTCTAGATGCAGATATATGTTCCGAATTTCAGAAAAATCGGTTTAATTGTTTCGGAGGCACAAATTTCCCTCTTTCACTCTCCTGGTTCTAGTTTTCAAAATGTACAAAGCCTATGTAAGATTTTAGATGCAGATGTCTCTATGTTCTAAATTTTATTAAAATCGGTTTGAACGTTTCGGAGGGCAGAAATCTCCCCCTATCGCTCTCCGGGTCATTAAAATCGGTTGCAACGTTTTGGAGGGGCGGAAATTTCTTCCTATCGCCCTCCTGGTTCTAGTTCAGAAAATGTACAGTGCCTATGTGACTTTTTAGATGTTCTAAATTTAATTAAAATCTGTTTGAACGTTTCGGAGGGGCAGAAATTTCCCACTATCGCTTTTCTGGTTCTAGTTTCAAAAAAAGGCAATATCCTTAAACACTCCCGGAGTTGCACAGACTAAGTGCACAAAATTTCATTGCGATTGTTCGTACGAAGTTTATAGGGAATCTGTAAAAAAATTTAAATCCCATAGAAAAACAAATTCCAACAAAATTTTCTAATGTTTCTTTCCATAAAAACCTTTTTCAGACTATTACACATATTTGCAAACAAAATTGGGAAATGGGTCAAGCCATTTTCAAGTTATGCGCTTAGCAAAAGACAACATTTAATTTTTATTTATATAGATTATGTCAAGCTTTAAGGGCAAAAGTGGACTTTGACAATGAAATTTTAATTTGGTTTAGTAAGTCGTCCCCTGAAAATGTTTTATCTGGTAAAACCATACTTTTTCCGTCTTCTGAAGTGCGACAGAATGCATTGAAATATTAGTTGGTTGTCAAATTTAATGTCAAATATTATGACTGCGTTCAGAAATTTAATTTGTGACAAAACTTAATATTTATCAATCTATATAAAACAAAATAATCTGATAGATTAACAACTGAAATTAGCTAAAGTTAAGTTTCGCGAAGCCGACCAAATTGAAAATCAGATCTATTACATTTTGTGACTATACAATTTGGTCCCATTTGCGATATTAGCACTTTTGTTGAGTTTTGGAACGCGACATTAAATCCGTCAACGCGCACGCGAAGACTATTTTGATAGATCTGATTGAATTTGAACTTTATACAGCAGTAATGAACTTCAAATTGACTCTTTGAAGTTAGGAACACACCTACATTTCTTACACAACATTGAGTGACTATAATTTAATATGAACTTTATTCAATAGCAATAAAGTTCAAATTGACTCTACATTTTATTTAGAAAACATTTATATGGGAAAAAGCAAAGGGCTGTGTTTAGGGGTTTCCCGGCAATCCCTGGACCCCCACGAACATTTCAAGACCAAGACTAGATAAATCCGTTCAGCCGTTCTCTAGTTTTAGCCATACTAACGAACAGCAATTGATTTTTATATATATAGATAGAATATGTTTTATAAATAGGAAAAAAAAATTAAGAGAAAGAGGCTCGTGTGGAGTGAGGCCAGTGAAGCTGCTCTATTGGAGTTGTGGCCATGTCGAATAGAGGAGCGTCGTGGCCAAAGAAAAAACTGTCACGTATATGGTGAGAAAGCGGATGAGCTGCAGAAGTTGGCCTTTCCATATAGCCCGCGCGCTATACACGTTAAATTAAAAAATTAGTGCAAGGAGAAATAGCTGCTGCTTCCGCAAATTTTGTAAAATTAAGCACTGATAATTTTGAATCAAAAATCGGTCGCACTGACTCCAAGAGCTCCATATTTCTACTATATGCAAGCAAAATTTCTTTTAAACCAAAATTTGCATCCATTTTGAAAATTTACAAACACAAATATTCACAAAACAAATAAAAACAATGTTTTTTCCAGCTGTCAAATGATAATTGAGTCAGCTAAATTGAGTATGTGTGAACACTAAATTTAATTGCTCAATTAAAATTAAATTGACTCAATTAAAAATGCATGTCTGAACACAGTATAAGCCAATTAATAAATTGAGCAATTACTAGTTAATTGTATCAATAATTGCGTAAAACTCGAAATGCAACCCTGGTCATAAGTATTATTATTAAGAACTGTGTTCAGTGAGCAGCAAAATTTGCTATAATGGCGAGCCAAATGTCAAAAAATATACATACATATAAACAAAACAAACTGAACAGACTGAAGTCCAATAAATAAATAAATAAACAAAAAAGAAATTGCTGGTGAAAAAGGCAAGTTTTTCTTAATTCATAAATAAATTTAGTAACAAACATCTTTTATAAATAGGTAGAGGCTCACGTGGAGTGAGGCCAGTGAAGCTGCTTTATTGAAGTTGTGGCCATGTCGACAGGGCTGTCAGATATTGCGATTTCTCGCCAAATATGGCGATTTTTCAACTTGCTTGGCGTCTAAATTTTTGGTTTGGCGACATGGCGATAAATAAATTTGTTGGACGATTTGAATTAAATTGAAACTCAACATTTTTGTAATTCAGCAAAATAAGTTTGTTGAAGGAGTAGTTTAAAAAAATAAATCCTACCAAAACTCGTCTGCAAGAAATAAAATCGGCTGGATTTTGATGATTTTTCTTATATTTTTCTTATATTTTGAATTTGGATAAAAAAACTTGTAAAAAATAATTTTTGGCGACTTTATTTCTACTTTTGGCGATTTTCTGCTAAATTAATATACGATTAGTTTGTAAAAATTTATATTAAAAAAAGTTTTATATAAAATCAAATTTATTATCAAATATTTATTAAAAAAAACTACATAAAATTTATTTTGGCGACTTTTGGAGATTTTTAAAATCAATTTGGCGAAATAGGCCAGAAAAAATCTAACAACCCTGATGTCGAATAGAGGAGCTTCGTGGCTAAAGAAAAAACTGTCACGCATATGCTGAGATGGCTTTCCATACAACCCGCGAGTTACGTACCCACTCTATATCTAATAGTAGTTGCTGGTAAAGTGTAGTGAACCTAATAGCTTCAATTACATCTTTAAATTCCGTTCCCACACTTTGCCAGACAGTAACATCAGCATTTATATAAATATGTTTATGTTGCTTACCTTTAATTAAATATAAGTTTAAAGTTACATTTTTGGAATCCCACATTTTGGTGGAATGATTTTATATTATTATATTTTTATATTTTAATGTTCAGTCTTAAGATTCATTCAATAAAGGACAGTTGTTCAAAAGAACATCCGTCACTAGAAATCAAATGTTTGCTTTAGTTTTATTTCAAAATAAATACAAAAGGCAAATATAATTCGCGCGATGTACATGTTAAATTACAAAATGTTATTTATTTCTTTTAGTTTTTATAAATAAACGGTACCTGTTACTATAAATATGTACACATGTATGTAACAATGTTTTTTTCAGCTGTCAAATGATAATTGAGTCAGCTAAATTAAGTATGTGTGAACACTAGATTTAATTGCTCAATTAAAATTAAATTGACTCAATTAAAAATGCATTTCTGAACACAGTATAACTATACAAATTTTAAGTGTATATACATTTTAAGTGTATATAAATCTAAATATAATTATTAGGCCCGACCAGTATCGGACATAAACTTAGTGATAGTAATTAATAATACATAAACTTCGTATTAAGCACAATAATTATTTTCAAGAAGTATCATTTGGGGTGCTGAGTATTAGAGCCCTTGTGTCCCTCTTTTTTAAGCGGATGTGTCCAGTAAAGTTCAAGATATTACGAGCAAGCGGATTAGGATGTGACTCGAGTTTTGTTAAATATTTACCTGCGTATTTTGCGATTTCTTCAGTCACTAGTGGCATGTTTAAATCTCGATGTATATTTGAATTTTTGATGTACCATGGAGCCGCTGTTATCAAACGTAAAATTTTATTTTGCCGTCGTTGGATTCTATCCACATTTGAAGCTGAAGCAGTGCTTCATAGCTGAATTCCGTAGCACTATATTGGCTTCAAAAGCGACTTGTATATCAAAAGTTTGCAGTCTAGACTGAGTGTTGAATTTCTGTCAATCAACCAATGTATTTGAGTTAACTTAAGTTTCATTTGAATTAGTTTAGCGTCAATATGATGCTGCCATGTAAGCCTTCGATCAAGGTGTATACCAAGGTTTTTGCACTTGAGAATGTTGATGAATATTTTGATTCGAATGGGGGAACACGTATATTTTCTTAAGGTAAACGTTATATGAACACACTTTTGTTCATTTACTTTAATTCTCCATAAGTTCAACCATCTTTCAAGCTGGGTAATGTGAGCTTGGAGATTGCGGGATGCCTCATCAGGGTTTTTGTGCATACTCATACAGGCTGTATCATCGGCAAATGTAGAAGTGTGGATGTTATTGCTCACAGGCATATCACAAGTATATATTAAATACAAGACTGGCCCCAGAATACTACCCTGTGGCACACCAGAAGATATAGATTCGGGCACACTTATGAAGTCTCCTTCCACAACAGTAAACTTCCTATCAACAATATAACTTTCCAAAAGTTTTTCTATATTTATTGGCAAATATGTCTTCAATTTTAAAAATAGGCCTTCGTGCCATATTTTTTCAAATGCCTGAGAAACAACAATAAAAAGGGCAGAACAATACTTCTTTTCTTCAAAAGTCCTCCTTATAACTTGAACCAATTTATGCGTTTGCTCAATAGTGCTATGCTGACTTCTAAAGCCAAATTGATGGTCCGGGATGCACCCATTATCAGCTAAAATTGTGGACAATTTAGTGATGAGCAGCTTTTCGAAAAGTTTTGAGACTGTTGATAGTAAGCTTATAGGCCTATATGACTCAGCCTTGGTAAGATCTTTGCCCGGCTTCGGAATCATTTTAATCTTGGCAAGTTTCCAGTTACTGCATTCGCAAAATGGCATTAAAAATAAATAGCAGGATTCTTATTGCAATATGAGGCAAGTTCGTCAGCATCTTGTTACTAATTCCGTCAATACCTGGAGCTTTCTTCGGATTTAGTTCAGCAATTAGTTTTTGTACATCGCGCATCTTAAACTTTATGGGTCGCGGGAGTAGAGCAACTACACTTGGCAAATCAGCAACACCAGTACATGTGTTTGGGGTAAATACGTATCTTAAAAGATTAGCAAATATGTTACCTTTTTCAGTATCGCTTCTTGCCCAACCTCCGGTAGATGTGCGCAGAGGTGGTTTCAGCTCAACGGGGGTTTTCAGCTTTCTAGCAGCGCGCCACAGAGAGTAATTAGATGCTGGTGTGACATCAAGACCTTCCAGATAATTTTCAAGAGATACAGTTTTTTCAATTGCAAGTAACTCTTGGAGTCGTTTAGTGCACTCTTTAAATCTGATTTTAAGTTGTGGTGATCTGTGCTGTTGCCATTCCCTTCTAGCTCTTCTTTTTTCACACACGACACGTTCAATATCGGTAGAATAAATTTTATTAAATCCAGTCTGCGGATGGGAGGTAGTAGCATGTTCAGCAGCCTGTGTAATCATTTCGTTAATGTTGGCGATGTTAGCTTCAATATCCTCGGGTGTTCTTAGCGTAATGTTTTCCGTGCAATGACTACTAAGATAGTTTTTGAATCGCAGCCAATTTACACGACTGATCATCTTCACATACGAGTGAGGTAAAACACTTCTCTGTGGGCTACAGATTGTAACGATCGTGGGAGAGTGATCGGACGAGAGATATAAAGAAGCTTCAACGTTAATTAATTCTCTAGAAATGTTTTTCATGACGCCAAAATCTATGACATCCGGAATTTTATTTATGTCAGTAGGCCAGTAAGTAGGCTCCCCACTCGAAATGAGTTGTTATTGCGTTTTGAAATTTTTTAAACAGAAATCAGATCAGGAAGGCATTTTCGTCAAAAGTATTAATACCTGTATTTTAGTCTGAGTGGCCCTTAAATGATATAGCTAATGTTCATTTTTTTTAATGCATATTTTTATTTATTGTATCTTCATATATGAACTAACAATAAGTATTCAAATCTTAAATCTAAAAATATAATTAGGCCCGACCATTTTCGGACATAAGCTTAGTAATAGTTATATATAATACATAAGTAGTGATAGTCAAAAGGAAAAAAATAAAAGTATTTTCAAGAAGTCCCATCTGGAGTGATATGAATAAGAGCCCTTGTGTCCCTCTTTTTTAGGCGGATGTGTCCAGTAAAGTTCAAAATATTACGGGCAAGCGGATTAGGATGTGACTCGAGTTTTGTTAAATATTTGCCTGCGTATTTTGCAATTTCTTCAGTCACTAGTGGCATATTTAAATCACGATGTATATTTGAATTTTTTATATACCATGGAGCCAATGTTATTAACCGTAAAATTTTGTTTTGCTTTCGTTGGATTCTCTCGACATTAGAAGCTGAAGCTGTGCCCCATAACTGTATTCCGTAGCACCATATTGGTTTCAAAATCGACTTGTATATTAAAAGTTTACAATCTAGACTGAGTGTTGAATTTCTACCAATCAGCCAATGTATCTGAGTTAATTTCAGTTTCATTTGTGTTAGCTTTGAGTCAATATGGGGCTTCCATGTAAGCCGTCGATCAAGGTGTATACCAAGGTATTTTACGTGTGAATGTTGAAGAACAACTTGATTGTTGATTCGAATTGGCGAACAAGTATCTCTTCGCAGGGTAAATGTTACCTGGACAAACTTTTGCTCGTTTACTTTGATTCTCCATAAATTTAACCATAGTTCCAGTTGTGTAATATGTTCTTGTAGATATCGGGAAGCCTCGTGAGGGTTTTCGTGCATACTAAGGCAGGCTGTATCATCGGCAAACGTAGATGTATGGATATTGGTGCTCAAAGGCATATCACAAGTGTAAATCAAATACAAAACTGGCCCCAGTATGCTCCCCTGTGGCACACCGGATAATATAGACTCAGGCACACTCATGAAGTCTCCTTCCACAACCGTAAACTTCCGGGTAGTAATATAACTTTCTAATAGTTTCAGAAAATTTATTGGTAAATATGATTTCAATTTTAAAATAAGACCTTCATGCCACACTTTATCAAATGCCTGAGAAACGTCGATAAACAGCGCAGAACAACACTTCTTTTCTTAAAATTTTCTTCTTATAAATTGAACCAATCTATGAGTTTGTTCGATAGTGCTATGCTGACTTCTAAAACCAAATTGATGGTCCGGTATGCACCCACTACTAACTAGAATTGGGGACAATTTTGTCATGAGCAGTTTTTCGAAAAGTTTTGACATTGTTGATAGCAGACTTATTGGCCTGTATGACTCAGCCTTGGTAAGGTCTTTGCCCGGCTTTGGAATCATTTTGACTTTGGCAAGCTTTTAGCTGTTTGGATAATACTCCAGTCGTAAAATGGCGTTAAAAATAAATAACAGGATTCTAATTGCAATACGGGGCAACTTTATTAGCATCTGGTTACTAATTCCATCAATACCCGGAGCTTTCTTCGGGTTAAGTTCAGCAATTAGTTTTTGTACATCACACGTTCTATATTTTATGGGTCGAGGGGGTAGCGCCACTACATTCGGCAAATCAATAACACCAGTACATGAGTTAGGGGTAAATACTGATTTTAAATGCTCAGCAAATATTTTACCTTTTTCAGTATCGCTTCTTGCCCAACCCCCTGTAGATGTACGCAAAGGTGGTTTAAACGCAACAGGTGTTTTAAGCTTTCTAGCAGCGCGCCATAAAGAGTAATTAGATGATGGTGTGACATCAAGATTTTCCAGCTAGTTTTTAAAAGATGCAGTTTTTTCAAATGCAAGCAAGTCTTGGAGTCGTTTAGTGCACTCTTTAAATCTGATTTTATGTTGGGGCGATCTGTGCTGTTGCCATTCCCTTCTAGCTCTTCTTTTTTCACTTACGAGACGTTCAATATCCGTAGAATAAATTGTATTAAATCCATTCTGCGGGTAGGAGGTAGTCGCATGTTCAGTAGCCTGTTTTATATTTTTGATAAGATTGCCAATGTTAAATTCAATATCTTCGGATGTTTTTAGCGTAATGTTTTCCGTACAATGAGTACTGAGATATTTTCTGAACCCCAGCCAATTAACACGGTTGATCGTCTTCACATACGGGTGAGGTAAGTCACTACTTAGTGGGCTATAAATTGTAACGATCGTGGGAGAGTGATCGGAGGAAAGATCTTGAGACGCTTCAACATGAACTAATTCCCTAGAAATATTTTTCATGACTCCAAAATCTATAACATCCGGAATTTTTTGTATGTCCGTAGGCCAGTAAGTGGGCTCCCCACTCGAAATAACGTCCAAGCCCATTTTTGAAATTGTGTTGAACAATGCCCGACCTCTAGGTGTAATAAGACGCGAACCCCAGAACGTATGTTTTGCATTGTAATCGCCAGCTGCTACGAAGCAAGGGAGAAGGGATTTGTAGAAATCCTCGTATTGGTCCTCAGTAATTGCGAATCTAGGAGGGGAGTAAATTGATGAAATGACAAAATTAGTGCAAAAATTTTCGACATAAATATTCGGCGCTTGTAAATGTTCTTCGCAAATGTTGTCAATAACATAATGCTGGAGTCTTGACTTTATTAAAATTGCTGATCCACCGCATGCTCTTCCTCTCGGGTCCTTTGAATCATATAAGGTGTAGCCATAAATTTTAAAAAGGCTTCTCGAAGTCAAATGAGTCTCAGAGACCAACATTATATCAATATTTTTTTCCGTGAGGAAGTGCTCAAGTTCATTTTTATGTTGGCGAATGCCGTTTGCGTTCCAGAAACGCATTTTTAACGTGTTCATGGTTTGTTAACTAAAGCTTGAAGCAATGTATTCTGCATTCGCAGCATTTCTTGCATCATGCTAGTCATATTTGTTGTAAAATTGTTTATAGTTTGCACCAGATTTTCAATAGTAGCTTCAATGCGATTAAAATAATAAAGCCTGAGTTTGTATTTGTTGAAGTATTTGGCCGTGAAACATTTTGTGTGGGAATACAGCTTGTCTTTGCAGCATCGGCATACGATACACGTGAATTAACTGGTTGGCTCACTTGGGCAAGAGTGGCGGAGTAAGTGTTTGCTGTTTGTGCTGGAGCTACTTTAGGTTTTTGCCCCATAGTCTTTTTAACGAAGGAATATACAGGACATCCTCTATAGTTAGCGGTGTGATTACCTCCACAATTACTGCATTTTGTTTTATTTTTTTCAAATTCAGAAACCATTTTGCGGAAATCTGTTTCGTCATAAATTTGAATTTTCGTTTCATCGATATTGCCACGTTTTATTGGAACAATGTGAAATTTATTCTCACCAATGACCGAAATTAATTTCTTAATAAGAGCGTTTGAATTGTTTTCTCTCAAATAGATTGGTGGCGGCTTGGAGGTTTTGTTCGCGGATATATCAGGTGTGTCGTTGTCATCTTGCAATATTTGAAAACGATTAGTGGAGGATGCGCTGTTCATATAAAATTTTATTGCAGTATTTTAAGTTTTACTGCCTCCTACTAGATTTTGGCATCGCTTTAATAATACTTTTTAAGTTACATCTTTATACAAGTTTTATGCAAAATAATTTTAAATATCGGTATATTGAGGTGAATCCGATCTAAAACAGTACTGTTACAATGTTGATTCACATTGTTAAATTTCCCTAGAACACACATTTACGTATCGCTATCTTTATACACAAGGTGTTTTAGTCAATTTTTTTTTTCAAATATAAATGTATTGGGCATATTTCGATAAATTGGAAGATCATCTATCGAAACATGAAAAAAATCGATTTAAAAGAGTGAGTTGGTGCATTTCTATATTAAGGTATATTTCCATATACAGTATTTTTCGGTTAATTGACCCTACGGTTAATTGGTTTCCACGCTTAATTGAACCACATGATCGGGCAAAAAAATATTGCATACGCAAACACATGTAAATTTCCTCGGATAATTGAACCCGGTTAATTGATTTTCCCGCTTAATTGGTTCAAAATTCATGTCATCAAAAATAAAGTTCCTCTTACTTTTACCCGGTTAATTGCATTATTATTGAAAAATAATCTGGCATTTTTGCACAATGATCTCGAAAAGTGTGAATATGTACAACATGAATTTATTTGTTCCTTTTTTTTATTTTTTAAGCACTATATAATATTTTAATACTTACGTGAATGGAAGAGCTGTATGTATATGCATATGAATTGTTTTTATTCTTTAAGTTTTATGTTTTTTTTTTTTTGTAAAACCAATATATGAATTGTTTCTTACTTTATAAATTTTATTTTTTTGTAAAACTAATGTGCACATAAATAGTGCATTTAATAGGTCTGTCTGCGTACACATATTTTGCATCATTTTGTGCAAAATGTTGCAAAATCTTGCAAAATGTTGTCTGCAGCGAGAGAGCCAAAAAGAGAATTTTTTGACAGTTGGAAGTTAGAGAACTTGCAAAATGTTGCTGGAGAAATTTCCGCTTGCAAGATTTTGCAACTAGTTTGACCAGCTGTTTTTATTTACTGTTTGAATGAAATAATTTTTGTGAAATTAAAATAAAAATTGAAATTTAACAATGGCAGAGGTAAGTAGTTAGAATTGTGTTGATTTTTAACGTTTATAATAAATTATAATAAACAAAACATTTTATTTCATGCTAGAAACGTCCAAATATATTTAATTAATAATTTTTTAATTTACCGCGAGAATTCACTTTTGTGTACACATATCGTCAGTTGGTTTCTGGCTTGCGGCACAGTATATTCAAAATACATTATGTCTGCAGCAAACCAGAAACCAACCGACGATATGCTAAAATTCTTTTGCTTTGTTATTTCAATTGTTTACACACCGATCAGCTGTTTTCTTGCAAGATTTCACTGAATACTGTCTGCGTACTTTTTGAGATATTTTCAGCAGACAGAGTAAAATTGGTCTTACTCTCCCAAAAAAATTTACTGAGTATTTGCTACTGGAAGAGTACGCAGGCAGACCTAATAGTACATATGTACTTACAATAATAAATACCTGCGTATACACATATACATATGTAAATTTTTTTCCTGTTACTTGCATTTTTTTCGTTTAAGGTAAAAATAAATTATTTTGAAAAACTTAAAGTGTACATATGCGATTTCTTTTAATTCATTAGTAGTTCCAATTATGCGTGATTTCTGTAATTGAACAAACTGTTCAATTAAACGGGATTCTTGTAATTGAACGAATTGTTCAATTAAGCGGGTATCGGCTAATTGGTTCCCCGGTTAATTGAACAAAAAGTTGTGCAAATTTTGATGTGCAATTAACCGAAAAATACTGTATACAGCACTCATTGCGCTGATTTATACGCGATTAATTGTGCTGGCATAACATGCCAGTTTGTAGGCAAGAGAGGCAAAGAGAGGGGTTTTGTGTTTGGCATAATTTTTCAACCAGCTACAACCCCGCATTAGCAGCACAAAACCAATACACAGACAACTTAAAAAACAGCAAATGTTAAATGAATACGAAAAACACTAAACCACACAAAACTGTGTATACGTATACATTTTATACCAGATGAATTAGTCTCGTGTAATTTGGAAAAGAGCAAAAATTGTGCGGCTTAAAAACTGTTCTCGTGTAAACTACCTCATTCAGTCTAAAGGCCTCGTTAGCCGGCTGTAGAAATCGTAGATGTAATGTAAATGTAATGTAAATGTTTGAACGCTTATAGAATGCTTAAAAACGTGTCATGTGTTTTCGACACAAACAAAAAAACTTCCTTCTGTACACATCCATACATGCTAATTGCTTTGTGCCCAGCAAACACTCATTTTTGATTTTAAATTGCGAGTTATTTGAAGTCAAACGTGAAAGTTCATATAATATTTAAATTCATGGAATTAATTTTGATTGAAATGTATATGAATTAAGTGATCATATATACATATGTATGTATGCATTACTGCTTGTAAGTTAATAATATATAAAATGGTAATGTTTCAATTAATCCAAGATTTCTTTAATAATTTCGCTGAAGCTATTATAATTTACTTTCTTTTGATGGCAAGTTTTATACTGTTGAAAAAAAGTAATGGAGTTTTTTAAATAAGACATCTTTTATAATGAAAATGTGCCTAGAGGTTTTAAAAAATTATTATTTTATGTAAAAGAACTCAATTGTAATAATTTTAATAGCAGCTGTAACGCTTAAGCCTCTAACCGTAATATTTGCCTATAACTACAAGTAGCAAAACAGATTTTGAGCAATTTCATCGGAAAGACGAAGTGCTTGACTCCTTAATTTCCAGGAATTCCTATGGTAGCACCTCAATCATATAAAAACATTATTATATATCCACTTTATCGTGTTATTCTTTTCTTATTAATGTTCGTACCTCCTAATAATAATTAATTTTATTCACAAACAATATACATTTACATACATATGTATATTTTTGAACAAGAACACATATATACTACTTTTTGTTTGCTGGGTGTTTATCAGTATAACAAATTTAAATAAAATGCGCAACAGCTGTTCGAAACATTGATGGGAGTTTAATATCTTC
Source organism: Tachina lurida (assembly GCA_944452675.1). Lineage (NCBI taxonomy): Eukaryota > Metazoa > Arthropoda > Insecta > Diptera > Tachinidae > Tachina > Tachina lurida. The sequence goes on along the minus strand of OX101755.1, from coordinate 42,969,214 downwards.
ACATTATTTTTGATTGTGTGGAAAAAGTACGAAAATTATTTAAATGGTATCAAATCATTATTTTATACTTACAAACAATTTAGTGAAATTACAATTTAGCTTCATATGTATACAGACATACATTACAACGTATTATAATTATAAAAATATTTATATTTTTATTATCATTATAATTATTATGATTAAACGCACATATTATAATTTTTTTTGGTATTATTAAATAAAAATAGTTTTTGTGCGCTTGTTCGCACAAATGTACTATATGTATGTTACATATTCATACATATATGTATATGTATATTAACAAAAAAATAAAGAAATACGATTAGCAGTCTGTGGTAAGATTTTATAAAGAAAAACACTTTATTAGAAAACTAAATTTATTAAATATGTCATGTACGTATACAAATTTAGCAACTCAAAAGTTTAAATTATCAAAGGAAACAAAAGTACCAAAATAGGGCTATTGTGCCAAACTCTCATTCAATATACATACATCCCATCACTGTCTACAAATGTCACGTAACGTCGTCATGAAATTCTATTTTCTGCAGGTTCAGACGTTACATTTACGTGACATTTCAGTCAGGTAAGCATTTGCATATGTTTTCATGCAACAGATTCGATCAGCTGACACATTTACATTTACAGTTCTACATTTACAGTCGGGTAATTCTGCCTTAATGGTTCAATTAGACGTTCAGTTCTAGTTGAAGCTTCATAGTGAACAGACGTTATAGCGGATTTTTTTTTACATACATACGAAACAAAAATAAAAATATAAAAAAACAACAAAATCATACAAGATTCACCTTGATAAATAAGCTTATTGGCTTACTAATATTTTTACATAGCAAGAGATAACTAAAACAAAACAACCGCAAACAAACACAAAAAAAGTACCCCTGAGGAATACTCTATATGAGTACCTCAAAGGATAAAAATTGTGAAGTGAGTTCTAACGGCAGAAATGCCTCTTTTACTGTGAGTTCTGAAACTCTTACTGAAAACATTAAAAATCAAAAATCAAATGATATCCTTTTTCGAACGGAAAAGCCACTTTTTCGTCAGCGATCAACTTCGCTTTGCCCAATGCCAACTAGTGAATCGTTACCATTACAATTGCCTAGTACTTCTTCATTTAAGTCAGCGATATCATCCGCTTTGGGCTCGCGTTCATCACTTAACCAAGTTATCAATACAGATAACAGTAGTTCAAAACTAAAGGTACAAGTAAAAATGGACAGATATGTATATTACCGTGGGCGAAGCCCAAATTCTTCTAAAATTTCATCTGATCCAAAGATGTCTAGGAATAACAGCGCATCCTCTATCAATCGTCAAAATCGTTTTTCATTATTGCAAAACAAAAACAACAAGCCCGCTGCATCATCGCAAAAGTCTTTTAAGCCACCACCTATTTATCTGAGAGAAAAACATTCTAACGCGCTTCTAAAAAAACTACTGTTGACCATTGGTGAAAATACTTTTCACATCATTCCAATTAAACGACGTAATATTGATGAAACTAAAATCCAAATATATGATCAAAAAGATTTCTGAAAAATTTTTAGTGAATTTGAAAAAAATAAAACAAATTTTTACACATACCAACTCAAGAGTGCTAAAGGCCTACAGATAGTATTAAAGGGCATAGATTCATATGTTGAACCTGAAGAAGTAAAATGTGCACTTATCGACCACGGATTCAAGTTAAAAAATTGTTACCAACAGAGAAAAGGTCCCCCAACCCCTATTTCGAGTTGAACTGGAGCCGAATGAAAAATCACAGTTGAAGAACCAAGTAATGAAATGACAAAATTAGTGCAAAAATTTTCGACACAAATATTCGGCGCTTGTAAATGTTCTTCGCAAATGTTGTCAATAACATAATGCTGGAGTCTTGACTTTATTAAAATTGCTGATCCACCGCATGCTCTTCCTCTCGGGTCCTTTGAATCATATAAGGTGTAGCCATAAATTTTAAAAAGGCTTCTCGAAGTCAAATGAGTCTCAGAGACCAACATTATATCAATATTTTTTTCCGTGAGGAAGTGCTCAAGTTCATTTTTATGTTGGCGAATGCCGTTTGCGTTCCAGAAACGCATTTTTAACGTGTTCATGGTTTGTTAACTAAAGCTTGAAGCAATGTATTCTGCATTCGCAGCATTTCTTGCATCATGCTAGTCATATTTGTTGTAAAATTGTTTATAGTTTGCACCAGATTTTCAATAGTAGCTTCAAGGCGATTAAAATAATAAAGCCTGAGTTTGTATTTGTTGAAGTATTTGGCCGTGAAACATTTTGTGTGGGAATACAGCTTGTCTTTGCAGCATCGGCATACGATACACGTGAATTAACTGGTTGGCTCACTTGGGCAAGAGTGGCGGAGTAAGTGTTTGCTGTTTGTGCTGGAGCTACTTTAGGTTTTTGCCCCATAGTCTTTTTAACGAAGGAATATACAGGACATCCTCTATAGTTAGCGGTGTGATTACCTCCACAATTACTGCATTTTGTTTTATTTTTTTCAAATTCAGAAACCATTTTGCGGAAATCTGTTTCGTCATAAATTTGAATTTTCGTTTCATCGATATTGCCACGTTTTATTGGAACAATGTGAAATTTATTCTCACCAATGACCGAAATTAATTTCTTAATAAGAGCGTTTGAATTGTTTTCTCTCAAATAGATTGGTGGCGGCTTGGAGGTTTTGTTCGCGGATATATCAGGTGTGTCGTTGTCATCTTGCAATATTTGAAAACGATTAGTGGAGGATGCGCTGTTCATATAAAATTTTATTGCAGTATTTTAAGTTTTACTGCCTCCTACTAGATTTTGGCATCGCTTTAATAATACTTTTTAAGTTACATATTTATACAAGTTTTATGCAAAATAATTTTAAATATCGGTATATTGAGGTGAATCCGATCTAAAACAGTACTGTTACAATGTTGATTCACATTGTTAAATTTCCCTAGAACACACATTTACGTATCGCTATCTTTATACACAAGGTGTTTTAGTCAATTTTTTTTTCAAATATAAATGTATTGGGCATATTTCGATAAATTGGAAGATCATCTATCGAAACATGAAAAAAATCGATTTAAAAGAGTGAGTTGGTGCATTTCTATATTAAGGTATATTTCCATATATACAGCACTCATTGCGCTGATTTATACGCGATTAATTGTGCTGGCATAACATGCCAGTTTGTAGGCGAGAGAGGCAAAGAGAGGGGTTTTGTGTTTGGCATAATTTTTCAACCAGCTACAACCCCGCATTAGCAGCACAAGACCAATACACAGACAACTTAAAAAACAGCAAATGTTAAATGAATACGAAAAACACTAAATCACACAAAACTGTGTATACGTATACATTTTATACCAGATGAATTAGTCTCGTGTAATTTGGAAAAGAGCAAAAATTGTGCGGCTTAAAAACTGTTCTCGTGTAAACTACCTCATTCAGTCTAAAGGCCTCGTTAGCCGGCTGTAGAAATCGTAGATGTAATGTAAATGTAATGTAAATGTAAATGTTTGAACGCTTATAGAATGCTTAAAAACGTGTCATGTGTTTTCGACACAAACAAAAAAACTTCCTTGTGTACACATCCATACATGCTAATTGCTTTGTGCCCAGCAAACACTCATTTTTGATTTTAAATTGCGAGTTATTTGAAGTCAAACGTGAAAGTTCATATAATATTTAAATTCATGGAATTAATTTTGATTGAAATGTATATGAATTAAGTGATCATATATACATATGTATGTATGCATTACTGCTTGTAAGTTAATAATATATAAAATGGTAATGTTTCAATTAATCCAAGATTTCTTTAATAATTTCGCTGAAGCTATTATAATTTACTTTCTTTTGATGGCAAGTTTTATACTGTTGAAAAAAAGTAATGGAGTTTTTTAAATAAGACATCTTTTATAATGAAAATGTGCCTAGAGGTTTTAAAAAATTATTATTTTATGTAAAAGAACTCAATTGTAATAATTTTAATAGCAGCTGTAACGCTTAAGCCTCTAACCGTAATATTTGCCTATAACTACAAGTAGCAAAACAGATTTTGAGCAGTTTCATCGGAAAGACGAAGTGCTTGACTCCTTAATTTCCAGGAATTCCTATGGTAGCACCTCAATCATATAAAAACATTATTATATATCCACTTTATCGTTTTATTCTTTTCTTATTAATGTTCGTACCTCCTAATAATAATTAATTTTATTCACAAACAATATACATTTACATACATATGTATATTTTTGAACAAGAACACATATATACTACTTTTTGTTTGCTGGGTGTTTATCAGTATAACAAATTTAAATAAAATGCGCAACAGCTGTTCGAAACATTGATGGGAGTTTAATATCTTCACATTATTTTTGATTGTGTGGAAAAAGTACGAAAATTATTTAAATGGTATCAAATCATTATTTTATACTTACAAACAATTTAGTGAAATTACAATTTAGCTTCATATGTATACAGACATACATTACAACGTATTATAATTATAAAAATATTTATATTTTTATTATCATTATAATTATTATGATTAAACGCACATAGTATAATTTTTTTTGGTATTATTAAATAAAAATAGTTTTTGTGCGCTTGTTCGCACAAATGTACTATATGTATGTTACATATTCATACATATATGTATATGTATATTAACAAAAAAATAAAGAAATACGATTAGCAGTCTGTGGTAAGATTTTATAAAGAAAAACACTTTATTAGAAAACTAAATTTATTAAATATGTCATGTACGTATACAAATTTAGCAACTCAAAAGTTTAAATTATCAAAGGAAACAAAAGTACCAAAATAGGGCTATTGTGCCAAACTCTCATTCAATATACATACATCCCATCACTGTCTACAAATGTCACGTAACGTCGTCATGAAATTCTATTTTCTGCAGGTTCAGACGTTACATTTACGTGACATTTCAGTCAGGTAAGCATTTGCATATGTTTTCATGCAACAGATTCGATCAGCTGACACATTTACATTTACAGTTCTACATTTACAGTCGGGTAATTCTGCCTTAATGGTTCAATTAGACGTTCAGTTCTAGTTGAAGCTTCATAGTGAACAGACGTTATAGCGGATTTTTTTTTACATACATACGAAACAAAAATAAAAATATAAAAAAACAACAAAATCATACAAGATTCACCTTGATAAATAAGCTTATTGGCTTACTAATATTTTTACATAGCAAGAGATAACTAAAACAAAACAACCGCAAGCAAACACAAAAAAAGTACCCCTGAGGAATACTCTATATGAGTACCTCAAAGGATAAAAATTGTGAAGTGAGTTCTAACGGCAGAAATGCCTCTTTTACTGTGAGTTCTGAAACTCTTACTGAAAACATTAAAAATCAAATGATAGCCTTTTTCGAACGGAAAAGCCACTTTTTCGTCAGCGATCAACTTCGCTTTGCCCAATGCCAACTAGTGAATCGTTACCATTACAATTGCCTAGTACTTCTTCATTTAAGTCAGCGATATCATCCGCTTTGGGCTCGCGTTCATCACTTAACCAAGTTATCAATACAGATAACAGTAGTTCAAAACTAAAGGTACAAGTAAAAATGGACAGATATGTATATTACCGTGGGCGAAGCCCAAATTCTTCTAAAATTTCATCTGATCCAAAGATGTCTAGGAATAACAGCGCATCCTCTATCAATCGTCAAAATCGTTTTTCATTATTGCAAAACAAAAACAACAAGCCCGCTGCATCATCGCAAAAGTCTTTTAAGCCACCACCTATTTATCTGAGAGAAAAACATTCTAACGCGCTTCTAAAAAAAACTACTGTCGACCATTGGTGAAAATACTTTTCACATCATTCCAATTAAACGACGTAATATTGATGAAACTAAAATCCAAATATATGATCAAAAAGATTTCCGAAAAATTTTTAGTGAATTTGAAAAAAATAAAACAAATTTTTACACATACCAACTCAAGAGTGCTAAAGGCCTACAGATAGTATTAAAGGGCATAGATTCATATGTTGAACCTGAAGAAGTAAAATGTGCACTTATCGACCACGGATTCAAGGTAAAAAAATGTTATCAACAGAGAAAAGGTCCCCCAACCCCTATTTCGAGTTGAACTGGAGCCGAATGAAAAATCACAGTTGAAGAACCAAGTAAGCGTTCAGGTCGCGTACAGTGCCATAATTGTAAAGAATATGGCCATACAAAAACTTACTGTAATTTACCTACAGTTCGTGTTACCTGCGGTGCATTGCACGGTACTGCTAGCTGCACTAGGCGTAAAGATCAAGTATAAATAAAATGCTTTAAAATTTTCATTTAGCTCTTAGCTTATTTTTTAGCTTTTTTAAAAAATTCATTACCTTTTTTATCCTTTTTTTAGTCTAAATTGCGTGTTCTGTAAAAATATATTAAAGACATAAACACCGTATAAAAATTATAGTCTTTTAACATTGTAAAATAGTTTACAAAAAATACAAAATGTAAATTGTACAACAATTTTATAACAGAAATGGAAAGTTGAAAAGTAGTAGATAATGGCAGAATGGTTAGAATTACAATGGAAAAAGCTAAATTCATATTAGTGGTCAAAACACTTTTTGAGTTTTTTGGGTATAAAATTATTTGACTTGACTTTAAGCCGCATCAATTAACTTAAAACAAAATCTTGAAATAGCCTTAAGCCTGGATAACACCGATTTTCGTCGGGCCCCCTCAATAAAGTCATAAGTAATAAGCCAAAATGGCATTATTACTCAATTAATTCTGGAATAAGTCTATATGGGCTTATTACCAATGCACTGTGGCGCAATTATGTCCTTGTCTTTCAATTAGTCGATAAATTAGAGCAAATTTAGCTCTTTACTTATGACTTAGGGGTACCCTGTGGCTGAGTGGTAGTGATGCTAGCCTCTCAGTACAGAGGTCGTGGGTTCGATTCCCACCATAGACCCTGGGTGTTTTCTGCAGACAAGCTAATCGCTTTGCGGGTTGTGTTTGTTCTTTATAAAAAAAGAAACCTTATTTCAATGATCTGACGAAACTCGGTACGTTGTGCCGATAGTGTGATCCATGCTTTACCTTAAATAGCATTAATGCACTTAAAAAAACTTTCGTATTTTAGTCTAAATGTTTTTACATTTTTGAAAAGTTTTTAAGATTATTTTGTGGAAGTTTTTGTTTTGTTCTTCATTAAATCTAAAATATAATAATTAATAAATAATTTCATTAAACAAATATTCAATGTGTATAATAAAAAAATATGTTTGTGTAATATTTAATGTTAGTTTAGCAATAAGAAACTATTGAAAAGTGATCAAAGAAGTAGAAAAAAGTTTAGCTTTATTTTCTGGCCTAAAATTTAATGCTGCGAACGCAGAATACACTGCTTCGGTCATTAATTAACAAGCCATGAACACGTTAAAAATATGTTTCTGGAAGCAACGGCTAAATCTAAAACAGATTTTACTAATGAAGATGCATTAGCCCTTATTCTAAACTTGGGTCTAACAAGGAATAAATATGATATATTAAGAAAAATGAATTCTCTTTTGAGATGATTTTCGAAGAGCATCTACAATTTGGCCAACTTCCTTCGGTTTGTTTTTGGTTAAGGCTTTTCTAAAGGCATCCTTTATAAGGCCAAAAGAGTGGTTTTCAATGAGGTCCTATTGCTTTAATTTTTGGTTTCTTGGTTGAAGTTCCTCTTAAATGTGTAACTATCTCGGTTTTTAGCCATTCTTCATTTTGTTTTTGGAACTTAGTTTTGTTATAATTTAATTCTTTCCTTTTTCCAAAATTTTGACTTTTTTCAAAAAATTTGCGGGTATGTTCGCATTTATGAAAAGGCTGTCAAAAAATAAGTTAAAAATGTTGCAAACTATCCAATTAAACAAACTATAACAATTAAATCCCATAGTTAAAACTTTCAAAATCGACCATTACAACTTTTTATAAGCGCATAAGCACAAAAAATATTTTTAAAATTAGCAATTTTCGGACACTGCTGAATGTAGGGTGCATGCCCAAAATACAAAATAATTGGATTTTAGCATATTCTGAATAGATTGTTTTTAGCGCTATGTGGTTTAACACATGCACTTTGTGTTAAACAAAGTTTTTCACAAAATTGAAAATAATGAAGATACCTTTTCTTAAAAAAACATGCCTTTTTCAGGAAAATTTCAAAGTCTTGAATTCTTTGCCTTTTTCCGATTTCACGACTGCAGATATTAATAAGTTTTCTACTTATTTTTATTTAGAATTTTATCGGAAATTTAATGCTATCTTTTGATTTAAAATCCAACAATAGACTAAAAAGTTGTAGGTGAAATACTAAAAAAAGTCAAGGCAAAAAAAAATTTTTTTTTGTTAAAAGTCAAATATCTTCTGTTATGAGAGATACGAAAACACATCTAAGGACATTATTTCTTACAAATGTTGAGATTAGATCAAAACGCTTTATCTCATAAAAAATAGGATAATTATTCTAAAAGCTACAAGCGTCAGAATTTTTTTTGAGTCCCATGTTGTCAACTTAGGCCCACGGTAACTTCTTTCCAGCTTAAGCCAGACGGCTGCCAAGTCATCTGTTATAAAGTCCAAGTCCTCCTCTACGGATGTTCGAAGTTTCATATAATTCCAATGAGTAGTTTAGAAGTTCCAGATTTATTACCATTTATTTTGCAAAAGTCCCCACTGTGCGAGGTAATATTGATGAAACTAAAATCCAAATATATGATGAAAAATGTTGTTATGTACTGTAAAATACTTTGTATTCAACAAAATCTAGTTTTTATACCCTTTACCAACAAAAATGGTAAAAGGGTATATATAGGTTTGTCATTCCGTTTGTAATTTCTATAATATCAATAAGCGACCCATAAAATATATATATTCTGGATCCTTATGCATAGGGAAGACGAATAAGCGATGTCCGTCTGTCCGTCTGTCTGTACGTGAAATCGGTTTTCCGAAGCTCCCAGAAGAGCTAGAGACTTCGTTCTTGGACTGGTGTGTCAGAAATTTTCCAAAATCGATTGGTATTGAAATTCAGCAAAATCGAGCAGAGGATTGCAGAGCTGGAAAACTTAAACTTTATTTTGCCATATAAAAGTAACTACCGAAAACAAATTTTTATTTTTTTTAATAAATAAACTTATTTTACACTTCAGTACGACTAAAATTTGTATTTTAAATTAAGAAAATATAAAAAAAATTAAAAAGACGTTTCCAGGGTTGGAAAACTTTAACTTTTTGTGTTATGTAAAATTAACTATGTCTAAAACTATATTAGTATTTTCTCGAGAACCGTAAGAGCTACAGACCTGAAATTTGGACACAGTGTGTAGACGTTTGGCCGCTACAATAACAAATACATGAGAATTGGAAATTAAAGGGTGTTCCAAAACGAGCAACGAAAAATGTTAAAATCCCATGTAATATACATACAATTGTATGTATGTATATACACTTGAAATTTGTAAAGTTCGTGTATTTTTATACAGACTACAAAAATTAACACTAAAATTTGCAAAAATTTAAATTAGAGGGTGTTCCATCAGTTAATGCAATTTTGACTATGCAATTTTGACAACTAGCTGTATCTTGGAAACCGTGAGAGCAAAACTCTTGAAATTTTCAAAAACGATAAAACTAAAAAAACAAAAAATTATAAAATTGCCAAACCGAAAAAAATCGCCAAAAACAAAAAAAAATCGTCAAAACGAAAAAAAGCACCAAATTAAAAAAAAATTTAAGACTAAAATAAATCGCATAAAACGGAAAAATTGCTAAAATGAAAAAAAATCGCCAAAATTAAAGAAAATCGCCAAAATGAAAAAAATCGCCAAAATGAAAAAAATTGCCAAAACGAAAAAAAACCTAACAAACAGAAAAAAATCGCCAAAACGAAAAAAAAAATCGCCAAAATAAAAAAATCGCCAAAACAAAAAAACCCCAAAAAACAGAAAAAAATCGCCAAAATGAAAAAAAACAAAAAAAAAAAATCGCCTAAATAAAAAAAAACCCAAAAACAGAAAAAAATCCCCAAAATGAAAAAAAATCGTCAAAATGAGAAAAATTGCCAAAATGAAGAAAAGCCCAACAACAGAAAAAAATCGACAAAATGAAAAAAACAGAAAAAAACGCCAAAACGAGAAAAAACCGACAAAACTGAAAAAATCGTTTAAACTGAAAAAAACTTCAAAAAAGCAAAAGAGTCTACCTTTCGTGCGCGATTCAAAGTCGCACTTTACGGAATTTTTTAATATTAAAGGAATTAAATGAAACGTAAGTTTTTTCTTATTTCGTTTTTGTTTCGTTCACTTAACAAATTTAAAAAAACTAGATTGGTATCAATAATCAGAAAAATCCAAAATTATGACTCCAGGGTTGGAAAACTTACACTTTTTGTGTTATGTAAAATTAAATAGGTCTAAAATTTTTTTCTTTTTCTTTATAAATTGAATATATTTTATGCTTCTGAAAGAAAAGTTTGGCGTATGAAATTTGAAAAATGAAAATTACAGCTCCAAAGATGGAAACTTTAAAAAAATGATAAATTTTTTCACAAAACAAATATGTATGTATGTGTCTGTATACTATATATATATGTACGTACGTTGGTAAAGGGTATATAAGATTCGGCACAGACGAATATAGCACGGACCTGAAATTTGGACAGAGTGTGTAGACCATTGGCCGCTGCAACAACAAATACATGAGAGTTGGAAATTAAAGGGTATGCCAAAACGAGCAACGAAAAATGTTAAAATCCCATGTAATATACATACATACAATTGTATGTATATCCACTTGAAATTTGTAAAGTTAGTGTATTTTTATACAGACTACAACAATTAACACTAAAATCTAAAAAATTTTAATTAAAGGGTGTACCAAGGCACATTCACAAGGTAGTAGCGGAAATGCAGCTGAGCTATTTTTTTTTTCAAATTATAGTTCATCCGAAACTTCAAAAATTTTTTACGGAAGAGAAATTAAAAGAAAATGTTAAAAAATTTCAATATGAAAAATATTTTATTAAAATAATTCTATGAAAACAAATTTAAAAATATGAAAAAACTATTAAAAAATTGTGAGAAGTGCTAAACGTTGCAAATTTTGTTAGTGGTGGCTGCCGTGGAGAAATATTTTCAAATTAATGTGAATAATTTTTATTATTATTGTGTTAAACAAATTCTATTTTTGAAGTTTTGGATGAACTAAAACCCATGTTGTTTTTTTCTTTGTTGTATTTGTTCATTGGGTTTGTAATCCTGATATTACCTGGAAATGAATTTGCCTCGGGGTGTACCATCAGTTAATGTAATTTCGACTATGTAATTTTGATAACTTGCTGTATCTTGGAAACCGTAAGAGCAAACTTCTTGAAATTTTCAAAAACGGTAAAACAAAAAAATCTCAAAATTATAAAATCGCCAAACCGAAAAAAAATCGCCAAAATCAAAAAAAAAATCGCCAAAACGAAAAAAAGCACCAAATTAAAAAAAATTTCTAAATCGAAAATAAATCGCAAAAAACCGAAAAAAACGCCAAAATTAAAAAATCGCCAAAATTAAAAATAAATCGCCAAAATGAAAAAATCGCCAAAATTAAAAAAATCGTTAAAATTAAAAAAATCGCCAAAACGAGAAAAAAGCGAAAAATAATCAAAAAAAAATTATTTCAGCTGAAAAAACGTAAAAAAACACAGTATTAAAAAAAAGCTCAAAGCCAACGTACGGAACCCTTCGTGCGCGAGTCAAAGTCGCACTTTACTGAATTTATTAGATATACCAAAGAATATAAATCATATAGAATGCGCATCTCATACAAGCTAAAATTTTCTATGCGGGTATTTGCAGTACTACCCGTCCAGCATACACACTCTCATTTCTTTCTGCAGTGTATGCTGCGCTCACATTGCTGAGAGCGAAAGAATGTGTGTATTTATGTTTGATTTGTATTATTTTGCTTTTTTACAGTCTCGTAGACAGCGTATGCTATGATCAGCGTTGCCGTTTTGGTTACTTGTAACCAAAATTGGTTACTTTTTTTCCAATGTGTACTTGTGTACTTTTTTCCATTTTGGTTACTTTTTTTAACACAAAATTAGCAATTTTTATATGGTATTTAAATTAGAAGAGAAGATTATTTTTATAATATTCAAATTTGTTTTACATAATTAATTTTCGCTTACGATAAAATTTTACAGCCCGTATCTTAAAAGTTATAAAATATTTGGCAGTTTGATAATTCTTAACCATGGATAGGCCCATAAAATTTTAATTTAAATAAAAAGGTCTATTTTCAATTAAATCTCACTTACGATAAATATCGAAAATAAGGCTCAATACAAATACGAAACTTAAATGTAATAGCCTAAAATGTAATAGCTTAAAAACATTGCATCTGAAACAAAAAATGTGTGTATTTCTCACTATCAAACATAAATTTGTCTAATTTTCTTCCCGTTTTTTACATTCACTGCGGCCCATGAAAAAATAAAACAATTTTCATAGTTTTGAGTTGTGACTGTTTATGATTTAGTGTGCGATATGTATATATGTATATATATTCATACATCTTTGCACAGATTTGCTAGTTTCTTTTTACCATTGTTATGTTGGTGGTATGGTAGAGATCGACCGAAGGCGTTTTTTTTGACCGAAGCCGAACTTCGGCTAAAATCCTAAACTTCGGCCAAAACCGAAGCCTAAGCCGAATGTTTTAAATTTTAAAAATGATACTTGTTTTATATGAATTAAGAAAAAAGTTTGCTTTTTTGAGATCACTGAAATAGCTGTAATATCTATTGGATACATAACAAGAAAAATAAAACTATTTTGCAATTTCTAGATTGCTTTTTCATATGATCACTCACAAGAACGTCCAAGTAAAAGAAAATAGAAACCAACAGTGTTGTATTTCAAAGCAACCCTTTCAAAACGTTAAACACAATAGAAACTGTCGGCGAGCAACGACCAAAAATAATGTTATTTTTCAAGTTTGGAATGAAAAATATTCGGCTGCGGCTAATCCGCCGATTTTTTCCATATGCCGAATGTTGGCCGATTACCAATTTTTGGCCAAAGGCCGAAGCCGAAGCCGATTAATCGGTCGAACTCTATGGTATGGTTACTGCAAAATTAAAATAAATTATGGTTACTGCAAAATTAAATTCACTAGTTATTTGTTAGTGTTTCTTATGTGTATGTTTCTGACGGTGACACCATGGTTATTTCTGTTACGGAGTAAAGAAAAACACGAAATATTGATGTTACACAAGCATTTCAGAAAATCTGTTAATTTCATTTTATAATTTTTTCAATGAAAAATCAGCAAAATGCAGAGAAATCTGCAAAACTGGCAACAGTGGCGACAAGCTGTAGCAAGAACTCGAAGCTCTGTCGCTGTAGCGTACAGTGTGACCGTTTGATCGACTGAAGTAGCAAATTGCCACTTTTTCGATTGCCTTGCCTCTTTTTGTCCCCCTTTTTTTAAAGTGAATTATATAATAATACATTAAAAATAAGAACTTTAATGTAGTTGTGTCGATTTTTTTAATGTCGCCTTTTTTTTGATAAATCCTCCCCTATTTGGTGCCACTTTTTGAAAAATGTCATCGGTCACCCTGGAAGCGAATGCTCTCTCTGTGTGTGTGCTTGCGCTTTATACTTTCCCCCCGCATATGAAGCGTAACCAAAAAATGTTTAATTTTTTAGCTCAGATGCGCATCCTATATAATTTATATTCTTTGGATATACGCAAGGCTGTTTTTATTACAATAGGTTATGGGCCCAGAACCCATAAGGATATAATACTGAAGATAACTTTTGAAGTCATTTAAAAAGCTATTAATTTTAAAATTGAAAAGCAAGAAAATCCAGAATGATGAATTCACTAGCTGGACGAATTCCCTTATTGAATGGAACGAATTATGGTACGTGGAAGGCTCAAATGGAAGCTGTACTACACAAGAACAGACTGCTGAACATTGTGTTTGGTAAAGAAAAAACTCCAGTGTTAAAGGAACTCCAGAAACACCAACGGAAGCACAAAAGAAAGAATATGAACAACCTATAAAGAATGTGCAACAATATTAAGAATGGCAATAGATGTTAGTATTGTGACAATGGTGAAAAATATAAAAGGTTCTCAGGAAATCTGGTATTATCTTCAAGGAAGAAAATAGAGTGCCGTAAGTTATTAAATATGAAAATGTCCGAAAATGAGTCAATATCACAATTTTTAATCGTTTTTAATGTACATATGTGTTTCATGCATAATGGAAATGGGAATCGAAATTGATGAAGACCTTCTAGTTGTTGTTATGCTAGATGCTTTACCAGAACGTTTTTTAGCTATCAAAGCTGCTTTGAATACTGCAAATGAATTCCCAAAATTGGCTGTTTTAAAATCAAGATTGCTTGAGATTGGTGACAAAGAAGAGAAAAATGCAAGTACTTCTGCTTTCCAAGCTAAATTTAAAAAAAGTTTCGCATGATCAATCTAAAAAATCAAAAAATCAAGAAGAAGATATGTCTACAAATAAGTTTTCTTATAAATGTTTTCGATGTGGCAAAAAAGGTCATAAACAGGGCTGTCAGAAGTTTTGCGAAGAAAATCATCATTTGTCGGAAAGAAAATCATATTTTGAAGAAAAAAATCATCACAAGTCCAATTTTTTCCAATAAAAAAAGTAACAATTGACATATTTACAGTGGACAAAAAAAATATTCGACATACACCAACGTTATTTTGTTTTCATCAATAAAAAACTATTTACTATCTTATTTTACAAAAAGAACTCAGAAAGCATTTTCAAATTGTATTCAATATAAATATGAGATCATTACAGTAACAAATATAAAAATTGCATTAAATAAAACTTGGTTAAGAAATCCAAACAAAACAAGTAAGAGTGCTATATGCGCCTATGCCGAATCTTATATACCCTTCACCAACGTATGTATATGCACTTTATAGACACATACATACATATTTGATTTGTGATAACCTTTCGGTTTTTTCCGACTGAAGAATTTGATTCAAATATTTTATTTTCGATATAGTTAAATATTTTATTCTACACTATATGAACTATTTTACATTCAACCTTATTCCAGTTGTCAACATCGACGTCATGTCAATACAATACCAAAATATTAGGACTTCTTTGCTCGCTCTCAAGATATTCAAAAACCGTGCTTCTATTTAATAACCCAAAAATAGTCTTAGCATTGTACCTCCATACCAATTCTCTTGCGTGTCTCAATTTAATCATTGCAAATGATATATCGCGGTATTATGTAAACGGTTTATTCTTAAAGAATTTTTTCGATTTTGATCAGCAGAAAGGCTTGAGGGAAATGATATATGACTATAGCTATGACTGTTCTTTATCGATTAGTTTAATTTATATCTCCATTTACCAAACATTAATAAGAACTCGTTACAAGGTGTCGACTAAGGACCATCGATTTGAAACATAACTGTGCTGAGAGTATAATAAGCAACATTGCAAAAACCTTTGTTTATACTTAAATTAGATATCCATATAAAAATAAATCTTGAGTAAAGATTTTCTTAAAACATGAAATAGTCGTATGTTTAACTGAAAAAAATATGTTTTCTGGTTATTATTTACCCAAAATAATTTTTTTTTCAATTTCCAACCGTAGAACCATAATTTTGATTTTTCTGGTTTTAATACTTATTTATTTCTTTCTAAAATAAAGAATATATTTAATAACCAAGGACATAACCGGTTTTATTTAATTAGTTCAATATATCACAAAAGTGTACCAAAGTATTCCAACCCTGGAATCACCTTTTAGATTTTTCTGGTTCCTTATACACAATCTTGTCCTTTAAAAAATATATAAAATATGTTAAGTGAACAAAGAAAATAAGGAATTAAGAAAAGAATTAGTTTTATTTAGTTACTTTAATATGCAAAATAAAATCAAATTTTCCAGCTCTGGAGTTTTTATATTTCTAATCGTCTATACCAAACGTTTCTTTTCGAGACATAAAATAAGTATATTGAATTTATAAAGAAGAAGAAGAAGAACAATTAATTAGACCTAGTTATTTTTATATATCACAAAAATTGTAAGTTTCCCAACCCTGGAATCATCTTTTTAGATTTTTCGGTTTTCTTACACCAATATTTTTCGTTTCAGAATGTAAGATATGTTTAATTTATAGAGAAAAGGGTAAAATTACTTTTAGTAGATTAATTTTATATAACAAAAAAGTTAAAGTTTTCAAACTCTGGAGACGTCTTTTTGATTTTTTATTTATTTTTCACATTTTTAATACCAATTTTGTTGGTACTGAAATGTTAGATGAGTATATTTAACAAAAAACATAAAAATTAGTTTTAGCTAGTTACTTTTATATGGCAAAATCAAGTTAAAGTTTTCCAGCTCTAAAACCGTCTGCTCGATTTTTCTGATTTTCAATATCAATCTATTTTGGACCATTTCTGACACACCAGTCAAAGACCGAAGTCTCTAGCTTTTTTTGGAGCTTGGGAAAACCGATTTCACGTACACCAGATGGACGGACAGACGGACATCGCTTATTCATCTTCCCTACGCATAAGGATTCAGAATTTATATATTTTATGTGTCGCATATTAATATTGTGCAAATTACACACGGAATGACAAACCTATATATACCCTTTTCTATTTTTGGTAAAGAGTATAAAAAATCATCATTCGAGAAAAAAATCTCTTAAAATATTTTGGTCCAAAAATCATCAAAAATATGATAAAATCATCATTCTGGCAGCACTGGTCATAAAGCCAAAAAATTTAAGACATATGTTGAAACTGCCAGACATGTAAGGCAAAATGTCAAACATAAAATTGTAAATGAAGTATCAGTAACTGTGACAGAAAAGGCATTTTGTAGTAATTCTCAAGAAACTTGGATGATTGACAGTGGTGCTTCATCCTAGCAGATGATAACGAATTGAACATCAGGGGCATAGGAAAGGGCGAAATAATTGCAAACGTAGCTTTAACTTTAGTCGCCTTGAAGCTACTATTGAGAATCTGGTTAATAAGCAACTTTACAACAAATATGACAAACATAATGCAAGAAATGCTGAGAATGCAGAATACTCTGCTTCAAGCATTAGTTAACAAGCCATGAATACGTTGAAACTATGTTTCTGCAACGCAAACTAAAAATATATTCCTGGAACCCAAACGGCATTCGCCAACATACAAATGAACTTGAGCACTTCCTCACGAAATAAAATATTTATATAATGTTGGTTTCAGAGACTCATTTGACTTCAAGAAGTCTATTCAGAATTAATGGATACACTTTATATGATTTAAAAGACCCAAGAGAAAGAGCTTGCGGGGATCAGCAATTTTAATAAAGTCAAGACTCAAGCATTTTATTATTGACAACACTTGTGAAGAACATCTACAAGCAACGAATATTTGTGTCGAAAATTTTTGCACAAATTTTGTCATATCATCAATTTACTCCCCTCCTAGGTTCGCAATTACTGAGAATCAATACGAGGATTTCTACAAATCTCTCGGCCCTTGTTTCGTAGCAGCTGGCGACTAAAATGCCAAACATACGTTCTGTGGTTCGCGGCTTTTTACACCCACAGTTCGAGAGTTGTTCAATACAATTTCCAAAATGGGCTTGGACGTTATTTCGAGTGGGGATCCCACTTACTGGCCTACTGCCATACATAAAGTTCCGGATGTTATAGATTTTGGCGTCATGGCAAATATTTCTAGCGAATTAATTCACGTTGAAGCTTACCTAGATCTATCGTCCGATCACTCTCCCACGATTATTACAATCTGTAGCCCACTGAGAAATGCTCTACGAGTACCTCACTTATATGTGAAGATAGTCAGTCGTGCTAATTGGCTGCGATTCAAAAAATATCTTAGTAGACATTTCACGGAAAACATTACGCTAAGAACTCATGATGATGTTGAATCTAACATTGCCAATCTTAACGAAAATATTAAGCAGGCTGCTAAACATGCCACTACCTCCCATCCGCAGACTGGGTTTAATAGTGTAATAAACTCAACTCATTAAAACACGATTTTATGATTTAACTTAAAATTTATTGGCTGACGTGTTCTTCTTTCTTGCTTGTGCAAAATTGGAGTAAAAATAATACATAATTTGGATAATCATTATACCTAGTGATAACTTAGCTTAACGGGTATAACGGCTTTGCTGCACAGTGTATTTAAGTAAATAGAGATGTATGTATGTAAATCATTTATATATAAAAAATACAGTGAGTACTCAACTGCAATACCAATGCCTTTAATAGAATGCAATCACTAACTTGTATTTACTGTTGTCATTATTTTAATCATTGTGCAGCAATACCACAATATCCCCTTCATAAATTTGTTTCCCCTCTTATCCATATTTTAATTCATGTCTTGGATAAAAGCAAAAACAATCACATAATTCATTGATCTTTTGGATTTCTATTTCTTAAATTATATTTAAGAGATTTTTTATTTATATTTTCATCATTATCATTAACAATTTCTTTATCTCCATTAGCATCGTTAACATTTTTTTCAATTTCAACACTCTCTTCAGTTTGACGTTCGTTTAACAATTTATTTTCTATTTGTTCATTATCATTATTATTAGAATCAATTGCAATACTAGGAATAATTCTTTGCATCTGATCTGAAATAGTACTAGGGAGTTTATTAAGTAATTGTGGCTTACCACAAAAAATAATTTGATTTGCATGTCTTTTCCAAGTTTTATTATTTTCTGTTTTAACCAAATATGTTTGATGTCCAATTCTTTCTAATATTACCCCTTTTATCCACGAAACTTTCCCTGGTGTTGAATAATCTTTTACAATGACATTATCAGTTTCTTTAAAAGCACACTTTCTTGAGCCATTGTAATATTTAACTTGATTTTCTTGTTTCTGTCTATAATTTTTTTTTAAATTTTTTATATTTGTATCTTTTACAATTCTTTTTGGGTTTATAAGATCAAGTCTTGTTTTTAATTTTCTTTTATTGAACATCAAATATACCGGTGAAACTCCCGTACTAATGTGTACAGTATTCCTATAGTCGAATAAAAATCTACACAATACGCTGTTGAATTCAGTTAATGGTGCTTCCCCCAAA
Organism: Tachina lurida; assembly: GCA_944452675.1. Taxonomy (NCBI): domain Eukaryota; kingdom Metazoa; phylum Arthropoda; class Insecta; order Diptera; family Tachinidae; genus Tachina; species Tachina lurida. The sequence goes on along the minus strand of OX101755.1, from coordinate 42,950,000 downwards.
CTACGATTCAACGCACTTTTAACAGTTTTTACTGTGTTTTCCGCTTGACCGTTTGTAGCGGGATGCCCAACTGGAGTTGTAATTTGGTTAATACCATTCTTTTTTAGAGAAGATTTAAATTCGTTTGAGACAAAGGATTTTCCATTGTCCGATACAATAATCTGTGGTAATCCGAACCGAGCAAACAGTTCGCGTAAGACCGCAATAACCGCGCGACTGGTGGTATTAGATCCCATGTCTATGCATTCAACCCACTTACTGGTACTATCCACTACTATTAAGCACCAACGCTTTAAAAAAAGACCAAAAAAATCTATGTGTAATCTTGACCAAACGTTGTCGGATCTTGGCCATGGAATCAGTTCCTGTTTAGGAGGGTTTGGGCGGGTCATAAGACAAGCTTCACAAACTTTAACCACTTCTTCTAAGTCTTTGCTTTGATTAGGCCACCAGCAGCATTCTCGTGCCATAGCCTTCATTTTGATGATACCCATGTGTGAGGCGTGCAAAAATTTAACAACATATTTAGTTAGTTGTTTTGGTATTACTACCCGATATCCCCAAAATATACAATTTGATTCCTCTGACAGCTCATTTCTTTTCAAGAAATATGGCATTAGTTCAGAGTCAGAACATTTTTTGGGCCACCCCAGTTTAACAAATTGTTTTACTTTTTCCAATATACAATCTCTAGCGGTTTCCTTGCCGATCTCTTCAAAATCTAAGAATTTATTTCCTCCATCAATAATATGTAAATAATTTATATAAACTTTTTCTGGAAACTCGTCTAAAGAAAGGCTAGCTCCTTTGGGGTATCTCGAAAAATAGTCGGCAATATTGTTTTTTGATTTTATATGGCAAATATCAAATTGGTACCCTGATAAAGTTAAAGCAATTCTTTGCAACCGATTTGAAGCCATTAAGGGTATTCCTTTTTTAGGATTAAAGATATGATGCAACGGTTTGTTGTCGGTCACTAATGTGAACTGGCGACCATACAGATAGTGGTGAAATTTTTTTACCCCAAACAAAATAGCAGCTGCTTCGCGATCCAATTGGGAATACTTTTTCTCCGTGTCACTCAGTGATCTTGAAGCAAACTCTATTGGCCTTTCATACCCCTGTTCATCTATTTGTGACAATACTGCCCCGACTCCAACTGGGCTGGCATCTACTGTCAACTTTGTTTTAAAATTTAAATTAAAATGGGCTAGACAATTATCTGCTAGTAACAAATCCTTTAATTTATCAAAAGCCGAGGAACAATTTATATTCCAAGCAAAAGGTACCTCTTTTCGTAAAAGCATATGTAACGGGTGTAATAATGTTGACAAATCAGGCAAAAATCTTCTATAAAAATTTACGACACCTAAGAAAGCTTGAAGTTCTTTTATATTGGTGGGGTGGGGAATGGTTGTAATATCCATAACCTTTTCTGGGTTCATATGTAACCCATTTTTGTCAATAACATGACCTAGATATTTTATTTTCTTACAAAAAAAAGCACATTTGTCGGCAGACAATTTAAAACCTGCATCACTTAAAATGCTGAACACTCGATGCAATCGCTCAACGTGTTGTCTTCTAGTGGGTGCACTAATCAAAATATCGTCCAAAAAAAACTACTACTCCCTCTAATCCTGCTAAAAGGGAATCCATAATTCTTTGAAATATGGCTGGTGCTGACGCTAAGCCGTAAATCAATCGGGTGTATTGAAACAAACCCTTCGATGTTGAAATCGTTGTATACTTCTGGGAGTCTTCGTCTAATTTAATTTGTTGGTAAGCCATACTCAAATCCAATTTACTAAACTCTTCTCCCCCATGTAATTTTGAAAAAATATCCTCAATACGAGGTAATGGGTATCTCGCAACATGTAGATTCGGGTTTAAAGTAACCTTAAAATCCCCACATATGCGGATACTGCCGTCTTTTTTAATAACTGGTACAATCGGTTTTCCCCATTCACTGTAATCTACAGGTTTTAAAATATTCATTTTTACCAACTTATCTATCTCAATTTCTACCTTTTGCTTAATGGTCAAGGGCAGCGGTCGTGGCCTGAAAAATTTTGGTACCGTGTCCTCTTTTACATTTAATACTGCTTGACTTTTCTTAAAAAGACCTAAACCACCATCGAATAGATTTTTAAATTTATTAATGATTGCGTCGCAATTTGGCTTTTCTGCTTGGGATGAGTAATTTAACTTACAAATTTTTATATCGAAAACTTTTAAAAAATTTCTACCCAATAGTGGGGGGCCACCATTTTTAATAACAACTATTGGAATCACTTTAATTTTATTACCGTATTTGACTTCAACGTCACACGTTCCCAGAGCACTTATGGTTACACCATTATACGCCTTCAACAGCATATCGGTTTTTTTTAATTTATAATTTTTAAAAGAAGATTTATATGTACTATCAGATATTACATTATTTTCGGAACCAGTATCCAATTCCATTTCAAAAGGTTTGTTATTTACAAAAATATTGATTTTAATAGGACCATCATTTTTACAAGCGATCGAAAATAAGCTCAAATCATTATTGTCTAAATAATTAATAGTTTGTGACTTACACACTTTTTTCAAATGGCCTCTTTGTCTGCATTGATTGCACATATAGTTCTTAAACTTACAATTTTCAGCTTTATGATTTCCATACCCACATACTCTGCACTGTTGACCTGTTGCCTTATGTTGTTGTTGACTTCGTTGTTGGGACACGTTTTTTTGCAATACCCTTTTATTTTGCTTACCATAATTCTGCTTAATGAAGTTTATGTTTTCTTCCTTTACATCTGCCAAATCATATTGATGTTTCACGTACTCGACATTGTTTGCGATTTCAACCACCTTTTCGAACGTGCTAGTGACTGACTCCAGAAAAATTTTGTCACGGGCCGGACCCTTTTCCAACCCCATTACAAACTTGTCTCGGATAGCATCATTCAACGATGTACCAAAATCACAATGAACTGCTAAAGATCTCACCCGCACAGCCCACTCATTTACTGTCTCTGTGGGTGATTTAGTAGCATTGTAAAATTTATAACGTTCTGCAAATCCAGATGTTGCCGGTTTAAAGTGTTTGCCTAAGGCTGACAAACACATTTCTACAGTCACTGCAGAGTTAACTACATCTGACGGACTCATTAAATTTTGCAGCAAGATATATGACGATTGGCTTAACGATGTTAGCAGAATGGCTTTTTTCTTTGTCGAATCTTTAATGTCATTAGCAATCCAGAATTGCTCCAATTGGTTTTTAAATACTGACCAATTCATTTGACTATGTTCAAATGCTGGAACTTTACCAATCATAGTGCCACTCATTTTGCTGTAAAACCACACTTGTTTATTGTTCTTAGTTAACAAAATATGTATTTTTTCCTCGTCGCCACTGTAATAAACTCAACTCATTAAAACACGATTTTATGATTTAACTTAAAATTTATTGGCTGACGTGTTCTTCTTTCTTGCTTGTGCAAAATTGGAGTAAAAATAATACATAATTTGGATAATCATTATACCTAGTGATAACTTAGCTTAACGGGTATAACGGCTTTGCTGCACAGTGTATTTAAGTAAATAGAGATGTATGTATGTAAATCATTTATATATAAAAAATACAGTGAGTACTCAACTGCAATACCAATGCCTTTAATAGAATGCAATCACTAACTTGTATTTACTGTTGTCATTATTTTAATCATTGTGCAGCAATACCACAAATAGAATATATTCTACAGATATTGAACGTCTCGTTTGTGAAAAAAGAAGAGCTAGAAGGGAATGGCAACAGCACAGATCACCCCAGAATAAAATTAGATTTAAAGAGTGCACTAAACGACTCCACGAGTTGCTTGAATTTGAAAAAACTGCATCTCTTAAAAATTATTTGGAAGGTCTTGAAGTCACACCAGCATCTAATTACTCTTTGTGGCGCTCTGCTAGAAAGCTTAAACACCCGTTGAGTTTAAACTACCTCTGCGCACATCTACAGTAGGTTGGGCAAGAAGCGATACTGAAAATAGTAAAATATTTGGTGAGCAATTAAAATCCGTATTTAACCCAAACACATGTACTAGTGTAATTGACTTGCCGAGTGAAGTCGCTCTACCCCCTCAACAAATAAAGTTTAAGACGCGTGATGTAAAAAACCAATTGCTGAACTCAACCCGAAGAAAGCTCCGGGTTTTGATGGAATTAGTAACCAAATGTGGATGAAGTTGCCTCGTATTGCAATTAGAATAGTGTTATTTATTTTTTAAGCCATTTTACGACTGGAGTATTATCCAAACAGCTGGAAACTGGGCAAAGTTAAAATGATTCTAAAGCCGGGCAAAGAACTTACCAAGGCTGAGTCATATAGGCCAATAAGTCTCCTATCAACAATGTCAAAGCTTTTCGAAAAACTGCTCATGATAAAATTGTCCCCAATTCTAGTTAGTAGTGGAGCATACCGGACTATCAATTTGGTTTTAGAAGTCAGCATAGCACCATTGAACAAACTCATAGATTGGTCTAATTTATAAGAAGAACATTTGAAGATAAGAAGTATTCTTCTGCGCTGTTTATCGACGTTTCTCAGCCATTTGATAAACGTTGTTAGTCTTTTGGAAAGTTACATTACTTCCCGGAAGTTCACTGTTGTGGAAGGCATTTGATTTATACTTGTGATACGCCTCTGAGCAGCAATATCCACACTTCCACATTTGCTGATAATACAGCCTGCCTTAGTATGCATGAAAATTCTTACGAGGCATCCCGATATCTGCAGAATTAAGGTAAACGAAAAAAAGTGTATTCAAGTAACATATACATTACGAAGAGATACTTGTTCACCCATTCGGATTAACAATCAAGTTGTCCCTTAACATTCTCATGTGAAATATCTTGGTATACACCTTGATCGACGGCTCACTTGGAAACACCACACTGACTATAAGTTAACGCAAATCAAACTTAAATTAACTCAGATACATTGGCTGATTGGTAGAAATTCAACACTCAGCCTAGACTGCAAACTTTTACTATACAAGTCGCTTTTGACGCCAATATGGTGCTACGGAATTCAGTTATGGGGCACTACTTCAGTTTCGAGAGAATCCAACAAAAGCAAAACAAAATTTTGCGATTAATAACATCGGCTCCATGGTATATAAAAAATTCAAATATACATCGTGATTTAAAAATGCCACTAGTGACTGAAGAAATTGCAAAATACGCAGGAAAATATTTAACTTGACTCGAGTCATATCCTAATCCGCTTACTGGTAATAAAGTGCCTTCTAAAAAGTGAATATCAAATAACTTCATAATATGTGGCCGATGATACAGCCTGCCTTAGTCTGCACGAAAATCCTCACGATTATGGAGAATCTATATATAACCAGGACGGGTGTATATATGTATGTAACGTATGGACTCCAAAACGGCTGGGCCGATTTTGATGAAATTTTCAGGGAATTTTTAGAATATTCAGGCGGTGACACTGTGAAGTCTGATTTTTGAGTTTCGGTCCGCGGGCGGAGGGGCATTGCAAAATCCAATTTTCATATTGCACTACCAAAACCATATATATATATATTTTTTGCGGGTAGGGAGGGGTAGCGAAGCACAAAGCTAACACAAATTAAATGTAAGTAAGATACATTGGCTGATAGGTAGATATTCAACCCTCAGTCTTGATTGTAAGCTCTTAATATACAAGTCGCTTTTGAAACTAATACGGTGTTACGGAATTTAGCTATGGGGCACTGCTTCAGCTTCCACTGTAGAGAGAATCCAACAAAGGAAAAACATGATTTTACGTTTAATGAAATCGGCTCCATGGTACATAAATAATTCAAATTAACATCATGACCTAAAAAGACCACTTGTGACTGCTGAAATTGCAAAATACGCAGGCAAATATTAAAAAAACTCAAGTCACATTCTAATCCACTTGCTCGTAATATCTGGAATTTTACTGGATACATTTGCTTAAAAGAGAGGTACACAAGGGCTCTAATACTCATTACTCCAGATGAAATTGCTTGAAAATATTTTTTTATTAGCACGACTCTTATTTATTACTAATTACTATCACTAATGGCCTGTCCCAGGAGTGACCCTATTATCTGTCATTGAGGCAGCGAATTCCCATGATAAAGCCCCGGATGTCCTCTTGCTTACACTTCCCGATATCAGTAATGCTTTCATGGAACCGTCTGCTCAGCCATTTAAGCCTATGAGGTTGCAGCTTTGGGCAGTGACAGATAATATGTTCAATGGTTTCTGGTTCCTCTTTATCCCCGCACATCCTACAAAAATCTGGAGTGCCAAATGCTGGTTCTTCTTTTGACCGAGCAGTGACATGTCAACACGCCTAATACGATTCGCATCGCCTTCCTATTTATGTCCAGTAGCAGTTTGGATCTTCCTGAGTCAAGTTTTGGCCACATAGTTCTCGAGACTCTACAATCCTCCCTACGTCGCCATGAACTGTTGGTCCTGGTTTGTACCCAATTACTGAGTTCCCTATAGTAATGACCTATCGGTAATACCACCGATCCCACCCTCTTCTAATGCCGGCCCTATTCTTGGCAGATCGTCGGCAATTTCATTTCCCTCAACACTGCTGTAGCCAGGAGCCTAATAATTATATCTATACTTAATATTTGAATAACACTGTACAACAGCCAAAATAGCCTTTAGATAAAAGTATACGGACTATATGGATTTCGATTCGTTAAATTCAAATCTGCTGTCAGTTTTGCTCTATCACGTAGAGATTTTTTTTTATGGGCGTGGCTAATTTTGGCCCCTAAATTAGTCGCCACAAAATTTTGTTAAAAAATATTAATAATCATTTTTTACCTATCTTTTATGGTTTCGGAGTTATTCAGAATTTAAAAAAGAAAAAAATTTTTTTTATGCAAAAATCGCGTAATTTTATTAAATGAAAATTACAATAAAAAAATCAGAAACTCACAAGTTTCATATTTTTTACATTTGCCTTAAAACTACATATCCTAGGAATAAAACAAGCTATAAAACGTGAAAATCCAGCAATAAATCTTGATTTTATTCACAATTTAAAACAGGTACCTAAAAATGGAAAAATGTGTGTAATGCATTAAATGCAGTCACAGTTACATCTGGCAGTGATGGGAAAGTTGGTACGATCGTACTTTTTTTATACTGTTTGACATGAAAAAGTACCGTAGTACTCCCCTAAGAAATTTGATACTCTCACAGGCAACTTAGAAATGCAGTCAGAAGACTCGCACATGCATATATTTTGCCAAGAATTAAATAGTTTTTTCGACAAATAGAACGAAGCTTTATTAGTAAAGATCTTTTAGAAAAGTGTAACCACAATTAAATATCAATATCAATATTTCATTCAATGATATTTTATGTGGCACAGAAGTTGATCTATTGAAACAACTGTTTTAAATCAGTTTAAAGAAAATTTTAAAAAGTTTATATTAAGTTCTAAGGGCAAAAGTGGACTTTGACAATAAAATGTTAGTTTGGTTTAGTAAGTTTCCCCCTGAAAGTATTTTATCTGTTAAACCAATATCATTATACCTCTTTTAATTAAAATGTTACCAGGGAAAAGAAAAAAAGAAAAGTAAAATAATTTGAAATATTAACAACCAATATAGAGCACTGGCTTATATAAAAACGCATTAGATGAATACATGTTTCCTGATATATCGAGAGTAGGTTACGGAATTTTATCCATGCCTCACTCCTCTGTAAATGTCGAAAGGATTTTCTCTTACCAAAATTTCATGAAAACAAAATACAAATCAACAGCCATCGTATTCTGTAACTCGCTAAAGCTAAATCTAATTTTCTTCTACGAATGCAATTTTCAAACGGGTATTGATAAATCAGGCAATGGCTTAAAAATGTAATTCGCCGAAATTTTATTGCTTTATGTCATCGCCAAAAATTTTAAATTTTCTATTTGTTCAACATTTTAGCGGTCGAATTTAGCTTTAGCTTTAGCGAGCTATGGAATACGGAGGCAAGCTTTATGTTCCAACAGTATTAAGTCTAATCCAGGCTACACCTATTTGTATATTTGTACCTATGTGTTCCTTTTTTTTTGTAAATGAATTTCTTATAATTTTTTGTTAATAAAATTTAAATAAGAAAAATTATAATTTTTGGTACTCTCGGGATCAAAAAAGTACTAAAAAAATTTGTTTTTGATACCGAAATGCAAATCTCATTTCCCATCACTGACATCTGGTAATGCTATTGAAAGGGCATTGCGGGCTGGTAACAGAACTTTAAATTGTGAATAAAATCAAGATTTATTGCTGGATTTTCACGTTTTATAGCTTGTTTTATTCCTAGGATATGTAGTTTTAAGAAAAATCTAAAAAATATGAAACTTGTGAGTTTCTGATTTTTTTATTGTAATTTTAATTTAAAAAAATTACGCGATTTTTGCATAAAAAAAACTTTTTTCGTTTTTAAATTCTGAATAACTCCGAAACCATAAAAGATAGGTAAAAAATGATTATAAATATTTTTTAACAAAATTTTGTGGCGCGTCTTTTGGTTTATTATTTATTAAAATCGAAATAGCGGTTTTCGAGTTATAGTAAAATATATTAGTATGGCCGACTAATTTAGGGGCCAAAATTAGCCACGCCCATAAAAAAAATCTCTACGTGATAGAGCAAAACTGACAGCAGATTTGAATTTAACGCATCGAAATCCATATAGTCCGCGTAATTTTATCTAAAGGACAGCCAAAAAATGTTATTTTGTTGTACAGTGTAATTATTGTTAGTTCATTTTTGAAAATACAGTAGATAAATATCAGTAATAAAAAAATTATTTGCAAACATAAAAAAATATGGATGTTTTTATTAATTAAAAACTATTTTATAAATATTAAGTGAAATATTGCAGGCATTGTGGCAAACTTTTTTCACGACGGCAAAGCAATTTTGATTTATCATGATACAAAAGCACAACGTTTTCCCATGTCTGCTTGCATTAACAAAAATTTGACAACGGCTCTTTCGAGGTTTTGTAAGTTGTTGTGATAAATTTTTATCAGGTATAGACAGCAAGTGACTACTGAGATATTTTTGAATTGCAGCCAATTAACACGATTAATCATCTTCAAAAATGATTGAGGTAAATTACTTCTTAGTGGGTTACAGATTGTTATGCTAGTGGGAGAGTGATCGGAGGAGAGATCTAGAGAAGCTTCAACATGAATTAAATCTCTAGAGCTTTTTTCATGACGCCAAAATCTATAACATTTGGACTTTTTCGTAAATCAGTAGGCGAGTAAGTGGGGTTCCTGATAGAAAAACTAAATAAAAAAAGTATTTAAAGTCAACGACTGTATTTGATTGGTAATGAAATCGGAAAATATTTATGCATATATTCCCAATGTGAAAACTAATTATTGACATACTATATATAGAATTAAATTTTGTTTCATATTGAAATTGAAATCTTTTTTATTATTTTCAGCAACATCTTAAATCTGACCCGGATAAACGCTTTCAAATACATCAACATATATGTCAAAGCATTAATCCAGTTTTTCACAACTTTTTCTTTGAGAAGTTTTCCAGACCTGGGATATGGTTCGAACGTCGGTTAGCTTACATAAACAGGTAACTAAAAAGATGGGTTACAGTACATTAGAGTGGCCGTTAGTTGTATGGATATTTTTTTTATTTCTTATACTTTCTTCCCCAAATCGGTTCAGTTTTATGTAAACAAAATTACAAAGGAAATTCATAGCGATAAGTTGTGTTTTAGGGTGTGCATCCGCCCCTCAAAGTTTGTCCTCAAGCGCATATATGCAATGTAATTTTTTTTAGTTTAATTTGACTATAAGCATATGTATGAAATAATTTAATAGATATAAGCTCTTATTGTACACGCTTAATATAAATAATTTCCATATAAATATAATTTTGGTATACATAATTTTTAATATTTTGTTGGTTATTTTCTTCATTATTTTCTAAAATATTAATTTTAGCACAAAACTTTCTTTGAGACTAATGTTGTTGACTAGAAGAGCTCAAATATTGTCATATATCATATTTTTGTACAATATTTTTTCTTATATAGTCATATGCAAACCAATTACATTGAAAATGGTTTTGAAGGCCAAGTTTGAGGGTGCACGCAACCCTTAAAACACAACTAATCGCTATGAAATTTTTTTGTATTTTTTTCCTCACATAACTGAACCGATTTAGGGGGAGAGAATATAAGAAATAAAAAAAATTAACGGCCCTCTATGTACATTAATATATATGTATATGTATATATAATTCTTTTTATATTCATACTGCACCCAGTAATAACACTGTACAACAGCCAAAATAGCCTTTAGATAAAAGTATGCGGACTATATGGATTTCGATGCGTTAAATTCAAATGTGTTGTCAGTTTTTCTCTATCACGTATAGATTTTTTTATGGGCGTGGCTAATTTTGGCCCCTAAATTAGTCGGCCATACTAATATATTTTACTATAACTCGAAAACCGCTATTTCGATTTTAATAGATAATAAACCAAAAGACGCGCCACAAAATTTTGTTAAAAAGAAATTGATAATCATTTTTTACCTATCTTTTATGGTTTCGGAGTTATTCAGAATTTAAAAGAGAAAAAAGTTTTTTTATGCAAAAATCGCGTAATTTTTTTACATGAAAATTGCAATAAAAAAATCAGAAACTCAAAAGTTTCATATTTTTTACATTTTTCTTAAAACCACATATCCTAGGAATAAAACAAGCTATAAAACGTGAAAATCCAGCAATAAATCTTGATTTAATTCACAATTTAATGTTCTGTTACCTGCCCGCAATGCCCTTTCAATAGCATTACCAGATGTCAGTGATGGGAAATGAGATTTGCATTTCGGTATCAAAAACAAATTTTTTTAGTACTTTTTTGATCCCGAGAGTACCAAAAATTATAATATTTCTTATTTAAATTTTATTAACAAAAAATTATAAGAAATTCATTTACAAAAAAAAAGGAACACATAGGTACAAATATACAAATAGGTGTAGCCTGGATTAGACTTAATACTGTTGGAACATAAAGCTTGCCTCCGTATTCCATAGCTCGCTAAAGCTAAAGCTAAATTCGACCGCTAAAATGCTGAACAAATAGAAAATTTTAAATTTTTGGCGATGACATAAAGCAATAAAATTTCGGCGAATTACATTTTTAAGCCATTACCTGATTTATCAATACCCGTTTGAAAACTGCATTCGTAGCCGAAAATCGACAAATTCATTTTATGGATTCTTAGCGATAGAGATTTAGCTTTAGCGAGTTACAGAATACGATGGCTGTTGATTTATATTTTGTTTTCATGAAATTTTGGTAAAAGAAAATCCTTTCGACATTTACAGAGGAGTGAGGCATGGATAAAATTCCGTAACCTACTCTCGATATATCAGGAAACATGTATTCATCTAATGCGTTTTTATATAAGCCAGTGCTCTATATTGGTTGTTAATATTTCAAATTATTTTACTTTTCTTTTTTTCTTTTCCCTGGTAACATTTTAATTAAAAGAGGTATAATGATATTGGTTTAACAGATAAAATACTTTCAGGGGGAAACTTACTAAACCAAACTAACATTTTATTGTCAAAGTCCACTTTTGCCCTTAGAACTTAATATAAACTTTTTAAAATTTTCTTTAAACTGATTTAAAACAGTTGTTTCAATAGATCAACTTCTGTGCCACATAAAATATCATTGAATGAAATATGGTTTTCGTTGATATTTAATTGTGGTTACACTTGTCTAAAAGATCTTTACTTATAAAGCTTCGTTCTATTTGTCGAAAAAACAATTTAATTCTTGGCAAAATATATGCATGCGCGAGTCTTCTGACTGCATTTCTAAGTTGCCCGTGAGAGTATCAAATTTCTTAGGGGAGTACTACGATACTTTTTCATGTCAAATAGTATCAAAAAAAGTACGATCGTACCAACTTTCCCATCACTGCCAGATGAAAATATGACTGCATTTAATGCATTACACACATTTTTCCATTTTTAGGTACCTGCTTTAAATTGTGAATAAAATCAAGATTTATTGCTGGATTTTCACGTTTTATAGCTTGTTTTATTCCTAGGATATGTGGTTTTAAGAAAAATGTAAAAAATATGAAACTTTTGAGTTTCTGATTTTCTTATTGCAATTTTCATGTAAAAAAACTACGCGATTTTTGCATAAAAAAAACTTTTTTCTCTTTTAAATTCTGAATAACTCCGAAACCATAAAAGATAGGTAAAAAATGATTATTAATTTTTTTTAACAAAATTTTGTGGCGCGTCTTTTGGTTTATTATCTTTTAAAATCGAAATAGCGGTTTTCGAGTTATAGTAAAATATATTAGTATGGCCGACTAATTTAGGGGCCAAAATTAGCCACGCCCATAAAAAAAATCTCTACGTGATAGAGAAAAACTGACAGCAGATTTGAATTTAAAGCATCGAAATCCATATAGTCCACGTAATTTTATCTAAAGGACAGCCAAAAAATTTTATTTTGTTGTACAGTGTAATTTGCATTGCTAAAAACAATTATAATTTATGTGGATACTTATATAAATCATTTTCAATCCATTACCAAAAAAAAGGGGTGTTATAAGTTTTTAGTGTGCGCCTGTGTATTTGTATGTCTGCGTGTCTGTACGAGTAAATGTGCAGGCGAAACGTCTTTACCTAGTTTGCTTTATTTCTTTTTGAAAGGTGACTTGATCGAGAGTGTTCTTTTTATGTTTGCAGAAAATCGGTCTAGCTGTTTAGAATATATCACATCTTTTCTAGATATATCGGGCGTTTTTAATATCTTTAATTTTTGTTATCTCATATATGTATATATATTATATATTAGGGTGCCCCTTATCTATATGGGGAACATTTTTTTCAACTTTTCATAACTCTCATCCGCCCAATTGGTGACAATAGGTGAAAAAATAAGATCTGCAAAAATTCAAGTCAATTGGTGAAGATTAAATTCTGCTTGAGGCTTGAGGTATAGTAACTTGAAAGATATTAATTTTACAACAAAATAGTGTAAGAAAAAATTGTTTGCCATGAAGTTTGAAATATATGTATGTTACCTCAACAAGTTTTCCCCCAGTCTCATATTTAAAAACTTAATTGAGAAGAACTGAATAAAACCAACAAGTATGTAAATTTTTATATAAAATTTTTTTTTTCTTTTCTTCGTACATAATTTTATAAATAATAGCACCGCCCCAGTGGTCTAAATTAGACCACCTCACACGTAGTATGTCTTTATTTATTATAAACATACATATGTGTACAAAATAAAAACAAAGAAAAAATTTTTAAATTTTGTTAAGCAAATTTAAATCTTTTTTTTACCACCTTGATGCTAAGAATTTAGAAAAAACATTTATATTGTGCATATCTACACAAAAATACCTTTTAAACCATATATGTTTCACCCATGTTTGTGGGCGATAAGATACTTAAAAGTGTACGACAGAAAAATGTTTGCCGTATTTATATATAAGATATGTATATGTATGTACTTATGTTCAGATTAAATTATTATTTTAAAAAAAAAAAAATTAGCAATCTAAATCTGCAAGTTATAAAAGGTTGTTTGTTGTTAGTTAAGCTCGTCTAGATGCACTTTGTTGCTGCTTAAACAACTCATTAGTATACTTCAGCCACAATTCAAAATATTTAGGTTACAAATCCTTAGTGCTTATATATGAAACTCAATTCAAAATCTAATTTTTGATTAATTATGGTTCGTTTTATCAAACTACATGTTCACGCAATTGTTTAGATCTCTGCGATCAAAAATTACGAGTTTTTTAGATGAATTCAAACGGACGTAATTACGAATGCATCTATTTTTTATTGCATGGAACGTAACTAATATAAAAGATTAAATATATATATAAAAATGAAATAAATGGTTAAAAACATATAAGTATCCATACCACAAGTAATGTACATATAGTATATTTTAAAACACTCCTTACTAATGAAGCCATTAACTGCCATTAAATGCTTATTAACTTTTTTAACTCCAATTGCAAAAAATATTTTCTAACTAAAACTATAATTAATTCTCTTTTGGAAACGTAAGTGTGGCCACCACTTCTATGGTGGGCTTCATAATGGGCCTAGGTGATCGACATTTACAAAATATACTCATTGACGAAAAAACAGCTGAAGTGATACATATTGATTTTGGTAAGTACATTTAGCTTTTACGAAATGCTTTATTAACCCCCGACCAAAACAAGGAGTGTTATAACTTTGTAGTTTGTGTCTGTGTATATGTAAGGATGTACGAGTACAGACCAAACGGGTGAGCCGATTAAGTTTTTTATGTTTATCTAGAGTGTTCTTACCTATTTTTGAAGTAAAACGGTCCAGCCGTTTAAAAGATATTACATATTCTCTAAAAATATGGGGGTTTTTAAAGTTTTTAATTTTTGTTATATAAATCTACACATTTACATACTTATCTTTTCAATAAAATTGATTTTATTAAATTTCCCAATAAAGGTATTGCCTTTGAACAGGGTAAAATAATGCCCACGCCAGAAACTGTGCCTTTCCGTTTAACTAGTGAAATTGTTGCGCCAATGGGCATTTGTGGTGCCAACGGAGTTTTTAAGAAGTCTTGTGAAACCACATTGCTGATATTACGACGGCACCAAGATGTTATCACTACCATTTTAGAAGTTTTATTATACGATCCATTGTACATTTGGAAAGTTATACCACAAGTTGATGATGATGATAACAAATTTAGTGAGGATATACGCAAGTTAATGGTAAACTAAACATTAATATAAAATTTTAATACTTATTTCAGATGAAGGAAAAAACTATATGGCACAGCGTGCTTTGCTGGTAATACAGGATAAACTTGAAGGTAAACAAAGAGCCATTTGCGGCACATCAAATGTTTCAGTACAAGTAGAACGCTTGATCAATGAAGCTATGAGTAATCACAATTTAGCCATGTTGTTTCCGGGCTGGGATCCCTATTTATAAATATATTACTTGTCTCTCTGTGCATTTTCTCAGTGTACTTTTCTATTTAATTTTATATAATAAAAACGGATATATCTACTAATTCTAAACAATAATGCATACTTGTGAGAACTCTCAACTTTAAATATCATAAAGGCTTGGTTAAAGTAAAAATATTAATACACCTATTAATATACCTTCACAGAAAAAAATGATTTTCATATTTGAATACGAAAATCTTTGATTCAATAAAAAAATCTTTTAAATTTTCTGTGATGACGATTTTTACAATATTGATAAATAAAATTGTAAGCATGTTTATTAGATATAAAGTCAATAAAGCGATTTAATGAATCAAAGAAAAAAATTGTTGGCTGAAATTTTATTTTCAGTGATATTTGTTTTAGTGTGTGTGTGTGTGGATGAATGTCGCATTTTTTTAACGCCTTTTGGTTTGTTTTTGCTTGGCTGCGATTAAAACTAAATGTGTTTGCGATGAGTCGAACCGGGAGTCTCTTAGCTAATAGTTTAACATACTTACCACTCAGCTAAAGAGCAAATCGCTTTATATACGCAAATAATGAATACACGCAAAACATGATTTCTTATGTTTCTTCTACATTTGCGCATTCCGTTATGATATAATCCAAAAATAACTTTGTTAAGAAAAATACAAGCCACGACGTTTTTCGGCTACTTGTTGTAATTCGCACGTATACAAGCCGAGCAATCAAAATAAACAACAACAATACCATATGACCACGTTGGGTCAACCAACAAGCAAGATAAACACCAACACAAACAAATTAAATTAAATGATATTTTAAAATGCGCGGTATTGATAAACATAATATTTAAGTTAATGACAAATATTATTGAATTTAAAAATTTTATTCAATAACATTGTTTGTTGAAAATAATTCTTGCATATTTTTTTCTGTGTTTGTATATACATATTTATGAAAATATTCTAAGAATTTTGATTGAAGGATAAAGTAATAACTTGAAAAACGGAATATTTTAAGCTCAACAAAAAATTATTCTGCTCTCGAGAAAATCTTGCAATAGAAAAACTTTCTTAGAAAGGAAATACGTAGGAACACAAAGTACATAGGGTTGAAGAAAAGAGTAATGTCCCTTTCTCGCACCCAATTGGGTCCAATGTGATATCTGTTATTAAGTTGTTAACAAGACAAACAAAAGAAAATGTGTACTTTGTGAAATGTATAAGAGAAAATTTTTAAAAAGTTAAATAAAAGATTTTTTTGTGTTGAACTAAAAAATAGAATTTGAAAAAGATTATTAGTATTAAAAAAGTGATTAGATTTGTTTTTAATCCCCCACCAAAGAAGATGTGTTATAAGTTTGTAGTGTGTGTCTGTGTATCTGTGTGTCTGTCCGTGTACACGTAGAGACCAAACGCCTGGACCGATTTTCATTTAGTATTTTCTGTTTGAAAGGTGACTTGATCGAGAAGGTTCTTAACTAAGTTTGAAGAAAATCGGTCCAGCCGTTTATCGGGGTTTTTAAAATCTAAAATTTTTGTTATTGTAAATGATTCCTGATTTTACTTCAAGCATTTCCATTAATAAATACTAATTTCAACCATTAACCTGCAAAAATCGCACAGAGAATGAGACCACAAAGCATAAAAATAAAATACTATAAATCAATGCAACTACAAAGGAAGCATTAAAGAAGACACAGGTACTGAGTTAGCGGGACAGTCCGAAAACACAATTATATCCTCCGCGTGACATATCTGTGTACTTTGTGGTAGGAAAAATTAAAAATTCATTCGTATTGGTTGAAGATTCTTCTTTTTTCCTCGCAAGAGTTGAGTAAACAAGATATTTGTATGAAATTTTTATACAATATGAAGAACGATGTGAGAATAAATTAAAATTTAGAAATGCCGTTATTTCATCAAAATCAGAATTATTATTTCGCCACGGTAAAATCATTTCCAATTGCCCTTTGATAAAACCCTTTCGCCAAAAAACGCAATTTGAACAAAATATTCAATAACATTTGGAATGCATCTTTATTAAACAGAATTGACGTATAATCTATAAAAGTTTTAAATCTTACTATAACTTTCCGGCCTACATCACAATATATATGTACCTGTATATTAGAGCGTATCACAAAAAAAAAAGTTCTCCGTACACCAGCGAATATAAAGTATTGTTCCAAGGAGATTTCAAAAAAAAATTTTTTTTATTTTATATATCACAAAAATTGTACGTTTCCCAACCCTGGAAACATAATTTAAAATTTTACTGATTTCTTACACCAATAAGTTTCTTTTAAGAATGTAAGATATGTTGAATTTATAGACAAAAAGGAAAAATTAGTTTTAGTATGTTATTTGTATATAACAAAAAATGTAAGTTACCAACCCTGGAAATTAGTTTTTTATTTATTTTTTTTTATATTTTTAGTGCCAAATTTATTCGTACTGAAACATGAAATAAGTTTATTTAACAAAACAATCAAAAAATTTGTGTACCAATTCACTTTTACATGGCAAACGCAAGTTTAAGCTTTCCAGTTCTGCAACCGTCTAGACTAGGAACCACTAGATGAATCTAAAGTGCAAGGTACACAATGTTCTGACAAAAGTTGTAAAATATCATTATCGACATCCTTCTTTTTTGAGTTGCCTTGTTGTTTGCGTAAATTTGAAATCAAGGGATCTGATGAACTCAAAAGCGCATGCATTAAGTCCTCCATTGTATTTAATCGGGATGTCTTTCGCGTATGGTGCTCACGGAAATTGCGGTAATCTTTGTTACGGGCTTCTAACGCCTCTTCCGACATTTTTCCTATTGGAAGTGGTGATACTTTAATTATATCGGACACACAAGACACACAAGTAAATACAAAAACACATACTCATACACACACACACACACTCACACAACCACATATACATACATACATACATCCATACACTGTAAGCACAACGCTTCTCTACAATAACAACAAAAGCTGTACACACAAGTATACATACATGTACAAAGAATCAAACTCACACACACACACACACATATATATATATATATATAGCCAAGAAAATCTCAGCATGAAAATCCCCAAAATCCCCCCATTTGTAACAGGGTTGCCACCCTTTTTGATTTTTCCCGGTTTTGAATTCCCAAAACATGTCGCAGGCCCCCATTACTAATCTACTGACACTTGTAATAAGGCCCATTATGTGAAAATAAACAAAAATAAATTTTTTAACCACTCCGTGTTGTTTTCTTCAAATTTGTGGCTGATTCTATGGTTGAATTTCAATTTCTGAACCAATTGTGCTACAAAATTTCTAATTTTTTTGCTTATTACAAGGATTTCATTAGCATTATACATGTTGATATTAATTTCATTACGAAATATATGACTTTCAACGGCAGAAAATTTTTTAGTAGCCACAGGCTCGTTGCGCCATAGTAAATAAACTTCTCGTCTGAGCACCGACATTGCTCCTAAAAAATGCAATATCATGTAAAGTTGCAAAAAGTAGCAGATGACTTGGATATTTTACAATCACAAGACAACATAGTAATTAAAAAAAATATTCTAGCACCAATACCCACCAATATCAGAAGTTCTGGTCCACGGAAGTCTTATTTTGGCTTTTTTCAAGCAGTTAGTGGTATAGTCAACTTCAACTCTATTTTTTTCTACAACAGTTAAGCACAGGTCTCAAATAAAAATTTTTTTAGTTAATACATGCCTCTAACTAAAAATAAAACCACTTTTCTTCCACTTAATTGAGACAAATGTAAATTTAGAGAACATTTGGCAATGCAAAGAAAACACGTGTTAAAGCTTATTGATGTATCGCCTGAAACATATTTTGTGTTTGACAGCTCACAGCTGTGCAACTAGATCATGTCAATCAAAAAAGAATCGATATATAAGTTCAGTGGTATATTAGTAATCGATTGAGACACAATTTTGGCGCAATTAAAAACTTTGAAAATTGAATTAAACGACGCTAGATCGACCATTTCTTCCACAGTGCGTCTGCTCGATTTCGCTGATTTTCAATACCAATCTATTTTGGACCATTTCTGATACACCAGTCCAAGACCGAAGTATTTAGCTTTTCTGAGAGCTTCGCAAAACCGATTTCACGTACACCAGATGGACGGACAGACGGACATCGCTAATTCGTCTTCCCTTTTCGTAAGGATTCAGAATATATGTATTTTATGGGTTGCATATGAATATTGTGGAAATTACACACGGAATGTCAAACCTATATATACCCTTTTCCATTTTTGGTAAAGGGTATAATAAAAAAAGCAAAAAAAATTAATGTATATACATATATGGCATTGGTGGTGCAATATGAAAATTGAATTTTGCCACGCCCCTCCGCCCGCAGACCAAATATCAAAAATCAGACTTCGCAGTGTCACCCGCCTGAATATTCTGAAGATTCCCTGAAAATTTAATCAAAATCAGCCCGCCGTTCGAATAGGAATGTAAAATGGTTGATCGATCAATATTGTTGAAAATGTTATTTGTAGATAATTTGGTAGTACTCGGTAAGAGAAAACGACGTCAGAGTATACACTTATGGATCAATAACGTGTTATCTGGATTAGTTGATCAGGCTGACGTCACCCTTATCTGGTTTCCAGCACATGAACTCTCCTGGTAACGAACGGACGGACGCGCTGCTATACACTATATTCCTGCGTAAACAGTTTTGAAATGTAAATACGTCTGATTTTTTAAATGTATTCTCGTGGCTGTATTATACTAAATATATGAAATATTGTGAAAACTTAATCGTTCAAAATAAATTATAAAACAGTGCAATATTCAGCATAGATCATATTATCACTTTTTATAGTAAAAACTAGCTGACCCCGGTCCGCGTTGCTGGCCCTAAGCAAACATTGGCATTGGTGGTACAATATGAAAATTGGATTTTACCCACGAATAAACTAAATATTGCGCCATCTGCCGGACGAACTTCAAACTACACAGAAACGCTCCTCACGGCTCATAGAGCATGTATATAAAGTTTTGTCGAAATCGGAGTAGTAGTTCTTGAGTTACGGTGCAAAAACACAAAAAAAACTAAATACTGCGCCATCTGTCGAACGAACTTCAAACTACATAGAAAAACTCCTTACGCCCCATAGAGCATGTATATAAAGTTTTGTCAACATCGGTGCAGTAGTTTTTGAGTTACGGTGCAAAAACAAAAAAACTAAATATGGCGCCATCTGTTCGACGAACTTCAAACTACACAGAAACACTACTGACGCCCTATAAAGCATGTATATGAAGTTATTAGTTCTGGAGTTACGGTGCAAAAACACAAAAATAATAAATACTGCGCCATCTGTCGGACGAACTTCAAACTACACAGAAACACTCCTCACGCCCCATAGAGCACGTATATAAGGTTTGGTCAAAATCGGTGCAGTAGTTCTTGAGTTACGGTGCAGTAATTCTTGAGTTACGGTGCAAAAACACAAAAATAATAAATACTGCGCCATCTGTCGGATGATCTTCAAACTACACAGAAACACTCCTCACGCCCCATAGAGCATGTATATAAAGTTTTGTCAACATCGGTGCAGTAGTTCTTGAGTTACGATGCAAAAACACAAAAAAAACTAAATATGGCGCCATCTGTCGGACGAACTTCAAACTACACAGAAACACTACTCACGCCCTATAGAGCATGTATATGAAGTTTGGTCAAAATCGGTTTAGTAGTTCTTGAGTTACGATGCAAAAACACAAAAAAACTAAAAATTGCGCCATCTGTCGGACGAATCACTATTTCTGAAAGGGGCGTAGCATTTACTGGGATAGAATATATATATAAACACGCACAGGTCTTTTACGAATATTTTGCGGGGTGGAAGGCGAAAATCTGTTGGGGCATTGAAGAGTTTACCCATAACAAATAAACGTGTTTTTGTATTATATATAATAAGATTGTACATTTTCCATTTCAAAAGCTCTAGCACACAAAATTTAAAAATGTGATTGTGGGTTTATTATAATAGATCTTCACTCTGTTCATTTCTATAGCTATCAGATCTTTAGAAAGTATAGACAAACTAAGCAAATTGGATTTTGATATCCAATCTTTAAGAATTTACATTTGTATGAATGGGTATCAAACAAACTTACTGAAAAAATATAGACTTAACTAGAATCATGCTGAAGCATGCATAAATTGTAAAATGCTATGGAAAAAGATATTACTTTATATCTGTATCTGTATGAGTATCGAATAAATTTACGGAAAAAAATATTGGGAGCATGTAGTATGTACATATAATTAAAAAAATTTCTCACGTCATACAATTTTGTAAACAAAGAAATTTTATGACTTTGTTGCAAATGAAATACATACATATGTATCTATTTTGTTAAAAATTCAAAAGTGTGAACTCGTAATTCTAATAGTATAGATTTTTAATTGAAATGCCACTACATCTCGGACTCTCGCGCCACTATCGATGGAAGCATGTCAAGTCATGAATGAATGAATGCTAGCAAAATATGTGACAGCGCATAGAGAAAGGGACCTAAGGGTAAAAAAATCAATTTTCACTTTTTTTTTGATGTGGACAACATCTGAGCATCGAATGAGACCGATCTCATGCCCTAAAAGTGTTTTCTCCTAGAGATATACGCGTTCTATGAAATTGAAGTCGACGATTCTAAGGTTGTGTGAAAAAAATTTCGTACTAACAGAGTGATATTCACGATTTAAAAGAATTATAAATGAGTATTTATTATAATTCACAATTAATAATTGCAGAAAATAAATCTGGATTCGAAAAAACGCGAGCAAACTTAATATCAAACTCATGGAAAAAGCGCGCTAGGTAGAAAGCAGTAAAAACCAACTACACAAAACAAGAGGTAGGGGCGACCTACGTGCGTTTTTAAGGTTGGCCAACACGTTTCTGATATCATGAGATGTGTCGCTTTCAAATGAGATCAATACCAACACGCTCAGTGATGGTACACCAAAGATACACGTATATAAATCTTTAAAATGACTCTCCTGAACAAAACCGGTTTTTACCCTTAGGTCCCTTTCTATTTTGTGCGTCACGTATATAAACCTGTTATACCGTGTTCAGACATATCCCTTAATTAAGCAATTAGGGCATTTTTTTTTATCAATTAAGGTCTTAATTGACCACAATTTACCATACAGTAAGCTGTTAACTATATACTTTTCTTTAAGTGTAAAATCTTCATTAATATGGTAACACCAATGTCAGTATTCGCTTATAATATTCTAAGAGTATATTATATTACACATATTATGTCTTTTACATATATACCAATGTATGTATATGAAAACCGTACTTTAACTTACGTTCGTCTTTTCTAATCTGAAGAATAAAGAATTAATAAAACGTTATTTGCCGTGCGCAATACAGAATTTAATAAAAAAAGGTTAGGTTGAGGTTAACCATACAGCAAAAAGGGCATTAAGTTAACATCAGAAGTGGGATAACATTATTCACGTTACTGAAGGATTATAACCAGAATTATTATTCCAATTTGTGATGAGATCAGGTTTAATATTGGCTCTATAATTGTTGTGTTGCTGTACAGAGAATTGTGGTATATTGTTATATGCGTGCAGAATTTCCAATTGTTTCAACTATATTCAAAGAGGACGCTAAGCTGTTGCTGTTGTGGTACGCTGTTGCTGCTGTGGTGCGTTGTTCTAGCAAGTAGCTTGGGTTGGTGAATAGTGTTGTTAATTGCTGTACGGGTGGTTTGTTGTACGGTGGTGCATGCGTGCGGAAGTTCTACACAAATTTTGTCAGCTGTTTTCAAGGAAGACGCAAACTCGTGTGAGACATTAGTAGAAGTGGTAAGAAATCTGATTTTAATATTGTACATAATCTAAGCGTGGGTTCAACAATGAGTAATTCCGGATTTGCACAGATCTATCAAAAAATTCAGTGGCAAGGAGAATGAAGGTGATGAAGCTTCGTGGTTTGAGTCAATAAAAGGTATGAGTGAACTGCATGAGTGATCCGACTCCTTTCGTCTTGAGTTAGTGCGTTCGAATTTAATAGACGGTGCGTCCAACTGGTTTTATTCTCAAAGAATTAGAACATGGGCGGAATTTGAAACAGAATTTCAAAATACGTTTGTTGGTAGAGAAAGTGTCGCCGAACAGTGGGCCTCCTTACTGAATTACAAACAAAGCAAACAAGAGGATGTTTTTGATTATTATTTTGCCAAAAAGAGATTATGTGATAACCTTCAATTATCATTTGGGGAAACTAAATCGCAAATAACGCAAGGGTTATATGACCGCGAATTAAAAACATTTCTATTATGTAAAACTCATTCAGAGTCAAATGCTTTGTTGGCCGACATTCGTGAATTCAACCGTTCGATGGGATGTCAAGTAAAAGACCGCGCAGTTTCAACGAAGCAAATTAAACAAGAAATTATTTTGAAAGAACCATCACCGAAAGTTAAAGACTCAGGGGATGTTACTTGTTTTCGCTGCAATATGAAAGGGCATACAAGAAAAAATTGTACGTCACCAGTTGTGTGCCAAAAGTGTAATAAGCCTGGACATGTAAAGAAAAACTGCTTTGTGGGTGAAAATGATAACAAGAAAAGGGAACTAATTGGTATTCAGCATAAAAGCTGTGCTGTGACAAAGAGTCATGATGAACCAGTCTTAATGAATGAAAAATATTTTTTTGATGCAGAGATAAATGGCAATTCGGCAAAGTCTTATGTTGATTTTGGTAGTCAGTGCGTAATGATGAAAAAGTCTACGGCGGATGAGTTTGGTTTCAAACTTAATGCGGCTCCTACAGATAGTTCAATGGTAAAAGGTGTGGGTGGAGGTATGGCACATACGTTGGGCGTGTTTAATGCAACCTTAAAAGTTGATCAGGCTACTGCAGATGTGTTGGTACACGTGATAGATGATAGTATCATTGACATACCATTACTTATAGGTCAGCCATTTACAGAACAGTCTCATATTGTCTACTACAAGAAAGGAGCTCATTTGCGAATCTTCGAACAATTTTATTTATCAGAAAATAGTTTGCATCGGATAGAGATACCAGATCTGCCAAAATTAAAAACAAATTTGTGGGTTAAAGAAGCTAACGTTCTGCCACCAAATCATGTGGGGTTTGTTACCGTCACAACTGGCGAAGTTGTAGGTGAACAACAAGATATTTTTATAGATTCAACAACTAATCGGAATGGGTTTATCATCCCCGCATGTGTAATAAATGGTAATGCTGACGGGTTAGCTGTACCTATTCTGAATTGTACAACAACGGATATAGGTTTTAATGAAGGCGAGCGTGTGACAAAAGCAGAGTTGTGTATTCTTGATGAATTCAAAACTGATGGCGAAAAATCCGAGGAAATTGAAGAAAATTCGTGGAATTTAATTGACGTAAATCCCGAAATACCGGATGACTACAGAAACAAGTTAGTAGAATTGTTACAACTATATAGAGACTGTTTCGCGTTAAAAATTAGCGAACTTGGGTGTGGAGCGAACACTGAATTTTCAATCGAACTAATAGATAAAAACCCCATCACGTACAAGCCATATAGATTGAGTGAATCTGAACGAACTTTTGTTCGAGAAGAGATGCAACAGTTAAAGGAAGCTGATATTATTGTCGAGTCGGATTCTGATTACGCGAGACCTATCTTAATAGTTCGCAAAAAGAATGGCGACAAAAGAATTTGTATCGATTATCGAGCCTTAAATCGTGTTACGAAGAAGATGAAATACCCCTTACCAATTATTGCCGACCAACTTAATCGTCTTCATGGAATGAAGTATTTTAATGTAGTTGATATGCGTAGTGGCTACTACCAGGTGAAGGTGGCTGAAGAATCACGATACGTAACAGCATTTGTGACGCCAGATGGGCACTATGAGTTCCTGCGAATGCCGTTTGGTGTTGCTAATGGTCTGGCTGTGTTCCAGAAACTTATAAATTCAGCATTAGGTCCGTTGCGTTTTACAATTGCCATGGGCTACTTCGACGATATATTGATACCAGCAACAAATGTTGAAGAGTGTATAGAAAATTTGAAAGCTGTTTTGGATGTTCTAAGAAGAGCTAATTTAAAGTTAAACATTCGAAAATGTAAATTTTTAATGACCAAAATTGAGTATTTGGGATATGAGATCAGTGATGGGTTCATTGTAGGGATGTAACGAATGTTCGCATTCGCATTCGCAAATAATTCGCGTACTTTTGCTATTTGCATTCGCTTTTGCATTCTTAAAATGTATGCGAATATTTAAAGCGAATACTAAAGACAAAAATATTGGAAATATTTTCCAGTTTTTGAAAAAGAAGACACTGTTAAAACTTTTGAAAAATTGTAAGCACATCATTACTTCGTTCAAAAAATTTGAAATGCAAAAATATTAACTAATCCTTCTTTGTTGTAAATTTTTTGCGAAACAAGTGCCACTCATATTATTTCGCATGAAAACTTAAAATGTTGAAGATATATTTCATATGTTTTTCCCAAGATGAACAGAGTACTACTTCAGGAAAAAATCTTCATGAACAATTCATTCCAATTTTTCTTAATATGTATTTTGGTAGCATTTTACAGGAAATATTGAACTTAGGGCCAAAGTACGAATGGGTTGATTGCATAACATTTTGTAAATTTATTTTTAATTATTATCTATACTTATTTTAATATGATTTCATTTCTTTCAGTTTAACAATTTTTATTTCTAATAAATTAATAAATATTTGCTGAATTCAAGACTCAAGTAGATATATGTATACAACACAACTTCATGTTCTTAGATAAATTTATTTTTATGTGATTTTTTTAACGTATTGTAATATTTGCATTCGCTTTCGCATTCGCATTCGCTTTCGCAAAAATTAAAATGTATTATTCGTTTTCGCATTCGCATTCGCTAAACTGATATTCGTTACATCCCTAGTTCATTGCCCCGAGCCGACTTAAAACAGATGCCGTCGTAAAATTTAAACGTCCGACAACAGTGCACGAAGTCCGCCAATTTATTGGATTGACTAGTTATTTTCGCAAATTCATCGAGAACTATGTTGTTCTTGCAAAGCCACTTACACATTTAACGAAAAAAGAAGCAATTTGGAAATGGACCGAAACCGAAGAAAATGCATATCAAAATTTGAAGAAGAAATTGACAGAAAACCCCGTACTGTCATTATATTGCAAAGATGCAGACACGGAGGTCCACACAGATGCTTGTAAGGATGGCTTGGCAGGTGTCCTTTTGCAAAAACAGATGGATGGAAAATTTCATCCGATTGCGTACGCTAGCCGACAAACCACAAATGAAGAGTCGCGTTATCATTCTACTGAGCTTGAAGCTTTGGCAGTTGTGTGGGTACTGGAACGTTTTCGTGTTTATTTGATCGGAATTCAATTCACTATTAAAACCGATTGCAATGCTGTGAGAAGTTCAATGACAAAGAAGGATATTTTGCCCAGAATCGGAAGGTAGTGGTTGAAATTATCAGAATATGATTTCGAAGTACTACACACACCTGGGGCCGAAAATAGGCATGCCGACGCACTGAGTCGAAACCCAATTAATTCACCTGAAATTACCAATCCTGTTGCAGATATTTGCGTTCTTCACTCTAGTTTAGACACATCAGACTGGGTGAAACTGTTACAAAAGACTGATTCAAAAATTAATTATGTAAAGGAAGTCTTACAAAAGAAATCTGAGCTGTCTAACGATGATATCAGAATCCAGAAAGAATTCGCAGTTGAAGCTGGGCGTGTTTACAAATTGGAAGGTAATAAAAAACTTTTATATATTCCAGATGGAGCTAGATACAAAATCGTATTATCTTACCACGATGAGCTGGGACATATCGGCGTTGACAAAGTTGTATCTAATATTAAAGAAAAATATTGGTTCCCAAGACTTAGAAACTACGTCAAAAGATTTGTGGGTGCATGTTTTGAATGCCTTTATCATAAACAGCCTGCTGGGAAGAAACAAGGATTTTTACACCCAATTGATAAAATTGGAATACCATTTCATACCATTCATGCTGACCACCTAGGTCCATTCGTTAGAGGTACATACGGAAATATGTATATTTTAGTTATGATTGACGGCTTCACTAAGTTTTGTGTCCTGAAACCCGTACGTAACGTAAAAAGTGAAACCACCGTTCGAGCGCTGAATGAAGTCATATCTATATTTGGAACACCAACCCGTATAATATCAGACCGAGGTACCGCCTTTACCGGTAGCGCGTTCCACAAACTTTGCACAGACAAAAATATCGTACACGTTTTGAACGCTACAGCAACGCCTAGAGCCAACGGCCAATGTGAACGGCTAAATCGTACCATAACTCCCATGCTAGCAACATTATGCAGAAAACCAAATGGCAGTGACTGGGACAAACATATTGGTCTCGTCCAGTGGAGTGTTAACAACAGTATTCATCACGTCATAAAAACAACTCCGTTTAAACTGTTGTTCAATTATGAGCCAAGAAGACCGACACCAAATCAATTAGAGGATTCAAATATTAACATCGATGAAGAAAACATCGTCGCTTTGCGTCAGGAAGCAATCGATCGAATAAGAAATAACCAAGAAAAACAAAGGCAGCGGTTTAACAAAAAACGATGTGCTGCACAAGAATACATCCCAGGCGATTCTGTGATGGTGCGTCGCGATCCTACTAGCAAAGGAGAATCTTTGAAGTTAATGCCATTGTATAAGGGCCCATATGTGGTAACTGAGGTGTTACCTAACGACCGATATCGCATTGCCGATTTCCCGGATGTCCAGCGAAATCAACGATTCTATGAGGGTGTAGTACATGCAGAGGACATGAAACGAGTTACGGCTCCCCCAGATGACATAGGCAGCGATTCATCAACTGAATGCGACAAGCTCCAACCGAAGAAGCCAACTCGAGCGAGGACTACCCCTGGCTATCTGAAGGACTACATACTATAATCGATCGAGGCCGATCTTCATATTAGGATGGCCGATTGTTAAGTATATACTTTTCTTTAAGTGTAAAATCTTCATTAATATGGTAACACCAATGTCAGTATTCGCTTATAATATTCTAAGAGTTTTTTTTATATATATAAACACATACACATATTATGTCTTTTACATATATACCAATGTATATGAAAACCGTACTTTAACTTACATTCGTCTTTTCTAATCTGAAGAATAAAGAATTAATAAAACGTTATTTGCCGTGCGCAATACAGAATTTAATAAAGAAAAGGTTAAGTTGAGGTTAACCATACAGCAAAAAGGGCATTAAGTTAACAAAGCCAATTAATAATTGTAATTGTATCACTAATTGCGTAAAACTCGAAATGCAACCCTGGTCATAAGTATTTTTATTAAGAACTGTGTTCAGTGAGCAGAAAAATTTCTTATCATGCGAGCCAAATGTCAAAAATATACATACATATAAACAAAACAAACTGAACAGACTGAACTCCAATAAATAAATAAATAAACAAAACAGAAATGGCTGGTGACAAGGAAAGTTTTTTTTAAATTCATAAATAAATTTATTAACAAACATATTTTATAAATAGGAAAAAAATTAAGAGGTAGAGGCTCGCGTAGAGCGAGGCCAGTGAAGGTGCTCTATTGGAGTTGTGGCCATGTCGAATAGAGGAGCTTCGGTATCTGTAAATTATAAATATGTACATATCGTCACCTTAACTGCAAACGGACGTAACTACACAAAAATTCGATATCGACTTTTTCATTGATTATGGTTCATTTTATCAAACTACATGTTCACGCAAATATTTAGACCTCTGCGATAAAAAATTGAACTTTACTGAAGAAATTCAAAAGGACGTAATTATGAATGCATCTATTTTTCATTGCAAAGAACGTAACTAACAAAAAAAGCTTAAATATATATAAAAAGGAAATATGTAAATGGCTAAAAACATATAAGTATCCATACTATAAGTAGCTTTCGAAGAAAACTTTTTAGAACACTTTATTATTATTGATTTTGAAGAATTTTTTGTTTCTCCTGTAAGAAATATAAAATGTATTTACGTCCGTTTGCGTTTAAGGTGACGATATGTATGCAGCTAAATTGAGTATGAGGGAACACTAGATTTAATTGCTCAATTAAAATCAAATTGACTCAATTAAAAATGAAGGTCTGAACACAGTATTGGAAGGTTTATAGTGAAGATTTTTTGTAACCATTAATTTGCAGACAGCAATTGTATCTGGAACAACTGAATGCGATACAACCCAGCCTACGTTAAGAACAATAACTTTAAGGGGTCAACCAGCAAAACTCATGTAGATACACTTGAGGTAAAAATTCTCCCAAATATATATATTCCAATGTTTCTCACACATTATGAACGACGGTGAAATGCTGGTGCAGAACTGAGTTATTTGCTACAGTAGTTCTTTATTAAATATGTATTTCTTTATGTATAAACTAATTTCTACATACATATATACATACATATATTTACCTATATGCATATACGATTACATTAAAAGTTATATAAGTATTCTCTATTTCAAGTAGTAAAATCAGAAAAAAAAAATAGTGACACAGAAGAAATAAATTCAGTAAAGTGCGACTTTGACTCGCGCACGAAGGTTTCCGTACGTTGAGCTTCGAGCATTTGTTTAATACAGCGTTTTTTTAAGTTTTTGACGTTTTTTCAGCTGAAATATTTTTTTTTTATTATTTTTCGCTTTTTTCTCGTTTTGGCGATTTTTTCATTTTGCCGATTTTTAAATTTTGTTGATTTTTCCGGTTTTACGCGATTTATTTTCGTTTTTGAAATTTTTTTCAATTTGGTGCTTTATTTTCGTTTCGCGATTTTTTTTTTGTTTTGGCGATTTTGTTTTTGGTTTAACGATTTTATAATCACAGAAAAAAATATGCAAGAATTATTTTCAACAAACAATGTTATTGAATAAAATTTTTAAATTCAATAATATTTGTCATTAACTTGAATATTATGTTTATCAATACCGCGCATTTTAAAATATCATTTAATTTAATTTGTTTGTGTTGGTGTTTATCTTGCTTGTTGGTTGACCCAACGTGGTCATGTGCTATTGTTGTTGTTTATTTTGATTGCTCGGCTTGTATACGTGCGAATTACAACAAGTAGCCGAAAAACGTCGTGGC
Organism: Tachina lurida; assembly: GCA_944452675.1. Taxonomy (NCBI): domain Eukaryota; kingdom Metazoa; phylum Arthropoda; class Insecta; order Diptera; family Tachinidae; genus Tachina; species Tachina lurida. The sequence goes on along the minus strand of OX101755.1, from coordinate 42,919,723 downwards.
TTGTTTTTTTCTTAACAAAGTTATTTTTGGATTATATCATAACGCAATGCGCAAATGTAGAAGAAACATAAGAAATCATGTTTTGCGTGTATTCATTATTTGCGTATATAAAGCGATTTGCTCTTTAGCTGAGTGGTAAGTATGTTAAACTATTAGCTAAGAGACTCCCGGTTCGACTCATCGCAAACACATTTAGTTTTAATCGCAGCCAAGCAAAAACAAACCAAAAGGCGTTAATAAAAAATGCGACATTCATCCACACACCAGCGATGCCAATTTAGCGCCTTTCGCGCTAGTTTTAGCGCGTTTTAACTATGCCAAATGCGCTTTTTTTCGTCTTAGCGCGTTTAATAAAAAAAGCGCTAGACTAGCGCGTTTTGATTAAAGTCAAAAATATCATTTAAGTTCAATATCTTTTTACTTTTTTATATAAATTTAACATTGTCTAATATCCAAAATTTAACTTTTTGTTTAAATTCGTTAATGATTCAGATGTTGCAAATAAAATTCTCTTGAGTGTATAGAATTAAAAACGCATTTTAATATTGTAAATGGCAAATATTTTGACATTTCACAGTTAAAAGTATGTACTCGTACTCGTGATAAATAAAATTAAAATCAAAACTAAGAATTTCGAATATTGGGAAGGCGAGACTGATTCTGTATTAAATGATTTTAGTTATTTAGGATATAATTTCGAAGAAGCAATATTGCATAATCTGAAAAAGAGTTACTAAAAAATTAATTGTACTCGTATTTACTAATACATACATCGCCCTTTATTAAAATTTAATTTAGCGCGTAGGAAAATAGCGCGTTTTGACTATAAATTGTTGATAATGTTGTAACTTAGCGCGTTCTAGCGCGTTTGGGTTATAAATAGTTGGCATCGCTGCCACACACACACACACTAAAACAAATATCACTGAAAATAAAATTTTAGCCAACAATTTTTTTCTTTGATTCATTAAATCGCTTTATTGACTTTATATCTAATAAATAATAAAATAAATATCCATGCTTACAATTTTATTTATCAATATTGTAAAAATCGTCATCACAGAAAATTCGAAAGATTTTTTTATTGAATCAGCGGTTTTCGTATTCAAATATTAAAATCATTTTTTTCTGTGATTTTGGGATTTTTTTGTTTTACCGTTTTTGAAAATTTCAAGAAGTTTGCTCTTACGGTTTCCAAGATACAGCAAGTTGTTAAAATTACATAGTTAAAACTACATTAACTGATGGTACACCCTTTAATTAATTTTTTTAAAATTTTAGTGTTAATTGTTGTAGTCTGTATAAAAATACACTAACCTTACAAAATTCAATTGTATATATATTATATGGGATTTTAACATTTTTCGTTGCTCGTTTTGGAACACCCTCTAATTTCCAACTCTCATGTATTTGTTGTAGTAGCGGCCAAAGGTCTACACAATGTGTCCTAATTTCAGGCCCGTAGCTCTTACGGTTCTCGAGAAAACACCCTGTGACAGACGGACGGACAGACGGACAGCGTAGCAAAAACAATAGGGTTTCTTTTCACATTTGGTGTACGAAACCCTAAAAACTACGAAGATATTTCACATCTATACACAAAATACCAGGCGTGTTAATTTGGTGAATTATGTCGTACTCGATGATACGAGTATCCTGTGATTTGTAGTGCTGTTGCGTGTTTTTCAAACTACTTAAAGTTTGAAAGCTCGGGGTCACCAAAATGTTTAGAATGTAAGTAATAATGTTTTATTAGTATGAGTCAATTCAAACACATAAATTTGAACTGTACTAATTTTCTTTGTTTTCTTTTGTCTTCAAGCACTTGGAACTTGAAGATTAGAGATTTTTACTTTCAAGCACTTGGAACTTGAACGTAATGTGATCAATAAATAAAAGCGAGTTTTTTACTACTGATACAAACATAATTTTTATTGGAATATTTATACTACAATTATTAACAATTAATTGTTGAGTCAACAAATATGCTTAAAACAAAATTTACGTTAAATTGACCAATCAGATTAAAGTGACAATATTTTCAGTTAATTCAGTGTGTAATATGATATCTTTTTATTAACAATTTTTGTTTGTCAGCTAATTGAGTGCAAGAAAACAATATTAATAGTATTCATTAACTTTTGTATTATCATTAATAATTATTAAGTGGATTCACGGGTTTTTGAACATTCTTCCCCGCGTTGAACGACTGTTCAAAATCGAAGTCGTCATGGTCAGGTTAATTTGATTGGTCAGGTTAATTTGATAAAAAAAAAATTAATTTTAAAATATATTGGAACATAGTGTTGTTATTAAAACTACGTTAGTAAGTGAATTAATTAGTCTCGTCATCTGCTGCTAAAACATCAATGGTAAATTTGGAATGCTGGCGTGGCATTGGTATAGGGGTCATCTTGTGTTCTTCGGCGTATTGTTGGAGCTCAATGTCCTTTTCCGTGGATTCGATTGATGTAGTTGGATGTGGGTTTTTTGCATTTTTTCTTGATTTGCATGTTGACAGCAAAATGATTAGTGCTATGATGCTTACTGCGAGTGCTAGGTATCCAATTATATAACTGTGAGTCTGGTGGGTTTTCAATTTATTAGGTAACTCAGCAATTTCATGTTGTTCCAGCGACCTTTGTAGAGTTGTTAGGTCCTTAATATTATTGGCATATACACTCTCTAAATTTGTTGAGGTTGATTCGTTATTATTTATGAAGACTGTAGTGTTTTTTGGTAGTGATAAGTCTGAAATTTTGCCAAGACTTGTGTATGATGACCTTACTGTGCTTGATATAGTTCTCAGTCCATTCATGTTGACAAAATCTTGCTTGAGTATACATTCTGGATCAAGCGTCAGCAAACCGGAGCCCTTTAGTGATATAGGAATGATTTCACTGTTGCAAACAGCTGTGGCCCTTGAAAATGGTGACGCTACATATATCCATTGATTGCCTTTGCTGAGGGGTACCCATCTCATATCAGTTTTCTCCAGCACACAATTTGGTTTTGTTTTATTGTGGAATAAATTTATTTCACATGTACAGACATCTGAACCATAGTTGTAACGGATTTGAATGTTGGAACATAGGAAAACGCCTTGTTCAATCGTGTCGCAAGCACTTAACTCAGAATTTGTAAAAGGAATGTATTGTTCCCGCAAAGTAGATATAGCCAAGAAAACAGTACATGGTTTAATGGCTACCACGGTATTGTTCATTATATTGGGTACAGGAATCAAATGAAACAGCTTGAGTATTTCACGTTCAACCAATGGTAATGTTATTTTGAAAACAGCGTGGTGGTGTGTTAGTCTGCCCTTAACCTTCATGAGTCTGAATAATTGTAGCAAGTCAGTTTTTTCTGTCACTGGAAGTTTCACTGATGGTGGTGAATGGAGGATGATCTGATTAATTTCACTTTGTAACTGTTCTGGAGTAAGTAGCCATGGACTGATTTTTCCATGATGAGTATCCATTAGGGTGTCAAGGATTGATGATTGTATCTTTCTTATATTGTTTGCGATTAGAGTTAATTCCAGAACTGCTGAATGAAATAGTTGATTTAGTTGTACTTGTATTAATGCATTGTTGATGTTATTTATATCATCTGAATAGATTTTAATTTCTTTCTCCAATCGTTCAAATCTTGACTTAGCTGTTATTTGATTCTGCCGGATGATATTAATTGTAGAATCAACAATTGATGTTTGATTCTTCAATAATTTTAGCAAATATGATTGATTGTCGTTCACTTGTTTTATTGTTTCTGACATCTGTTCTGCGTATTCAGAGTCCAGGACGCCAAATAATGAATGGGCAACGTTACCAACGATATCCAGCGCCCCTCTTTTAACTCGTAATAGTCGGTTATCTAGTTGTAACTCACTTTCCATTTGTTGAAAGTGGTCAAAGATACTGAGACAAGATGAATTTGTTTCTAAAATTTTACACAACGTTTGTAATGACCGTGTACCATTGACAAGAATTTATGTTTCTGACCAATAAGGAGCTAAATCATAGTATACAAATAGATTCCATTCCGTAGTTGAAATAGCTGTAGTTCCAATTTGCTCAAAATGGATTCCTACCTTTGATCCAAACTTCTTATTCTGGACTGGAGTTCCAAGAGCAAGTGGTACCAGCAATAATAACGTGATTAATGCCATGGTTAGATAATTTGTTGGTATTTTGACCTTTTTCTGCCTTTTAGCCTCAGGCTCTTCACTTGACGTAGATGTGAAATCACAACCCTGACAATACCATCGTCACCAGGATGAGTGTTTATTACTCTCGCCAATGGCCATTTCATGACTGGCAGGTTGTCCTCTTTTATAATTACCATGTCCCCAATTTTAAGGTTAGGGGATTGCTTGTTCCACTTATAACGTTGCTGAAGTTGATTTAGATATTCAGAAGACCATCTTTTCCAAAATTCTTGTTTGAGGTGTGCTACAAGTTTCCAATGCTGAAGTCTCGAATTATTGGTTGGAATAGCCCTACTATCTATTTGTGAAACAAGGGGTTCGCCTATGAGAAAGTGGCCAGGAGTCAGTGCTTCAAAACTGTTTGGATCATTTGACATAGGGGTGAGTGGGCGTGAATTCAGTATTGCTTCAATTTCTATTATGACTGTTTCCAATTCTTCTTGTGTCAAAGATGCCGTTGCAAACACTACGGAGTAGCAAATACTTTGCTGATTTTACAGCAGCTTCCCAGAGTCCTCCAAAGTGCGGTGCTCTTGGTGGAATAAAATGGAATTGTATTCCTCTTGCGCTGGCAGTGGAGATAACCAATTCTCGTCCTTTATCAGAGTAAATGGTGTCAGCTAGTTCTGATAACTGATTCCTAGCTCCTACGAAATTAGTAGCGTTATCTGAACAGATATTTTGACACCGACCGCGACGACCTATAAAGCGCTTTAATGCACCAATAAAAGCTTCGGTTGTTAAATCGGAGACCAGTTCAAGATGGATAGCCTTCGTTGCAAAACAACAAAATACCGCTATATATGCCTTTGTCTGTTTTTTGCCGCGGACCCTGTAATGAATCCAGAATGGTCCACAATAGTCGACTCCGGTACTAACGAATGGACGTGCCGGAGTTATCCGAGTATGAGGTAAATTGCCCATGAGTTGTTGGCACAGTTGCGGATGTGCCTTAGCACATCTTAAACATTTTTGAACTGTGGATCTTGCCATTATTTTGCCTTTTATTGGCCAAAATCTTTGTCTTATTATATTCAATAATGCTTGCGGTCCGCAATGATTATTTTCTTCATGGACCATCTTAAATAGAAGCTTTATAAGATGATCATTATATGGAATCAGCATTGGATGTTTCACGTCGTACGGCAACGTGGAGGCCTCCAATCGTCCTCCAACTCTCAGAACACCTTGCTGGTCAAGAAATGGCGTCAAACTAATAATTGAACTTTTCCTTTCAATCTCCTTACTTTTCTTAAGTTGTTCAATTTCCGGTAAAAATCAGATTTCTGAATGGCCTTTACAATCACACACAAGGAATTATGCAGTTCGCTTGGAGTAAGTGCTCTATGTGTTGCTCGCTCTTCGTTTTTCATTCTTGCATGTTGGATGAATCTGAGACCATAACCTATTATCCTCTGTAATCTTCCGAAGGAATTTTTGTGTTGAATTTTATATATGTAATCGTCAGAGGCAACTGTATTAAGTGCAACTGAACGTGTTTTCTTCATTTCGATGTCGCTGCTGATTTGTAACCGATGAGAGAAATTAGGTGGCCACATTTCTTCTTTTCCATGTAGAAACAGTGGTCCGTAGAACCACAACATGGATGAGCGAAGTTTTGGTGCTGGCAAGCCCCTGGATAATATGTCAGCTGGATTATCTTTTGAAGACACGTGACGCCATTGATTTGCCAGTGTTAATGACTGAATTGTGGCTACTCGGTTGGCCACAAACGTTTGATACAAAGTCGACTGTGTATTTATCCAGGACAGCACAATTTCGGAATCAGTCCATAGGAATATTGGTAGGTTCTTAGTCTGCAGATCTGCTTTAATTCTATCAGCGAGTTGTGCAGCTATAACTGCAGCGCATAGTTCAAGCCGTGGCAACGTTTGTTGTTTTAATGGAGCAACCCAACTTTTTGCGCAGAGCAATTGTACTATGATTCGTCCATCTTTTAGCTTCGCACGCACGTATGCGACTGCACCACATGCTCTCTCGGATGCATCTGCGAATATATGTAATTGATGACCTGTTGGCAACTCACCCTTGAAGATATGTCGTGGAATTTCCATATTATTTAAATCTTTTAAGTCTTCCCTGAAGGTATTCCATGCAGTACGGAGATTTTCTGGAAGTTGCTCATCCCAATCCAATTTTTGTTGCCATAATTGTTGAATGAATATTTTTGCACTCACAACTACTGGCGCCAGCAGTCCGAAGCGATCAAACAATTTTGCGATGTCTGAAGCTGCAGTTCGTTTAGATACACTCTTGATATTGTCTAATTTTACCTTGATGCAAAATCCATCAGATTTAGGTAGCCACATTAATCCAAGCGTTTTTACTGTATTGGCCTTGTTATTGTTAAAGTCCAAGTCCACCTCTTGATCTCCTACTGGAATATTTTTAAGTAGCTGAGGATGATTTGCACACCATTTTTTTAAAATGAAGCCATGGGCTCTCAAAAGTGTAATCAATTGCCTTTGTGTCTCAATCGCAATATTTAAATTATCCGAACCACCCAGGCCGTCATCGACATAAAAATTATGTTTCAACATTTGGGAACCTTCTGGAAAGTCCACCATATTTTCATCAGCAATCCTCTGTAAGCATTTTGTTGCCAGGTACGGTGCTGCCCGTGTTCCATATGCTACAGTGTTGAGCTTGTAATAATTTATGGGTGCCGCTGGGTTTTCCCTCCACATAATTAATTGGTATTGTTGGTCATCAGGATGAATTAGAATTTGCCGATACATTTTCTCGATATCGGTAGTGAAAACATATTTTGGAGTTCGAAAACGCAGTAAGATTGAAAATAATTCGCTCTGAACAGTTGGCCCAGTGTACATCAAATCATTCAATGAATAGCCCGAAGTGGTTTTTGCCGATGCATCAAAAACCACTCTAAGCTTAGTTGTAGAACTATCTGGTTTCAATACACTGTGATGGGGTATAAAGTATTTAGGCCCACACAAGGAATCGATATCGACTTCCTGCATATGGCCTAATTGTTTATATTGTTGCATGAACTGCACATACTGTGTACGAATGAGCTCATTTTTTTGAAATTTCCGTTCTAGCCCCAAAAATCCTGTTGTACGTCATCGCGTGTGAATCTCCTAGAGCCTCTGGACTTTCTCTGGACGGAATTCTAACTACAAAACGACCTTCTTGGTTAGTGCGTACATGCTGACCAAAATGTAGTTCACATTGTTTGTCTGAGGGTGACAATGGTTTTTTGTTGTCTTGAATTTCATCCAGTTTCCAAAGTTGCTCTATAGTTTCTTCCAATGATGTAGCCTTGTCAAATATTGCACATGTTATTGTATGTGGCTTGCTGGCAATCGACTTTTGTTCCACAGGTCCACCAACAATCCATCCAAGTGATGTATTTTGAAGAATTGGAAGATCATTAGACAACTTAATTGTACCTGATTGAGTCAAACTGAAGAAGAACTCCGCTCCGAGTAGTATGTCGATTTTTTCTGGTTTGTAAAAATGGGGATCTGCTAAATGAATATGTTTTGGAATGTTCCAGGATGAAACATTAATATGTTGACTGGGCTGTGCTGGAATTATGTCTGGAAGAATATAGGCTTCCAAATTAGTCACGAAACTGTGGTCGCGGGACTTCATGATGACATTAATTCGTTGTGATGATCGCTTTTGTACTTTGCCCACACCGTCAATACATAGCGATGCTTCTGTTGGTGAAATTCCCAATTTTTTTATCAAACGTTCAGACACAATATTCACCTGTGAACCTGAGTCTAATACAGCCCGAAATTCATTAGCGATTCCATTTGGAGCCACAATTACAACCCTTGCTGTGGCCAATAACACAACGCCCTGGCGGCCCATGACTGTTTTTGTTGCTGTCGTTGCAACCGCTGCTTCATTTTTGAAGGATTCTGTTACATTATTGTCTGTCTCCGAACTATTTCTCTTTTCTGAGTTTTTCCGCTTCGGTAAATGTACCAACGTGTTATGCTTTTGTGCACACAATTTGCAGCTACTCGAATTACATGCCTTTGCATTGTGGTCGGCTTTGAAGCAATTTACGCATAATTTTTGTTGTTGTACCCATCGCAACCGTTGTGATTCTGATAATTGTTTAAATTTACTACAAAAGTAGAGCTTATGGTTTCCGTTGTTGCACAATTTGCAGGTACCACTATGCTTTAAGTTGGACGCTGCACTTACGTTCGAAGCTGCAATAGATGAAACAACTTTGTAATGAGTTGTTTTTTCTTTTTGAGCAATTGCTTCCATTGATTGAAACTGTAGTTCCAGAAATGTGAGAAATTCTGAAATTATTGGTACTTCTTTAGGGTTGCTTAATGATTGCATATATCTGACGTGTGTATTTTTGTCAAGTTTTTTTATTAATAGTTGTATGAGAATTGCGTCCCAATCTGCCGTTGCAATCCCTAAATTATTGAGAGCTAATAAGGATTCCTTAGTGGTATCATGCAGGGCCTTAATTGATGATATAGATGATGACACAGCAGGTTGGCTGATTATTCTTTCTACGAGGGTAGCAACAAGAACTCTTTTGTTATTGTATCTGTCTTGTAATGTTTGCCACGCGGTGTTATAATTTTCTTCTGTTAGTGTAAACTGTCGAATTAAATGTTCGGCTTCTCCGGAAACATTCGATTTCAAATACCACATTTTTTGTATTGCAGGGATAGCTTGTTTGTCTACCATTTCGGAAAACAAATCATGAAATTGTCGCCATTTAAGATAATCTCCATTGAAATGTGGGATTGTAACCTTTGGCAATGGTAGAGAGCTTTGTACACAAGAATTTGATGATGTAGTTTGTGGGGTTGCAGTACTTGTTTGATGCTTTGAAGCCATTATGGAAAGATTGACCAACTGCTCTTGAACCTTGTCGTTTAATTCATAAAATTTGTCAAAACCAGAAATCAATGGATCGTCAAAGTTCTCACATATATTGTCGTATAAGACCAAGATCTGGTCCCAAAGTTTGTTGATAGTTGCCAATTTGATGTCGTAGAATGGACGTGGTTGTATTTCATCGGTAATGGTTAATCCATTTAAAAACCTACTTAAGGCTGTCATTCTAGCTTGTGCCTTGCGAATCAGGCCCTGGTTTTCATTGGACTCTTGACGAGCCACTGAAGCAACAGTGCTTTTAGTTGCTGGTAGCGTTTGTTGGTTTAATGCCATTATACGATTGGCCTCTGTTGTGAATAAATTTATGTATGAGTTTGTTAGCTCACTAATTTTGGCATAATAATCTGACGTAAAATATTCATGCGTTGTTTTTAGCGTTTCAACATCGTCACGCATACGCAATTCTGTATCCTTGGCTTCAAATATATCCCAGGACTCCGAAATTCGCCTTTTACGCTCCTCAAAGTATTCTGCGGTTGTTTTTCTGTCCGCAAATGTTATCAAATGTTACCCAAAATGTTATCTTGATGAATTATGTTGGACCGGATGATATCCTCTGCCTTTGTTGCGCTACTTAAAGTTTGAAAGCTAGGGGTCACCAAAATGTTTAGAATGTAAGTAATAATGTTTTATTAGTATGAGTCAATTCAAACACATAAATTTGAACTGTACTAATTTTCTTTGTTTTCTTTTGTCTTCAAGCACTTGGAACTTGAAGATTAGAGATTTTTACTTTCAAGCACTTGGAACTTGAACGTAATGTGATCAATAAATAAAAGCGAGTTTTTTACTACTGATACAAACATAATTTTTATTGGAATATTTATACTACAATTATTAACAATTAATTGTTGAGTCAACAAATATGCTTAAAACAAAATTTACGTTAAATTGACCAATCAGATTAAAGTGACAATATTTTCAGTTAATTCAGTGTGTAATATGATATCTTTTTATTAACAATTTTTGTTTGTCAGCTAATTGAGTGCAAGAAAACAATATTAATAGTATTCATTAACTTTTGTATTATCATTAATAATTATTAAGTGGATTCACGGGTTTTTGAACATTCTTCCCCGCGTTGAACGACTGTTCAAAATCGAAGTCGTCATGGTCAGGTTAATTTGATTGGTCAGGTTAATTTGATAAAAAAAAAATTAATTTTAAAATATATTGGAACATAGTGTTGTTATTAAAACTACGTTAGTAAGTGAAAATTTATTGAGTCTCGTCATCTGCTGCTAAAACATCAATGGTAAATTTGGAATGCTGGCGTGGCATTGGTATAGGGGTCATCTTGTGTTCTTCGGCGTATTGTTGGAGCTCAATGTCCTTTTCCGTGGATTCGATTGATGTAGTTGGATGTGGGTTTTTTGCATTTTTTCTTGATTTGCATGTTGACAGCAAAATGATTAGTGCTATGATGCTTACTACGAGTGCTAGGTATCCAATTATATAACTGTGAGTCTGGTGGGTTTTCAATTTATTAGGTAACTCAGCAATTTCATGTTGTTCCAGCGACCTTTGTAGAGTTGTTAGGTCCTTAATATTCTTGGCATATACACTCTCTAAATTTGTTGAGGTTGATTCGTTATTATTTATGAAGACTGTAGTGTTTTTTGGTAGTGATAAGTCTGAAATTTTGCCAAGACTTGTGTATGATGACCTTACTGTGCTTGATATAGTTCTCAGTCCATTCATGTTGACAAAATCTTGCTTGAGTATACATTCTGGATCAAGCGTCAGCAAACCGGAGCCCTTTAGTGATATAGGAATGATTTCACTGTTGCAAACAGCTGTGGCCCTTGAAAATGGTGACGCTACATATATCCATTGATTGCCTTTGCTGAGGGGTACCCATCTCATATCAGTTTTCTCCAGCACACAATTTGGTTTTGTTTTATTGTGGAATAAATTTATTTCACATGTACAGACATCTGAACCATAGTTGTAACGGATTTGAATGTTGGAACATAGGAAAACGCCTTATTCAATCGTGTCGCAAGCACTTAACTCAGAATTTGTAAAAGAAATGTATTGTTCCCGCAAAGTAGATATAGCCAAGAAAACAGTACATGGTTTAATGGCTACCACGGTATTGTTCATTATATTGGGTACAGGAAGCAAATGAAACAGCTTGAGTATTTCACGTTCAACCAATGGTAATGTTATTTTGAAAACAGCGTGGTGGTGTGTTAGTCTGCCCTTAACCTTCATGAGTCTGAATAATTGTAGCAAGTCAGTTTTTTCTGTCACTGGAAGTTTCACTGATGGTGGTGAATGGAGGATGATCTGATTAATTTCACTTTGTAACTGTTCTGGAGTAAGTAGCCATGGACTGATTTTTCCATGATGAGTATCCATTAGGGTGTCAAGGATTGATGATTGTATCTTTCTTATATTGTTTGCGATTAGAGTTAATTCCAGAACTGCTGAATGAAATAGTTGATTTAGTTGTACTTGTATTAATGCATTGTTGATGTTATTTATATCATCTGAATAGATTTTAATTTCTTTCTCCAATCGTTCAAATCTTGACTTAGCTGTTATTTGATTCTGCCGGATGATATTAATTGTAGAATCAACAATTGATGTTTGATTCTTCAATAATTTTAGCAAATATGATTGATTGTCGTTCACTTGTTTTATTGTTTCTGACATCTGTTCTGCGTATTCAGAGTCCAGGACGCCAAATAATGAATGGGCAACGTTACCAACGATATCCAGCGCCCCTCTTTTAACTCGTAATAGTCGGTTATCTAGTTGTAACTCACTTTCCATTTGTTGAAAGTGGTCAAAGATACTGAGACAAGATGAATTTGTTTCTAAAATTTTACACAACGTTTGTAATGACCGTGTACCATTGACAAGAATTTATGTTTCTGACCAATAAGGAGCTAAATCATAGTATACAAATAGATTCCATTCCGTAGTTGAAATAGCTGTAGTTCCAATTTGCTCAAAATGGATTCCTACCTTTGATCCAAACTTCTTATTCTGGACTGGAGTTCCAAGAGCAAGTGGTACCAGCAATAATAACGTGATTAATGCCATGGTTAGATAATTTGTTGGTATTTTGACCTTTTTCTGCCTTTTAGCCTCAGGCTCTTCACTTGACGTAGATGTGAAATCACTTGTTGCCTTACTATTGTCATCAATTATTGCTTTAGAGTCTTGGTCGATAGGTAGTAACGCGATTCGATGTATTGGACGTTTGAACTGCCCATTAGCTGTTTTTACTTCGACAACCCTGACAATACCATCGTCACCAGGATGAGTGTTTATTACTCTCGCCAATGGCCATTTCATGACTGGCAGGTTGTCCTCTTTTATAATTACCATGTCCCCAATTTTAAGGTTAGGGGATTGCTTGTTCCACTTATAACGTTGCTGAAGTTGATTTAGATAATCAGAAGACCATCTTTTCCAAAATTCTTGTTTGAGGTGTGCTACAAGTTTCCAATGCTGAAGTCTCGAATTATTGGTTGGAATAGCCCTACTATCTATTTGTGAAACAAGGGGTTCGCCTATGAGAAAGTGGCCAGGAGTCAGTGCTTCAAAACTGTTTGGATCATTTGACATAGGGGTGAGTGGGCGTGAATTCAGTATTGCTTCAATTTCTATTATGACTGTTTCCAATTCTTCTTGTGTCAAAGATGCCGTTGCAAACACTACGGAGTAGCAAATACTTTGCTGATTTTACAGCAGCTTCCCAGAGTCCTCCAAAGTGCGGTGCTCTTGGTGGAATAAAATGGAATTGTATTCCTCTTGCGCTGGCAGTGGAGATAACGAATTCTCGTCCTTTATCAGAGTAAATGGTGTCAGCTAGTTCTGATAACTGATTCCTAGCTCCTACGAAATTAGTAGCGTTATCTGAACAGATATTTTGACACCGACCGCGACGACCTATAAAGCGCTTTAATGCACCAATAAAAGCTTCGGTTGTTAAATCGGAGACCAGTTCAAGATGGATAGCCTTCGTTGCAAAACAACAAAATACCGCTATATATGCCTTTGTCTGTTTTTTGCCGCGGACCCTGTAATGAATCCAGAATGGTCCACAATAATCGACTCCGGTACTAACGAATGGACGTGCCGGAGTTATCCGAGTATGAGGTAAATTGCCCATGAGTTGTTGGCACAGTTGCGGATGTGCCTTAGCACATCTTAAACATTTTTGAACTGTGGATCTTGCCATTATTTTGCCTTTTATTGGCCAAAATCTTTGTCTTATTATATTCAATAATGCTTGCGGTCCGCAATGATTATTTTCTTCATGGACCATCTTAAATAGAAGCTTTATAAGATGATCATTATATGGAATCAGCATTGGATGTTTCACGTCGTACGGCAACGTGGAGGCCTCCAATCGTCCTCCAACTCTCAGAACACCTTGCTGGTCAAGAAATGGCGTCAAACTAATAATTGAACTTTTCCTTTCAATCTCCTTACTTTTCTTAAGTTGTTCAATTTCCGGTAAAAATCAGATTTCTGAATGGCCTTTACAATAACACACAAGGAATTATGCAGTTCTCTTGGAGTAAGTGCTCTATGTGTTGCTCGCTCTTCGTTTTTCATTCTTGCATGTTGGATGAATCTGAGACCATAACCTATTATCCTCTGTAATCTTCCGAAGGAAGTTTTGTGTTGAATTTTATATATGTAATCGTCAGAGGCAACTGTATTAAGTGCAACTGAACGTGTTTTCTTCATTTCGATGTCGCTGCTGATTTGTAACCGATGAGAGAAATTAGGTGGCCACATTTCTTCTTTTCCATGTAGAAACAGTGGTCCGTAGAACCACAACATGGATGAGCGAAGTTTTGGTGCTGGCAAGCCCCTGGATAATATGTCAGCTGGATTATCTTTTGAAGACACGTGACGCCATTGATTTGCCAGTGTTAATGACTGAATTGTGGCTACTCGGTTGGCCACAAACGTTTGATACAAAGTCGACTGTGTATTTATCCAGGACAGCACAATTTCGGAATCAGTCCATAGGAATATTGGTAGGTTCTTAGTCTGCAGATCTGCTTTAATTCTATCAGCGAGTTGTGCAGCTATAACTGCAGCGCATAGTTCAAGCCGTGGCAACGTTTGTTGTTTTAATGGAGCAACCCAACTTTTTGCGCAGAGCAATTGTACTATGATTCGTCCATCTTTTAGCTTCGCACGCACGTATGCGACTGCACCAAATGCTCTCTCGGATGCATCTGCGAATATATGTAATTGATGACCTGTTGGCAACTCACCCTTGAAGATATGTCGTGGAATTTCCATATTATTTAAATCTTTTAAGTCTTCCCTGAAGGTATTCCATGCAGTACGGAGATTTTCTGGAAGTTGCTCATCCCAATCCAATTTTTGTTGCCATAATTGTTGAATGAATATTTTTGCACTCACAACTACTGGCGCCAGCAGTCCGAAGCGATCAAACAATCTTGCGATGTCTGAAGCTGCAGTTCGTTTAGATACACTCTTGATATTGTATAATTTTACCTTGATGCAAAATCCATCAGATTTAGGTAGCCACATTAATCCAAGCGTTTTTACTGTATTGGCCTTGTTATTGTTAAAGTCCAAGTCCACCTCTTGATCTCCTACTGGAATATTTTTAAGTAGCTGAGGATGATTTGCACACCATTTTTTTAAAATGAAGCCATGGGCTCTCAAAAGTGTAATCAATTGCCTTTGTGTCTCAATCGCAATATTTAAATTATCCGAACCACCCAGGCCGTCATCGACATAAAAATTATGTTTCAACATTTGGGAACCTTCTGGAAAGTCCACCATATTTTCATCAGCAATCCTCTGTAAGCATTTTGTTGCCAGGTACGGTGCTGCCCGTGTTCCATATGTTACAGTGTTGAGCTTGTAATAATTTATGGGTGCCGCTGGGTTTTCCCTCCACATAATTAATTGGTATTGTTGGTCATCAGGATGAATTAGAATTTGCCGATACATTTTCTCGATATCGGTAGTGAAAACATATTTTGGAGTTCGAAAACGCAGTAAGATTGAAAATAATTCGCTCTGAACAGTTGGCCCAGTGTACATCAAATCATTCAATGAATAGCCCGAAGTGGTTTTTGCCGATGCATCAAAAACCACTCTAAGCTTAGTTGTAGAACTATCTGGTTTCAATACACTGTGATGGGGTATAAAGTATTTAGGCCCACACAAGGAATCGATATCGACTTCCTGCATATGGCCTAATTGTTTATATTGTTGCATGAACTGCACATACTGTGTACGAATGAGCTCATTTTTTTGAAGTTTCCGTTCTAGCCCCAAAAATCCTGTTGTACGTCATCGCGTGTGAATCTCCTAGAGCCTCTGGACTTTCTCTGGACGGAATTCTAACTACAAAACGACCTTCTTGGTTAGTGCGTACATGCTGACCAAAATGTAGTTCACATTGTTTGTCTGAGGGTGACAATGGTTTTTTGTTGTCTTGAATTTCATCCAGTTTCCAAAGTTGCTCTATAGTTTCTTCCAATGATGTAGCCTTGTCAAATATTGCACATGTTATTGTATGTGGCTTGCTGGCAATCGACTTTTGTTCCACAGGTCCACCAACAATCCATCCAAGTGATGTATTTTGAAGAATTGGAAGATCATTAGACAACTTAATTGTACCTGATTGAGTCAAACTGAAGAAGAACTCCGCTCCGAGTAGTATGTCGATTTTTTCTGGTTTGTAAAAATGGGGATCTGCTAAATGAATATGTTTTGGAATGTTCCAGGATGAAACATTAATATGTTGACTGGGCTGTGCTGGAATTATGTCTGGAAGAATATAGGCTTCCAAATTAGTCACGAAACTGTGGTCGCGGGACTTCATGATGACATTAATTCGTTGTGATGATCGCTTTTGTACTTTGCCCACACCGTCAATACATAGCGATGCTTCTGTTGGTGAAATTCCCAATTTTTTTATCAAACGTTCAGACACAATATTCACCTGTGAACCTGAGTCTAATACAGCCCGAAATTCATTAGCGATTCCATTTGGAGCCACAATTACAACCCTTGCTGTGGCCAATAACACAACGCCCTGGCGGCCCATGACTGTTTTTGTTGCTGTCGTTGCAACCGCTGCTTCATTTTTGAAGGATTCTGTTACATTATTGTCTGTCTCCGAACTATTTCTCTTTTCTGAGTTTTTCCGCTTCGGTAAATGTACCAACGTGTTATGCTTTTGTGCACACAATTTGCAGCTACTCGAATTACATGCCTTTGCATTGTGGTCGGCTTTGAAGCAATTTACGCATAATTTTTGTTGTTGTACCCATCGCAACCGTTGTGATTCTGATAATTGTTTAAATTTACTACAAAAGTAGAGCTTATGGTTTCCGTTGTTGCACAATTTGCAGGTACCACTATGTTTTAAGTTGGACGCTGCACTTACGTTCGAAGCTGCAATAGATGAAACAACTTTGTAATGAGTTGTTTTTTCTTTTTGAGCAATTGCTTCCATTGATTGAAACTGTAGTTCCAGAAATGTGAGAAATTCTGAAATTATTGGTACTTCTTTAGGGTTGCTTAATGATTGCATATATCTGACGTGTGTATTTTTGTCAAGTTTTTTTATTAATAGTTGTATGAGAATTGCGTCCCAATCTGCCGTTGCAATCCCTAAATTATTGAGAGCTAATAAGGATTCCTTAGTGGTATCATGCAGGGCTTTAATTGATGATATAGATGATGACACAGCAGGTTGGCTGATTATTCTTTCTACGAGGGTAGCAACAAGAACTCTTTTGTTATTGTATCTGTCTTGTAATGTTTGCCACGCGGTGTTATAATTTTCTTCTGTTAGTGTAAACTGTCGAATTAAATGTTCGGCTTCTCCGGAAACATTCGATTTCAAATACCACATTTTTTGTATTGCAGGGATAGCTTGTTTGTCTACCATTTCGGAAAACAAATCATGAAATTGTCGCCATTTAAGATAATCTCCATTGAAATGTGGGATTGTAACCTTTGCCAATGGTAGAGAGCTTTGTACACAAGAATTTGATGATGTAGTTTGTGGGGTTGCAGTACTTGTTTGATGCTTTGAAGCCATTATGGAAAGATTGACCAACTGCTCTTGAACCTTGTCGTTTAATTCATAAAATTTGTCAAAACCAGAAATCAATGGATCGTCAAAGTTCTCACATATATTGTCGTATAAGACCAAGATCTGGTCCCAAAGTTTGTTGATAGTTGCCAATTTGATGTCGTAGAATGGACGTGGTTGTATTTCATCGGTAATGGTTAATCCATTTAAAAACCTACTTAAGGCTGTCATTCTAGCTTGTGCCTTGCGAATCAGGCCCTGGTTTTCATTGGACTCTTGACGAGCCACTGAAGCAACAGTGCTTTTAGTTGCTGGTAGCGTTTGTTGGTTTAATGCCATTATACGATTGGCCTCTGTTGTGAATAAATTTATGTATGAGTTTGTTAGCTCACTAATTTTGGCATAATAATCTGACGTAAAATATTCATGCGTTGTTTTTAGCGTTTCAACATCGTCACGCATACGCAATTCTGTATCCTTGGCTTCAAATATATCCCAGGACTCCGAAATTCGCCTTTTACGCTCCTCAAAGTATTCTGCGGTTGTTTTTCTGTCCGCAAATGTTATCAAATGTTACCCAAAATGTTATCTTGATGAATTATGTTGGACCGGATGATATCCTCTGCCTTTGTTGCGCTGGTGCGTGTTTTTCAAACTACTTAAAGTTTGAAAGCTAGGGGTCACCAAAATGTTTAGAATGTAAGTAATAATGTTTTATTAGTATGAGTCAATTCAAACACATAAATTTGAACTGTACTAATTTTCTTTGTTTTCTTTTGTCTTCAAGCACTTGGAACTTGAAGATTAGAGATTTTTACTTTCAAGCACTTGGAACTTGAACGTAATGTGATCAATAAATAAAAGCGAGTTTTTTACTACTGATACAAACATAATTTTTATTGGAATATTTATACTACAATTATTAACAATTAATTGTTGAGTCAACAAATATGCTTAAAACAAAATTTACGTTAAATTGACCAATCAGATTAAAGTGACAATATTTTCAGTTAATTCAGTGTGTAATATGATATCTTTTTATTAACAATTTTTGTTTGTCAGCTAATTGAGTGCAAGAAAACAATATTAATAGTATTCATTAACTTTTGTATTATCATTAATAATTATTAAGTGGATTCACGGGTTTTTGAACAAGGCGAATATTTACAACAACAACAAAAGACCGCACACCACAAAGAAAAAAATGTATTCAAACAGGGAGCCAAACACTTAGTTGTTTGTTCATATGTACATTAGACCGTATCACAAAAAAAAGTTCTCCGTACACCAGCGAATATAAAGTATTGTTCCAAGAACATTTCAAAAAAATTTTTTTTTTGCGTAGGGGTCGCCTTTTTATTTTTTTTCGTTATATCTTCTATATTTACAGTCCGATCTTAAAGTTTGATACAGCGAATTTTTTTATCTTAAGGAGGCCAATATTTTTGCTTTTAGGTCCATTGACCTCAAGTGTACCGTTCTAGTACTTTCCCACCAAATCTCATTTTCTACCACACTAATGTGACACCCTAATGCTAGAAATTTATAGCTCGCGAAAAATCATAAAAGTTTTGCAAAGAAAGTATTTCGATAATTATAGCACAACTATTTAAAAAATGCTTTTATAAATTCATTGTTGCAGCCCGTAAGGGTCGCCTTTTTAATTTGTCATAGCTTCAGAATTTACATTCAGATATTAAAGTATAATATATCGATGAGTTTGTCTAAGGCAGACCAATTTTTTTTAATTCAAAAGTCTGACCTCCTGTAACCTTTACATCATACCTCAAATTATACAACAAGGAATAAGCAACAAAAAGCAAAGTAAAATCATAGAAATTTTATTCAATCATATCTCTACGTGATTCAAGTTGGCCATATTTTTGACTGCTGTGGAGTTTAGAAAAAATGTGGCCCATGCGTTGCTCGTCGGTGACCGCCATGGCAGATTCATGTACTACATGAACAAAACGCTCAAGGTTTTGAGAATGAGATGGATAAGCTGTGAAAATAATTAGGTTTAGCAAAGAAAACTATGCGCTAGTAGTGTAGTAATGGTGGCGTTAGTCCTGTTTTGGGAATTCAAAACCGGGAAAAATCAAAAAGGGTGGCAACCCTGTTACAAATGGAGGGTTTTTGGGGATTTTCATGCTGATATTTTCTTTTCTTGGCTATGTATGTGTATGTGTGAGTTTGAATATTTCTCTGTATGTATGCATGTATGTATATAAGTATGTACATGTGTACAGCTTTTTGTTGTTATTGTATATATGTGTGAGGGTGCATATGGGTGTGTGTTTTTTTTTTATTACTTGTACGTTTGCCGGTGTCCACTACTTTTATGACAACAAATCTGTGTATATTTAGTGATCACTATTGTGATGTGCTGTTTTGAGTTATCGTTGCTATGCTTATGTAGGGTTATTGTATGTATGCATTTATGTTTGTGATCTCTGGGGAAATAACCTAATAGCTGCAGAGAGTGGCAACCCTGTTGTGAATGGAAGTGGATAGGGAATGTATTTGGTAATGTATCTACATATATGTTGCTGTATTAATGTATGTGATCGTATCTATTTTTACTTTGAAGAATATCATTGCTTGTGTGTATTGTTTAGCCTTCGAGAGTTTTTCATACATATTTAAAAATGAATGTGTATATGTTTTCTAGGCTATTGACGTTGCTATTCTTATGGAGATAGAAAATATTGTGTTGGCATAGATTTTATATATACAAGTGAATTTCAGATGTTAAATGTTTTGAATCCAATCAGGTTGATAGCAGAGTTTTTTGAATATGGGTAATGATATTTTTATTTCAGTATATTTTACTTTAATGTAACAATTATAGGAAATAGCTTTTGGAGACATACACTAAAACTTATAGAAGCATCTACTTTTACGTGTCCCGATTTTTCTCGTACCTTTGTATTACAAGCTGATGCTAGCGATTTTATTCTGGGTGTTGCTGTGTATATGAATTTTATCATATATCGTAATACCAATAGAGAATTGTGGAAATATGTATATGTGTGTGTGTGTGTGTGTGTATGTGTGTGTGGGTGTGTATGTGAGCGTGTGTGTGTGTGTGAATTTCATCATATATCGTAATACCAATAGAGAATTGTGGAAATGTGTATGTGTGTGTGTATGTATGTGTATGTGTGTGTGTATGTGTATGTGTGTATGTGTGTGATTTTCATCATATATCGTAATACCAATAGAGAATTGTGCAGGTGCGCTTGTCCCTTTTTTGTTTGTACATAGATAAGGATAGTTTGATGTCGGTCCGTCGATGTGTTTTTGTTTTAATTTTATGGTTTGATGTCGGTCCGTCGATGTGTTTTTGTTTTTAATTTTATGGTTTGATGTCCGTCTGTTGCTGTGCATAGTTATTTATGTAGGCACGCAGGTGCGCTTGTTTGTACGTAGTATGTTTTTTCGTTTGTTAAGCGGTTGCAGTAGCTGTATGATTTTAGATTGTGTGTGCGTGTGTCGCTTGTTTGTACGTAGTTTTTTTTCGTTTGTTAAGCGGTTGCAGTAGCTGTATGATTTTAGATTGTGTGTGCGTGTGTGGATAGAGAAAATGTTGCTTTAGTTTTTTGTATTATTCTTTTGTTTGTACGTAGTATGGTTTTTCGTTTGTTAAACGGTTGCAGAAGGGTATTTGAAAAAGAAATTATGTATGCTTGTGTGGGGGGAATCTAAGAATGTTTTTTGTTGTTGGTTTTATTTAGTTTTGATTTTTCTATTTCCTATGTTTAAAGAGTTTAAGGAGATGAATAAAATATGTGGTTTGTGAGTTAAGCATGGTTTGATATCCGTCCGTCGATGTACATAGTTAATTATGTAGGTACGAAGGCTTGTATGTAGGTTTTTGTTTTAATTTTGAATTGAATGCTTTTTTTTGGTTTGTTAAGCGGTTGCAGCAGGTTTATGATTTTAGAATATAAGTGCGTGTGTGCATAGAGAAACTGTTGCTTTAGTTTTTTTGTAATACTCTTTTGTTTGTACGTAGTTTTTTCGTTTGTTAAGTGGTTGCAGTAGGTTTCTGATTTTAGATTGTGTGTGCGTGTGTGCATTGAGAATATTTTGCTTTAGTTTTTTTATTTTCTTTTTAGCTGGTGACCATGGAAGGTTATTTTAGAACAGTGTCCCGCAAAATAAAATATCTTTGTAGTGGTGAGAAAAATGAGAGTAAAATATATTTACACTTGAAGAAAACATTTTTGTAATTTAAGATACATGCTGTGGTTATTCATTGTTTGACTATTTTTGGTAAATAAGCAATTTAATAAAAACTTAAGTATAAAGTAAAAAATAATAGTCCATTCAACAATGTAGTCTACAAATTCCAAATTAAATTTATTCGCAGCGCTGTGAAAGCTATTAAAATGCCTTTTTAAATTATATTTCCTATTATTTTTCAGTGTTTCATAGCATAAAATGCATTACATATTGCTAAAAGCATTTTTTATCACAAAATATTTCTTAGCTTACATAATTATTTTTTTTTGCTTTAGAAATTATTAAATTTGAACTTAAATTTCGTTCCGTGTGCTCAAAAAATCTAAACAAAAAACCAGGAAAAAATTAATACATGCGTGCACAACTTCATTCGTCGCTTGTTCAGTGACGACTAAATGAAAGAGCATAAGCATGTATGTGATTTTCATCTGCACAATTGTGCTATGGCTTGCGGGTTACTGTTTTAGAAAGACATTATGTATGCTTGTGGGAAATCTATGAATGTTTTTTGTTGTTGGTTTTATTTAATTTGATTTTCCTATTTCCTATGTTTAAAGAGTTTGAAGAGATGAATAAAATATGTAATTTATGAGCAATGAACTTACTTGAAGGTTAAAGAAATCGAAGTGTACCAAAATTAGGATTGTCAAAGGGAATTAGAGATGCGTGATCATGGGAGCCAACGTTATGCTCATGCATGTGTATTTACGTATGTTTTTACAATAACTTGAGTGTTGGCAGATGGGTAAGTAGTCGTATATGTATATAAAAAAAGCGAGTGTGTAATGCCGAGTACACATCTGGCATTTGTTGTGTTCTAATTATTTTTTAAAATGTGTGCAACGCCTTTCACATTATGTTGTTTATAGGGAAGGCAACACCACACAACAAAAAATAAATAAAAAATCGGAAATCATAAACGTTACCACTAGTGCACACTGTGTGCATGCGGCATTACTTTTTTTGTTTGTAGTATTTCGTTTAGGATGCTGGTGAGATATGAATGTTTCTGTTTTTGTTGTTGTTTGATTTTTAATTTTTTTATGTGTAAAGAATTTGAAGAAATGAATAAAATATACAATTTATGCGTGTTGTATTTATTCATTCTTTTCACTTATTTTGTAAACAAATTGAAGTTTGTGATATTGAGGATTGTCAAAGATTGGTTGTTATTTTCACTGCTTGCTGACATATGTCTCTGTCTCTGTCTATTGACTCTTATGCTTGCTGACATTTGTCTCTGTCTCTGTCTATTGACTGTGAAAGACTTGATCGTAATTCGTATAAATTGAGAAGTTTTGTAATCTAGCAGCAAGTACAGCATTGTATCTAGCAAGTACATCATCGTATAAAATCTTAAAAAATATTATCAATACATTCTATAAATTATTAAAATGGATGCGGTATATAAATGCAATATCTGCAATAAGGTATACAAATACCAAAAGTGTTTTTCCGACCATATCCGAAAACATGATGTTGAGGACCAATATAAATATCCTCAACAACAACAACATCAATATCCTCAACAATATCAATATCCTCAACAACAACAATATCTATATCCGCAACAACAACAACATCAATATCCTCAACAATATCAATATCCTCAACAACAACATCTATATCCTCAACAACAACAACAACAATATCCTCAACAGCAACAACAACATCAATATCCTCAACAATATCAATATCCTCAACAACAACAATATCTATATCCACAACAACAATATCAATATCCTCAACAGCAACAACAATATATACATCCTCAACAACAACAACAGCACCAACAACAACAACAACAATATTCACAACAACAACAACAATTACAAATGTATTGGGAGCAAACTCCTACTGCCATGCAGTGGTACCCAAATACGGACCAACAATTATAATATCAACTACAACAGCAACAAAAACAAATGTATTGGCAACAACCTTTTACCTCCATGCAATGGTACACAAATACTTATGAACATCAACTACCACAATATCAACCACAACAACAACAACAAGAACTACATGGAGCGGATGCTTATGGAGGTAATTTAATAAATAATACCAGCATTGATGAAGAAACTCAAGGAAGACATGAAGATAATATGAAATTTTACAACATAAGCAAAGCTTTCAAAAATAACATTGCAACTTATGGATTAAACAATAAAAGAGATGAACTTTTACTGGAAGATTTCATTGGTGAAAATGAATCAATTTTCATAGAGATGCTTGAAAGTCATTTACTAAGCCACATTGTAATAAAATTTAATGTAAGTATTGTGGCAGAATATGTAAAAATTGTGGGAGAGGAATTGGAGTTCAATATTATTCATCATAGAGCTAAAATGAATTTGTTGATCAGAGGAGATGAAATATATGAAGTATTTTCAAACCAAATTTCACAAATTCAAAATAAAATGTGTGAATTCCAAGAGAAGGACTCTGGTTGGACTTTGATACGCATAGTCCGAGCAGAGCTAAGTATTAATAAGGCTTCTCTAGTTAAAGGAGCAAACTGGATGAGTTTACCAGAAAAACTTCAAAAAAGAAAAGCTTGCATTAATGTAGAAAACACCGATCAATACTGTTTCAAGTGGTGTCTAATCGCAGCAGTGGATAATTCTCAAATAATGAGTAAACAGCGATGTAGCGCATATAATATTCATGATATAACTGCTGACATCATTTGTACCCAAAACGGTATAACGCTCGATTTTAAGAATTTAATATTTCCAATATCTTTAAAATATATTAAAATATTTGAGAAGCGGAATAGCGGAATCAGCGTAAACGTATTTGGTTATGATGAGGAAAATAATGTAATTGTTGGTCCGTATTATATTACAAAGGAGGAAAAATGTATTCATATCAACTTATTGTTGTTAGAAAATATCGGTGGTCATCATTACGTTCTAATAGAAAATATGTCTAGGTAAGCTAAAAGTGTCAAGTACTAGTTAATATAAATAAATATATATATACATATATATATATATATATATATATATATATATATATATATATATATATATATATATATATATATATATAGTATATATGGTAAAATTTTTATAATAATTATTACCCTACGTCTACACCTGATATATTTTTATCATGACAAATGTCAAGTTCCATGTAGAAAAATGAGCTAGCATTAAAAAAATTATTTTTCAATATAAGGTTTGACTTTTGTTATGATAAAAATATATCAGGTGTAGACGTAGGGTTATAAATGATTTAATTTAAATTTTTTACAGATTATTAAGTGGTCAAACTACCAAACATGAACACTCTCTTAAATTGTGTAATGTATGTCTACAATATACACACAATGATAGGATCATGGAGCAACACAAAGCGGAGTGTGGTAAAATTGTAGCCCAACTACCATCCCATAAAAACGCTACACTTAAATTTAAGGATCACCAACGACAGATGGATGTACATTTTGTCGTGTACGCTGACTTTGAGTGCATACTTGAGGACATCCAATATAAAGTAAGTGAAAAAAATAGTTTAACTAAAAAGCATATTCCCTGTGCTTTTAGTTATAATATTAAATATAATAAGCATAATATAGATAGGTTTAGAATCTATACTGGCAAGGACGTGGCAGAAAAATTTGTTGCTTATTTAGTTAAGGATTGTGAGGATATTTATACTAATTATTTAATGACTAAAAAACAAATGGATTCTTTATCCCCTTTAGAGATATTCAGTTTCCAAAATGCTGTAAATTGTCACATATGTGAAACATTTTTAGGTAGTGATCGCGTAAGGGATCATTGTCATGTAACTGGCAAATTTAGAGGTGCAGCTCATAATATGCGCAACTTAAAATATCAACAGACAAAATTTATCCCTATTTATTTTCATAATTATTCGTCTTATGACTCACATCTTTTTGTTAAAGAGTTAGGAGAAAAGTCTGACAACATAAAAGTCCTTCCGGTAAATAAAGAACGTTACATATCTTTATCAACATATACAAAAATGAATGACGATTTCAATCTTGAACTTCGATTTCTAGACACCTTACGTTTTATGCCCGAAAGCTTAGAAACTTTAGCCAATAATCTTACGGATAACGATTTCTGTACAATTAAAGAGCAATTTACATCAAAAATAGAGTTTGATCTGGTTAGAAGGAAGGGTGTTTTCCCTTACAACTATCTCAATTCTTTTGAAAAATTAAATGATAGTCAACTTCCAGCGAGGGAAGACTTTTTCAACACACTTACCAATAGAGAATGTTCGCATAAAGATTACGAGCATTGCAAAAAAAATTTGGCAAACATTTGATTGCAAAACTTTACAAGACTATATGGAGTTGTATTTAAAAACAGACGTACTGTTACTAACTGATGTATTCGAAAATTTTCGAAAAGTTTGTAAGGGAATATATAATCTAGATCCAAGCCAGTACTATAATGCTCCTGGACTATCGTGGGATGCTATGTTGAAGTACACAAATATAGAATTGGAATTGTTAACTGATCTAGATATGTATAATTTCTTTAAAAAGGGGATATGTGGGGGATTGTACAATGTAGTAAAAGGTATTCAAAAGCAAACAATAAATATCTAGAGGATTTCGATAAAGAGAAACCCTCATAATTTCTAATGTACCTAGATGCCAATAACCTTTACGGTTGGGCTATGTCCGAATATCTTCCATATGGAGGATTCAGATGGTTATCAAGTGATTAGCTAAATCTGGATCCAAATCGGATATATAATAATTCAAATGATGGTTATGTGTATGAAGTTACTTTAGAATATCCCTCCAATTTGCACGAATCGCACAATGATCTACCTTTTTGTGCGGAAAATAAAAAACCTTATGGAAATAATCAAACTAAATTAATTGCTGAATTTTCTACTAAACATTCATATATTATTCACTATAGAATTCTTAAGCAATATTTAGAGTATGGTTTGATTTTAAAGCAAGTACATCGGATTCTCACTTTCAAACAATCTCCATGGTTAAAATCATATATAGACTTAAATACCAAGCATAGAGCTAACGCTAAAAATACGTTTGAGAAAAACTTCTTCAAATTGCTCAATAATGCGGTATATGGTAAGACTATGGAAAATGTAGATAAGAGAAAAGATGTTAGAATTGTAACAAACTGGAACAGAACGAATTGCAATCATTTGGGAGCCCAAGATTGGATATCTAAACCCAATTTCCATAGTTTGTCTATATTTTCAGAAGACATGGTGGCGATTCAAATGAATAGGCTCCAGACATATTATAATAAGCCTACTTACTTAGGATTTTGTGTGTTAGAACTTTCCAAATGGAAAATGTATAATTTCCATTATGGTTACATGCAGCCTAAAATTAAATCAAAATTGTCATTAAACTATATGGATACTGATTCATTCATATATACAATACGGACTGATGACTTCTATGCTGACATAAAAATGGACATACAGGATGAATTTGACACATCTGATTATCCTGCAGATAACATATATGGTATTCCTCGTTTAAACAAAAAGGTGCTGGGTATGATGAAAGACGAAAATTGTTGAAAAATAATGAAAGAGTTTGTTGGGTTGCGATCTAAAATGTATTCATTTAGTGTTCAAGATCAAAATGATGTAAAAAAATCGAAGGGGGTCAAGAAAACCATTTTAGATAAGTATAGCCTAAGTTCATATAGAGATTGTCTGTTTAATAAATCAAATGTATTTGATAATATGCTTACCTTTAAGTCGAGTTTGCATCAATTATATACTATGCAACTACATAAACTAATACTAAGTTATCAAGATGATAAAAGGAAAATAAAAAGTGATGGTATAAGCACATATGCATGGTATCATTCAGCAATAGAGGAAACCAATCCTGAGTATGAGCTTGACATGCTATTAATGGAAATTGATAGACTTCAAGAAGAAGAAAGTTAAAATAAATGTAAATTATTGTAAATTTTTATTGTTAAAATAAATGTAAATATTAATTATTAAGAAAAATTTTTATGAAAAAAACAAAGAAAATATAACCAATAAAAAAAACAATTAAAACATATATTTTTGTCTACATTTTGTTTTTTTATTTATTATCCATCCTTAAATATAATTTATGAATTTTCACATCTGTTAGAATCTTGTGCTGCATTTTTTCCCCAATCTCATAACAAAGTCGTGTCAGTTCAATCTTTACATCCCTTTCGTGTATTTCTCGTATTTCATTGATTTGAAGTTTTGTTTTGTTTAAAGCGGAGCAGGTTGGTATATAATATTCATGATAGAAATGAAGGATTTGTTTTCTCAGAATGTTGTTCCAACATAAAATTGATGTAAAAAATACTCGAATTTGAGTTAGTGATCTCCAAGTGTCAGAATCGATTTTTATTTTAAAGTTTCCTTGTATGATAACTAAAAAGCAAAAACCTCTTTTATACTGAAACTTATATTCAACGTCTCTCTCACTTTCATTATCAATTATATTTATAGAATTTAAAAAATCTCGGCGATTAAGCATATCATGAATATACTCCTTATAGCACATGAGATGTAACCACTCTTCTCGATCCAGTCCAATGTATTGCTTATTTTTATAATTCAACCATATCATTGGCTTAAAACCAAAAGCTGTAGAAAATCCACATGAAATCTTCAATTTCCAATTGAGCAAGTATTCAAACCCAAAAACCAAATCATATATTTGAGGTTTTCGTTCTTGATTGTTGTGAAATATATTCTTTAAAGTACGTTTATCCATCCTCAATGAAAATAACATTTAAACTAATAGCTTTTTCGGTCTATTAATCTCTATATATACAGAAATATGTATATTAAAATAAATAAGAAATCAAAAGCATACAAACACATACATATATATTTTATATTTATTAATTGATTTTTTTACATAAATTTTTATAGGTATCTATAATTTTAAAAATAATTTTTTTCCTAATGTGAAACATGGTACACCGACATGTGTCTGGGCCTTCTTCACATCCTTCACTATACCAGGGACAGCTGGCAAAATGTCCATTCTCGTCGGAGTCCTCCTGCTCCACAACTCCATACTCCTCATTTTCAGTGAGCATGGATACGAAAAAATTTATGCTTTCCTTATGCTCATATAGTAATGAGTCCTCAAAGGAATGGAGGGATTCAAATAACCGCTCACGTACTTGGCTCATTTTTTTAATTTTTATTTTAATTTTCTTTTTTTTTAAAGAATACTTTATTCTTGAATGCTATTTTTATATTAATACTCTTGAAAGGCTTACATTCTTATTTATAGTAAAAAATATTCTTGTGAAATTAAAATTTTACAAAAAATTGTGAGTTCTTTTGAAATTTTTTTGTTTCAGTTACACTTTAGCACATTAATATAACTATCTCTCTAATCTTTTGTTTTGAAATTTTTTGTTTCAGTTACACTTTACCACATGAATATCTCTCTCTCTCTCTGACCTTTTGTTTTGAAATTTTTTTTGTTTTCAGTTACGCCTTAGAACGTCAAAATATGTAACTATCTCTTTCACTACAATTCTATCAGTGACAAAACAAAAAATTTACGTAAAACATGATTACAATATGAGAAAAAGAGATAGCTACGATACTGATCTTTCTTTTAAGAACTATTTTTTACCTATTTAAAGATTGGTAGAAATATTTAATACATCAGTTTACAAAAGCAGATTGAGCTATCTGTCAGAGAAGAAAAAAATACATATAAAAATTAAATTTAATTAATTAATATTGTGATAATGAATCCTCCAGATTTGATCACGAAATTCAATACATTGAATAAAAAAAATTAATTCATATAAAAGAGCTCCAGGACTCAACTAAGTATGCAGTTAAAAACGCTAAGCGTGTGACGAGTAAATACGGCACCACAATTCAAATTGAACTAGAAAACAACATAATGTTTTTACCAAATCGGTACAACACGCTATCGGATGATGACATAATAGAACTGGCATCCGGGATATATTGCATATGTAAGCAAGGAGACATTGGCTTAAAATTGGATACTGCTGCTGAAATAAATATCTTTTTAACAAATGCTCAATACCCACAGTGGGAATAATATGTAGAAACTATTATTTTATAAACATTTTTATTAATAAAACAGAAAAAATTTAAAAAAATTGTTCGTGTGTTGTATTTATTTATTTTTTAAACTTATTTTGTAAAGAAATTGAAGACATAAATGTCCACATTTAAATGAATTATAATCTTGATATTGATTGTAATTATATTTTATATTTTTACCTAGATATTTAACTAGTTCTAATGGAGGTTGTAAATTTCCAAAACTGTCAAAATATTCTTTATGTTCATTGTTTTTATAATATGCTACCCAATGGGTTCCAGGTCCTCTTGATAAATCCAAATTAATGATTCCGCATTCTCTTTTTCTCGATTGTTTTGGTAGTGTATCCAACATGAAAACTCCTCTAAAGTATGGAATGTTTGTTGAAAAGTTTCTCAGATCAACATCAGATAGGGGTTTATTGGGCAGCTTTACGAAAAATTTGGTTTTTGTTGACGAACCAATCCATATCCTTTCTTATATGGTTTAAGGTAAAAACCTTTCCCCATTGCTACTGCTTCCATTGTTTTATTATGTCTAGTTGCTTCATCAAGTTGTTGTTTGGCATTCTTTGCAGCATTTATTGCTTTTGCTATAGCTGCTCCGCCACTAGAAAGACTACCAATTGCACTCAGAGCAGTAAGAATAGGTACTAAAGGTAAGAAGCCACCAATTTTTGGAACATTAATTACGCGTGGTATTACAACTTGCGATTTCTTCCCCCTTAACGATTTGTTGATAACCTTTCGTGCAATCCTAATGGCAGAGTTAATGTCTTGAGGTTTTTCCTTCTTGAGTATTTTTGTTGCAGTTTTAATTGATGAAGTGAACAGCTTTTTTCCATTTTGTTCACGTTTTTTTCCAACCTTCTTCTTCAATCCCATACCAAAGTTTCTTTTGACTTTCATTGCGTTAGTAACCATATATGCAAACGATGTTTCTGCAAGACTGCTATCTTTTGAAATAACTCGTTCCCAAACTTTATTTTCAAGAATTTTATCAGCTTGATGTCTACTATTTAAATCATTTGTTTTGGAATAAGCAATATCGTGATTTTTACATGCAGCGTCTAATAAATTAATTCCTTTGTCACCGCGATCTAAACGTTTTTGTAATTTTGTTCCGGGTCCACAAAACTGATATCCAGGAAGGTGTAATTCAACAGGCAGAGAGTTTATTACTCTATTCACTAAACCTTTTCCAACGGCTGGTTTTTTTATAACTAAACGTTTTGTTATAATGTATAAGCATCTTATTTTATTTTTTCTTCTATAATAAAAGTAACATTTATGAAATGCAATTAGTTATAAGAATGCAATTAGTAAAACAACATAAAAATATTGTGATTCGCAATATTGATGCTTCAACGAACATCAGATCTAAAATAAAACATAGCTCTCTCTTACCAAATTCTATTCGTGCTCTAATAGTTGGACCATCAAATTGTGGAAAGACTAATGTTATGATTAGCTTGCTAGAAAGTCCTAATGGACTCAAGTTTGAAAACATCTATTTATACTCAAAATCCCTTTATCAACCAAAATATGAATACTTAAAGCGATTAATTTCACCAATTAAAGGGATGGGATATTACACATTTACAGATAATGAAAAAGTTATTCCTCCTGACGAAGCGAAAACTAATTCTATTATGATCTTTGATGATGTTGCATGCGAGAAGTAAAATAATATAGGATCATATTTTTGCATGGGGCGACATAAAGATGTTGATTTATTCTACTTGTGCCAAACTTATACGAGAATTCCCAAGCACTTAATAAGAGACAATGCAAATGTGATTATAATGTTTAAACAAGACGAGACAAACATGAAGCACGTTTATAGTGATCATGTTGCCAGCGATATGAGTTATGAAAAGTTTCATGAAATTTGTCGAGAGTGTTGGAAGGATAAATATGGATTTTTGATGATAAGCAAAGATAATGACTTAAACAATGGTCGCTATAGAAAGCAATTCGACTATTTTATAACGATATAAATTACTCTACATAAAAGTAAAACATTAGTACTAAATTTGGCCTTGCACATAGTACATCTACTTATTTCCTAAAGTATTTACCGTACCTGATCTGAAAGCTGATTTATTACCTGATCTAATAGCTGATACCTGATCTTATACCCGATACCTGATTTATTACCTGATCTAATAGCTGATACCTGATCTGATACCCGATACCTGATCTGATAGCTGATCTGATAGCTGATCTAATACCTGATCTGATAAGTGATACCTGATCGGATAGCTGATCTGATACCTGATACCTGATCTGATAGCTGATCTGATACCTGATCTGATAGCTGATCTGATACCTGATACCTGATCTCATAGCTGATCTAATACCTGATCTGTTAGCTGATACCTGATCTAATAGCTGATACCTGATCTGATACCTGATACCTGATCTGATAGCTGATCTGATACCTGATACCTGATCTCATAGCTGATCTAATACCTGATCTGTTAGCTGATACCTGATCTAATAGCTGATACCTGATCTAATAGCTGATACCTGATCTGGTGTCTAATAGTTGAAAATGGATGAAAAAGTTTTAAAAGAGCTAATAAAGACAAGAAATGTTTTAAAGAAAAAATTTCGTAGTATAAAAGTTGATGAAGCAGATACACATGAGCAATTCAAATATACATTTAAACCAATAATAGAACCATTAACAGAATTTGTGAACAGTTCTAAAAACAATAAAAAAAGTATTAAATCAGAAAGAGATGAATTTAAAACGAAAGTTTATAAAAATTCAAATTTTCCATTCAACGAACAATCAGTTAAGTTAGAGACAAGTACTCCAAAGAAACTTGTTGAAGAAACGTTATACAATAAAAATATCTCACTTCGTAATCGAAACGCAAACAAGGTTGATAATGTTGATACTGATGATGATGATGATGACAATGATGATTTTTACTCTCAATCGGAAACTCTAGACAATTCAGATAATAATAAGAGTTATACTGACCTAGCACTCTTGGAAAGCAGAAACGAATTAGATACTCTATACGGTCCACATAAAGATTTTAATAATGAATGGAAGTTTGGCAATAGTAGTATTAAACTTACTGAAGATAAAATAGTGATTGGAAATCAAATATGGGCTTTTACACCAGGTTTATTTTCTTTACTGTTTCACAAAACACCAAAATATTATGATAAACATGAATTAGATATATATAAGAAAATTTTAGTGAGCACAAATGCATACAAAAGAGATTATAGACCTGATGGACAAATCAAAGGAACGAGAGCATATAAATTTAAGCATATTATCAGTAAATTGTTTAAGAAAGAAAGTGAAAAAAAACTCATCAACTTCGTCATCACTACATGCAATATAAAGCCCTTACAAGGGTAAGGGTTTGATGAATCTAAACCCATACAAAGCTAACTATATATACTGGGATGATCCTAATGAGTTAGTAGATCGCCTTAGGCTATTGCTAGCATCACAAGCTGCAGGTCATACTAATCACAATAACGAAATTGTCTCAATTATCGAAGAATTATATGAAGCAAAAATTATAGAATAATATTTATCTACATAAATCATGTCCATCGATAAGTTTGGGCACTATCTTAATGATACAAGTGGTACAGTTTTTGTGAAAAATGTTCCTAAGCTGCTGGGCTTCGTTATGGATACAATTAATAACATTGACGTTCAAAACAAAAGAATCAAAAATGTGGGAAAAGCTTTGGAGGAAAACGACGTTGTTAATAAATTGTTTCTGCAAAGTCAAATTGAAGAGGTACGAGAGGAAATCAACATAAGTTTAAGTCAGAAACTCAACGAAATTCAGGAAACAATCTCAAGTATGAAATTATTCTTTGAAAAAGAAATTAAAAAGATAAATGAGTTAATTTATGGGTATGTAAGAAATATAATGGTCGACAGTATTTAAATGAACTCACACTGAACTCAACTTATTCCATCAAATTCTAAATACGTTAAATATTGACTTCAAAAAGAAATTTAATAAATGAACTACATAAGCAAGCACGAAAACATTTTCCACGTCGAAGAGTTGTTATGAAAGGAATAGATGATCTTTGGCAAGCTGATTTAGTTGAAATGGGAAACTATTCTATAGACAATAGAGATTATCGATTTTTCTTGACTGTAATTGATACATTTTCCAAATTTGCTTGGGCAGTACCCTTGAAAAGAAAGACTGCATTGGAAACAAGCCAGGCTATACAGAATATTTTTCAACTGGGACGAATACCAAAAAACTTGCAAACAGACGATTTACGAATACACGAAAGATTCGGGAGTTCGTGTAGTCGGCTAAAATACGAGTTATGTTCACTCACTACAAAACACACGAAGGATTCGGAAGTTCGTATGCCTTAGTAAATACGAGTTATGTTACTCACTACAAAACACACGAAAGATTCGGAAGTTCGAATGCCTTACTAAATACAATACACGAAAGATTCGGGAGTTCGTGTATTAACTAAATACCATTTACGAATACATGAAAGATTCGGGAGTTCGTGTATTCTTCTAAAATACGAGTTAGGTTCACTAACTACAAAACATACGAAAGATTCGGAAGTTCGTATGCCTTACTAAATACAATACACGAAAGATTCGGGAGTTCGTGTATTAACTAAATACAATTTACGAATACACGAAAGATTCGGGAGTTCGTGTAGTCGGCTAAAATACGAGTTATGTTCACTAACTACAAAACATACGAAAGATTCGGAAGTTCGTATGCCTTACTAAATACAATACACGAAAGATTCGGGAGTTCGTGTATTAACTAAATACCATTTACGAATACATGAAAGATTCGGGAGTTCGTATATTCGGCTAAAATACGAGTTATGTTCACTCACTACAAAACACACGAAGGATTCGGAAGTTCGTATACCTTAGTAAATACGAGTTATGTTACTCACTACAAAACACACGAAAGATTCGGAAGTTCGTATGCTTTACTAAATACAATACACGAAAGATTCGGGAGTTCGTGTATTAACGAAATACAATTTACGAATACATGAAAGATTCGGGAGTTCGTGTATTCGGCTAAAATACGAGTTATGTCACTCACTACAAAACACACGAAAGATTCGGAAGTTCGTATGCCTTACTAAATACGAGTTATGTTACTCACTACAAAACACACGAAAGATTCGGAAGTTCGTATGTCTTACTAAATACAATACACGAAAGATTCGGGAGTTGGTGTATTAACTAAATACCATTTACGAATACATGAAAGATTCGGGATATCGTGTATTCGGCTAAAATACGAGTTAGGTTCACTAACTACAAAACATACGAAAGATTCGGAAGTTCGTATGCCTTACTAAATACAATACACGAAAGATTCGGGAGTTCGTGTATTTACGAAATACAATTTTCAACTCTACTAGGTAATATATGTATATCGAGCAAGAATCGAAAAAGCTCTCGGATGATAGTTCAAGTGGCCTTCTTGTAACTACCATTCGTACGGTGCCGTGACTTGCTCCCCGTGACTTGCTCCCCGACTCCCATGAAGTCTTATACTGTTTCGTTGATTAACTTGATGAGACTTCTAAGGTATATTTTGTCAATATTAATGTTTACTCACAACTGCGAATAAGCCATTAGTAATGTATCCTACATTAATTGGGTTGGTAGATACCCCGCAGTCATGGTGTACGTAACATAATATATGAAATATGAAATTTTGTGGCGGCACGTTACATTCCCCTCTTTCTTTCGAGAAAAAAAAGAAAAAACGAGAAAAAGAAAAAAAAAATAAAAAAAATTAGTTTCGAGAAAAAAGAAAGAAAAAAAATTTTTTATTAAACAGAATGAATGTTGATAGCACTATTCGCGTTTATGATCAGCCTCGATCTTCACTACCCGAAGGTAAATTTTACCGAACTGTCGCGTTTCGGCTCGATCTTTCAGTATTTCTAATAATGAAAAAAAGCAGGCGGCCGCGATTGAACCCATAACATTCCACGAGCTCTTCTAGTCGTTCGATGAATTGCAGTAGGTTATCATTTCCTTCATATGTCAGATTCCATCTCCGTATCGTCGCCATTACTTCGGGGTCGGTTAAAATACTGGATAAGGTTTGAATGCTACGTCTCTCCGGTGGCACCGAAAGGTCTACTTGGGGTCTGGGGAGCACCGGAGTTTTCTCTTCGTTCATGACTTCCTCCTCCAGTGAACGAAGTATATTTTCTGATGATGCTCTTTGCCGTTTGGTACGAACTAGTTCACCCAACTGACGACGAAGCTGGTCTGCAGTTGCCTTTTCGGAAATAGTAATGCCATGGTGTCGACACACTTCAACTAGTTTATCCTTCTGCAGGAGGTATATCCACACCAGAGAATCGACTTGTAGCATATTTTGGTCAAGTGTTGTTTCGTTATTGTGTTCTTGACCCGATCCAAGTTCGTTGGTGGTTGGAGGCTGTGTTTTCCCACATGATGCTTCATTGGAATCGGGTCCCTGCTCGGGCGCCATTTGTAACGCAGTTTTTGTTTCCAGCCGGGGTAGGCGTCAGCCTGTCCAGGTTCTTACCAAAGGTTAATACACGAACTCCCGAATCTTTCGTGTATTCGTAAATTGTATTTATTAAGGCATACTCATTTTCGAATATATCGTTTGCCTTACTAAATACAATACACGAAAGATTCGGGAGTTCGTGTATTAACTAAATACAATTTACGAATACACGAAAGATTCGGGAGTTCGTGTAGTCGCCTAAAATACGAGTTATGTTCACTAACTACAAAACATACGAAAGATTCGGAAGTTCGTATGCCTTACTAAATACAATACACGAAAGATTCGGGAGTTCGTAAATTAACTAAATACAATTTACGAATACACGAAAGATTCGGGAGTTCGTGTAGTCGGCTAAAATACGAGTTATGTTCACTAACTACAAAACATACGAAAGATTCGGAAGTTCGTATGCCTTACTAAATACAATACACGAAAGATTCGGGAGTTCGTGTATTATCTAAATACCATTTACGAATACATGAAAGATTCGGGAGGTCGTGTATTCGGCTAAAATACGAGTTATGTTCACTCACTACAAAACACACGAAGGACTCGGAAGTTCGTATGCCTTAGTAAATACGAGTTATGTTACTCACTACAAAACACACGAAAGATTCGGAAGTTCGTATGCCTTACTAAATACAATACACGAAAGATTCGGGAGTTCGTGTATTAACGAAATACAATTTACGAATACATGAAAGATTCGGGAGGTCGTGTATTCGGCTAAAATACGAGTTATGTTCACTCACTACAAAACACACGAAGGACTCGGAAGTTCGTATGCCTTAGTAAATACGAGTTATGTTACTCACTACAAAACACACGAAAGATTCGGAAGTTCGTATGCCTTACTAAATACAATACACGAAAGAT
The DNA here is from genome assembly GCA_944452675.1 of Tachina lurida. Taxonomy (NCBI): domain Eukaryota; kingdom Metazoa; phylum Arthropoda; class Insecta; order Diptera; family Tachinidae; genus Tachina; species Tachina lurida. Next base: position 42,882,762 of record OX101755.1, on the reverse strand, counting down.
TCGGGAGTTCGTGTATTAACGAAATACAATTTACGAATACATGAAAGATTCGGGAGTTCGTGTATTCTTCTAAAATACGAGTTAGGTTCACTAACTACAAAACATACGAAAGATTCGGAAGTTCGTATGCCTTACTAAATACAATACACGAAAGATTCGGGAGTTCGTGTATTAACTAAATACAATTTACGAATACACGAAAGATTCGGGAGTTCGTGTAGTCGGCTAAAATACGAGTTATGTTCACTAACTCCAAAACATACGAAAGATTCGGAAGTTCGTATGCCTTACTAAATACAATACACGAAAGATTCGGGAGTTCGTGTATTAACGAAATACAATTTACGAATACATGAAAGATTCGGGAGTTCGTGTATTCGGCTAAAATACGAGTTATGTCACTCACTACAAAACACACGAAAGATTCGGAAGTTCGTATGCCTTACTAAATACGAGTTATGTTACTCACTACAAAACACACGAAAGATTCGGAAGTTCGTATGCCTTACTAAATACAATACACGAAAGATTCGGGAGTTGGTGTATTAACTAAATACCATTTACGAATACATGAAAGATTCGGGATATCGTGTATTCGGCTAAAATACGAGTTAGGTTCACTAACTACAAAACATACGAAAGATTCGGAAGTTCGTATGCCTTACTAAATACAATACACGAAAGATTCGGGAGTTCGTGTATTAACGAAATACAATTTTCAACTCTACTAGGTAATATATGTATATCGAGCAAGAATCGAAAAAGCTCTCGGATGATAGTTCAAGTGGCCTTCTTGTAACTACCATTCGTACGGTGCCGTGACTTGCTCCCCGTGACTTGCTCCCCGACTCCCATGAAGTCTTATACTGTTTCGTTGATTAACTTGATGAGACTTCTAAGGTATATTTTGTCAATATTAATGTTTACTCACAACTGCGAATAAGCCATTAGTAATGTATCCTACATTAATTGGGTTGGTAGATACCCCGCAGTCATGGTGTACGTAACATAATATATGAAATATGAAATTTTGTGGCGGCACGTTACATTCCCCTCTTTCTTTCGAGAAAAAAAAGAAAAAACGAGAAAAAGAAAAAAAAAATAAAAAAAATTAGTTTCGAGAAAAAAGAAAGAAAAAAAATTTTTTATTAAACAGAATGAATGTTGATAGCACTATTCGCGTTTATGATCAGCCTCGATCTTCACTACCCGAAGGTAAATTTTACCGAACTGTCGCGTTTCGGCTCGATCTTTCAGTATTTCTAATAATGAAAAAAAGCAGGCGGCCGCGATTGAACCCATAACATTCCACGAGCTCTTCTAGTCGTTCGATGAATTGCAGTAGGTTATCATTTCCTTCATATGTCAGATTCCATCTCCGTATCGTCGCCATTACTTCGGGGTCGGTTAAAATACTGGATAAGGTTTGAATGCTACGTCTCTCCGGTGGCACCGAAAGGTCTACTTGGGGTCTGGGGAGCACCGGAGTTTTCTCTTCGTTCATGACTTCCTCCTCCAGTGAACGAAGTATATTTTCTGATGATGCTCTTTGCCGTTTGGTACGAACTAGTTCACCCAACTGACGACGAAGCTGGTCTGCAGTTGCCTTTTCGGAAATAGTAATGCCATGGTGTCGACACACTTCAACTAGTTTATCCTTCTGCAGGAGGTATATCCACACCAGAGAATCGACTTGTAGCATATTTTGGTCAAGTGTTGTTTCGTTATTGTGTTCTTGACCCGATCCAAGTTCGTTGGTGGTTGGAGGCTGTGTTTTCCCACATGATGCTTCATTGGAATCGGGTCCCTGCTCGGGCGCCATTTGTAACGCAGTTTTTGTTTCCAGCCGGGGTAGGCGTCAGCCTGTCCAGGTTCTTACCAAAGGTTAATACACGAACTCCCGAATCTTTCGTGTATTCGTAAATTGTATTTATTAAGGCATACTCATTTTCGAATATATCGTTTGCCTTACTAAATACAATACACGAAAGATTCGGGAGTTCGTGTATTAACTAAATACAATTTACGAATACACGAAAGATTCGGGAGTTCGTGTAGTCGCCTAAAATACGAGTTATGTTCACTAACTACAAAACATACGAAAGATTCGGAAGTTCGTATGCCTTACTAAATACAATACACGAAAGATTCGGGAGTTCGTGTATTAACTAAATACAATTTACGAATACACGAAAGATTCGGGAGTTCGTGTAGTCGGCTAAAATACGAGTTATGTTCACTAACTACAAAACATACGAAAGATTCGGAAGTTCGTATGCCTTACTAAATACAATACACGAAAGATTCGGGAGTTCGTGTATTATCTAAATACCATTTACGAATACATGAAAGATTCGGGAGGTCGTGTATTCGGCTAAAATACGAGTTATGTTCACTCACTACAAAACACACGAAGGATTCGGAAGTTCGTATGCCTTAGTAAATACGAGTTATGTTACTCACTACAAAACACACGAAAGATTCGGAAGTTCGTATGCCTTACTAAATACAATACACGAAAGATTCGGGAGTTCGTGTATTAACTAAATACCATTTACGAATACATGAAAGATTCGGGAGTTCGTGTATTCTTCTAAAATACGAGTTAGGTTCACTAACTACAAAACATACGAAAGATTCGGAAGTTCGTATGCCTTACTAAATACAATACACGAAAGATTCGGGAGTTCGTGTATTAACTAAATACAATTTACGAATACACGAAAGATTCGGGAGTTCGTGTAGTCGGCTAAAATACGAGTTATGTTCACTAACTACAAAACATACGAAAGATTCGGAAGTTCGTATGCCTTACTAAATACAATACACGAAAGATTCGGGAGTTCGTGTATTAACTAAATACCATTTACGAATACATGAAAGATTCGGGAGTTCGTGTATTCGGCTAAAATACGAGTTATGTTACTCACTACAAAACACACGAAAGATTCGGAAGTTCGTATGCCTTACTAAATACAATACACGAAAGATTCGGGAGTTCGTGTATTAACTAAATACAATTTACGAATACATGAAAGATTCGGGAGTTCGTGTATTCTTCTAAAATACGAGTTAGGTTCACTAACTACAAAACATACGAAAGATTCGGAAGTTCGTATGCCTTACTAAATACAATACACGAAAGATTCGGGAGTTCGTGTATTAACTAAATGCCACTTACGAATACATGAAAGATTCGGGATATCGTGTATTCGGCTAAAATACGAGTTAGGTTCACTAACGACAAAACATACGAAAGATTCGGAAGTTCGTATGCCTTACTAAATACAATACACGAAAGATTCGGGAGTTCGTGTATTAACGAAATACAATTTTCAACTCTACTAGGTAATATATGTATATCGGTCAAGAATCGGCAAAGCTCTCGGATGATAGTTCAAGTGGCCTTCTTGTAACTACCATTCGTACGGTGCCGTGACTTGCTCCCCGACTGAGTATAAAGCATGAAGTCTTATACTGTTTCGCTGATTAACTTGATGAGACTTCTAAGGTATATTTTGTCAATATGTATGTTTACTCACAACTGCGAATAAACCATTAGTAATGTATCCTACATTAATTGGGTTGGCGGCACGTTACACATTGGTTCAGCTACGTATTCCCGTTTAGCGACATTTGCATCGCCTAAGAACATAATCGACTTGAAATATGATGAAATAACGACGATGTTAGAAAAACATTTTTGTCCCACAAAGAAAGTTTTGGTAGAGCAATACAAATTTCTTTGTGAAATTGAAAATAGTGAACAATCTTTTGAAGATTTTGTATATATTTTACAGAAGAGAGCAATGGATGTGATTTTTTATGTGAATGTGGAAAGTCTGTCACAGATATTTTTCTAATGTGTCAACTAATCAGACGAATACGTGATGGGCATATTCGAGAGCAAGTACTACATGACCCAAAATCAACATTCAAAAAAATAATCGAAAAAGCAACTTCATTAGAAGCTGCTAAAATAAACAACAAGGTGATTGCAAACAATGCAACAGGTTCAACAGGAGATATTCAACAAGTTCGTCGTTACCAACAATCGTAATCGAAGCTTTTCTAGATGTAGAAATTCGAAGTCATCGACAAGAGTTAACCATAGTGAATTGGGCATAGAAGGTTTGTGTCTCAGATGTGGACGTAATAATCATTTATCGAAAGATTGTAGAGAAGATAAAGGCAAGTTTAAATGCATGTGGCAAAGCTGGTCACGTGCAAAAAGTCTGTATCCAGGATAGAATGAAGCAAAAGAAACCGAAGAATGTAAGCAACAACACAGCTATTTCAAATGCAATTGAATCGTACACAACGGAAGATGAATATTTTGGTGTAAATAAAATTATCGATATTTATGATAATACGAATAGTTCTGTACAAATATCATCTATAGATGCGGAAACATTTTATTCAGATGTTTTAATTAATGGAAGAAAACAAAATTTCGAAGTCGACTCAGGGCCGGAAAATCAGTTTATGAAATTAAATATCAAAACACCGCTCAGAAAAACAAATATTGCTTTTTGCAATAATGTTTTTGTACCGATTGGAGTTGTAAGTGTAGACGGAATGTACAAAAATAGAAAATCAAAAGAAGATTTATACATTGTATCATCAAAACGCACCGCTTTATTGGGACGTGTGTGGATATGTCATTTAAAAATTAAATTAAATGAAATTGATGAAGACAGTGCTAAAAACACCTTTAGCCACATCAACATAAATTCAATATCAGAAATAGAGCAGCAATTTCCAGAAATATTTGAAGAAAGAGTTGGATATATTCTGTAGTCTGAAGTTGCAACAGGCAGAAAACCTGTGTTTTTAAAAGAAAGGCAAGTACCTTTTGCACTGCGTGAAAAAGTGGAGCGTGAACTTGATAGATAATTTGGAACGAGACGGCATAATTACAAAGATTAATACCAGTAATTGGGGTTCACCTTTAGTGGTAATACCAAAACCTGATGGTAATGTTCGATTGCGCGTGGGCTGCAAAGTAGCTGTTAACCCTCAACTGGAACCCGCTCATTATCCAATCAAAAGAATAGATGAAATTTTCAACAGTTTAAGGAATGTCAAATATTTTTGTAAGTTGAATATATACAAAGCATATCTTCATGTACTAGTGGATGATGACAGTAAAGCCGTACAAACTATTTCAACACACCGAGGTAAATATCAAATGAATCGTTTATCTTTTGGAATTAAAACTGCTCCAAGTGAGTTTAACCGTATTCTAGACCAAATACTACAAGGTATCGATGGTAAGCCATAACAAGATATCGAAATGTCAAGATAAAGTACATGCAATTGTAAATATGCCAAAAACCACAAAATATTGAAGAAATAAGAAGATTCCTTGGCATGGTTACATATTATTCAAAATTTTTACCAGATGTTTCAACGCTAACATTTCCTTTACGCCAACTTTTAGAAAAAAAATAGAAAATTTAATTGAACAGCAAAATGTGATAAGCTTTTAAAATTCTCAAACAGGAGATACTTAAAGACAGGGTTATAGTACCTTTTAACGAATTATTAGCAGTAACGTTAGCTGGTGACGCAAGTCCAATGGGTATAGTCGCTATAGAGCACTAACTAAAGCAGAGCAAAATTACAGTCAGCTCGGCGGAGAAGCGTTAGCAATCATTTTTGCTGTTGATAAATTTTGCACCAAAATGTAAAAACGCCAGCTATGACATCAGCAAGACTACTTCGCTATGCTTCTTTCCTACAAGGATTCAACTATAAAATACAACATAGTAAAGCTGAAGATAATGTAAACCCGGATTGTTTATCAAGAGCACCAATCAACGAATCGCCGCCGTTTAAAAATTTTTTTGATGAAGAAGTGCGTAATATTCAGGACCAGAAGATAAATCAAATGTCGACATTTTCAATTAATGCTACAACTATTTCAAATGAAACAGAACATGATTCGGAACTCTAAAAATTAAAGAGGGATTTATTGAATGGAAAAAATACGATTCCGATTATTCGAATCAAGATGGTGCCATATTTAAAGCTGATCGTGTGATTATACCGCCGAGCAGAAATTTTGAAAGAGTTACATCATACACATTTAGGTGTGGTAAAAATGAAGCAGCTTGCAAGGAAGTACCGTTTTTGGAAGGGAATTGACTCTGATATAGAGCGATTGGTGAAATCTTGCTCTAGCTGTACAGAAGTGAGAAAAGATCCACCGAAAGTTATAACCCATCATTGGGAGGAGCCGAGCGAAAATTATCAAAGAGTCCACATTGATTATGCTGGACCATTTCATAATCATAATTTTTTCGTACTAATAGATGCTAAATCGAAATGGCCTGAGATCCGGATGATAAGAGATGCTCAAACCTCTGAGAAGACAATAACGCTATTACAATATATTTGTGCAACGCATGGTCTACCAAAAACTATTGTATCAGACAATTCAACGATATTTCAAAGTGCGATGTTCAAAGAATTTTGTTTTGAAAATGGTATCATTCAGAAGTTTATAGCTCCTGGACATCCGGCAACTAACGGACTAGCGTCCAAATATTGAAAATGAAATTAAAAGCGATGGATGACGAAGGATGACCCTTAAGTATTAACTTACGGGAAATCTTATTTCGCTATAGGGCAACCCCATTGGTAAATGGGCAAACCCCAGCTCAAATGTACCTGAGACGTGAATTAAGAAGTAAATTAGATACTTTACGGCCGGTAAGGCAATTAAAATCAGCAATATCTACCCCAAAGGTGCGCCAACTTAACGTGGGTGATAGGGTACAAGTGCGGTGGTTCAACAGAAATAAGCCGACTTGGAAATTTGGTGTAGTTAAAAGCAAATTCGGACATGTTCATTATCAAATGAAATTAGATGATGGATATGAATTAAAACGATATATAAACCAATTATACAAATCTGGTGTGGATCAACCGAAAAAGTCTGTAACGTTTTCGGAACCGCTCGTACAACAAAAGTCAAAAATTGATCAAATACGCAACGAACATAGATTTAACAGCTCTGATAGTCAACCAGTGCAAATTTTACAACCTACCCTACTATCAACACCTCAAAGAAGTGTAAGAAGATCGAGCAGGGTTAGAAGACCACCAGTTCATTTAGAAGACCACGTACGATATAAAACGTGGGAGAATGTAATGTATTTATTGATATTTAGTAACCATTGTTTTCTATGTCATAATTATTTGATAAAATAAATTGATTCATTATTGTTATAATATTATTAGTAAACATGTATGTTAATTTCAATATAAAGACATAACAGAAACTGTGTAGTTATTATGCTATTCTCTTTGTGGAATGTTATAATTAGTCAGTATATTGTCTTATATTTTTATAAATGATACAATTTATTTGAGCTCCTCTTGCAACCCTTTTAAAGTAGTAACTGTTCTAGAGCTTGTGTATAAATATATGCCGTGACGGCCACATCACTGTTACTTGCAAGATACGCTCGCTTGCAGCCGTGGAGGAATTTTTCCAACACTTTGTAAAGCATCCCCCATACCGGGGTTCTCCGCCAAAGTAAGAAACAGCATTTGTTGAATAGAAAGAGCACATATAAAAGTGGCTGGCTCACCGCGTCAGAAACAGCATGGTACCATGAAATAAGTCACAAATGAAATAAATCCCAATGAAATAACTCCCATCCAAACTGAAAGAAGTGCCAATCAGAAAATTAAATAACTTACAATTGTTATCATAAAATAACTCGCAACAATTTGGACTTATTTCATTAAAAACGAACAGCCAGTTCCAGAATGTCGAAAGAAAACTTAGGCGAAAGATAAGCATTCACTTAATTTTGTTCGAATCAGCGCCCCAATAACATTCGACTTGTCGTTCGCCTGGTTTTACGTTTCTAACGTAAGCCGTATACCCGTTGTGAAATACCCATGTTGCCTCATCAGCAATTTCACATATCCATCGTCAAATGGGAATAAAAAATCGTTTAAATGTGTAAATTGTGCTTTAAAAAATGAAACTCTGTTCTAATTTTAACCTGCAACAAGTGGCACCCAAAAATAAATTAAAATTAAAAATAATGAAACTTAACAAAACTGATTTTGTTAAGTATAAAAATTACACATAATTACTCATTGGTTTTAATTTATGATAAATAAAGACCAAAAAATAAACACAAGTCTTGCAAAATTTTGTGAAGAATCCCCCAAATGGAAAAATTACCAACAGCCCATTTATTTAGGTCATTATTCGTTGTCTTTTGGGTGGTTGTTATTATCTTTAGGTCTTTCAAAAATACCAACAGACCCAGAAAAGTGTTCTACCTAGCCGGCCTTTGGACGGGTACAATAATTTTGTATTTTGTGCATACATACATAGATTTGTAAGTACACATGTATGCGCAACGGCAACTTCGTAGAGTAGAAGTATATTTTTTGTTAAACTGGCCTTCGTCCGATCTTAAGAACTCTCTCCTCTAGGTATGGACATATGTAAATACATATACATATATTATTATTGTATTTATGTATTCGGTATATTATTACCAAATACCGGCTCCGCTCAGTAAGTTTTCTGTATAGACAGATGGCTTAAGTCCTCGTCCATACAGTGAAACATTTACTGCATTCATGTCCACACTGTGAAGTTTTTGATTTGCAGCTTAACACATTTTCTCATATATTTCTCATGAGAATGAGACGAGAATGACGTACTCAACAAGAACTTCATGTACATGAAACAAAGTACAGTTTTCCATTGCTCTTTCCCCGTTCATCGACAAACTCCAAAGTTTTGCAGCAAATGTTTAACTGTATGGACGAGGACTAAGGATTTTCACCTCTGTGTATGTAGAACAACTGCTTAGATGAATAAATACGGCCTTATGTATAAGAAAAAACTGGTATGAAAGCAGCATAAGTGACGGCATTGAACTAGGTGCTAACGAGTTCCTCCACACAATTTGGCATTAAAAATCGGCGCATAATGTAGTTTTCACACACTTTAAAATCCCAATGTGATTTATGCGAACTGCTTGGCCGTTTTTTCTTATACATAAGACCGATAGCTTCTAACCAACTTTCATTATAACTATCGGAAGTGGTGGTAGGAAAGAAAATCTTTACTCATCGAAGCTGTTGTCGAACACACATACATACCTAGAGAAGAGTATCGCTCGCAAAGACCAGCCAAAGGACGCAAAACGGCTTACTTACAAGCCCAGACGTGGGGAGACCGCCAACGACGCGTTACTCAACAAATCCATTGCCAGCGAAGCCAGTATAATATTACTCATTGGCAAAGCAAAATATTTTATTTGTGTAAATAAAAATTATTTGTTTTATTTTGTCTCAGTCGACAATTAAAATACAAGTGCCTGCTTTTGACATTAGAGTTCGTACAAATGACTGAAAAAAATTTTATTGGGTCGCAAATTTGTATTGAAATGCTTACGTTATCGTTCGCACTCATTTTCTTTCGACTTGTCGTCCTAAAGGCTTTTAGTGGAACGCAAAACAGCTGTTTGTCGTTTAAAATGCGTGTGAACAAACATGAGTGACATCCTGGAACAGGCAGGAAATACATAATTCCAATGAAATAAGGCTCAAAAATTTAATATATCCCAAAAAATTAAATAAGTCCCAATGAAAAGAGTTGTACAAAAATTAAATAGCCTTTCATGAAATAAGACCCAGGAAAAATTAAGTAACTCCCATACAAATAAATACGAACAAAAAGCAAACAACACATTATTATCGATATAACTAGTCATTGCTTTTGAATTTGCTCCATAACATGCATCTTAATCTTCTTCTTTAACATCAGCGGACTTTCCCATTTCATTGTAGAAGAAGAAGATTATCTGCATGTACGGCCTTCGGACGGGCTTAAAACGTTTCTCCACCGACACGGAGCCGCTTACTAAAGGTTTCTTACATTTCCTGCCTTTGGCGGGCTAAAAGATTTTCTCCACCACGGTATTTCCCGATACGTCGCTGCTATCTTTGGGTGAGCTGAAGGAAATATTTAGCAGCATCGTTATACGCGCGTTTACCATAAATAATAAAAAAAGACATAACTCCCAAAAATATTAAATAACTTCCAAATAAAAATTAAATAACTCAAAAATAAATCGTATAACTCCCAACAAAAAAAATTTACACACATGCCGTAGTTTGTGGTTGTTCGTAACTCATGATCTCTGGATTTATAAGAGCTGTAGAGTTAACTTTTCATCACAGGTTCGGAGCAATACCCGGTAGGCTTTCGTTCTGTTTTTATCCAAGAAATGGCCGATGTGTAAAATTTCTCGGGCTCAGCTAGTAATCTTATAAAAAAAATTTAAAAATAAATTATTTAAGTTTAACGTTTATTAACGCACTAATAATCCCAAATTATTTTACTTAATTAGTAAAATATTTTTTTTATTAAAAATACATTTAAATTGATTATTGAGGGGTTTAGCTGGATCCTATGCGCATTTCACTGTTGCTAATGCAGATCATCAGGGAACCTTTACCCAAAAATCTTAGAACAACTAGAGTTATTATGTTATAAACTTTCATCTAAACAAATGAGAAGTTCAACAAATAACAAAGTTGAAACAAGAACTCAATAATCAACATGTTTTTTATTTTCTTACTTTACTACATTGGCTGACTTTTTTTCAGCTCTAGTTGTAGTTGTAAAAAGTATGTAAAGAAAATAAATGTAAATAACAACAACAGCTATATAAGAATAGAGTGTTGCCACACAAGTATTTTTGACCTGGTGCAGTCAAGTTAATAATTAGTGTTTTATTTTTGGGAATTTCTACAATTTAAGTTTAACGTTTATTAACGCACTAATAATACCAAATTATTTTACTTAATTAGTAAAATAACTTTTTTATTAAAAATACATTTAAATTGATTATTGAGGGGTTTAGCTGGATCCTATGCGCATTTCACTGTTCCTAATGCAGATCATCAGGGAACCTTTACCCAAAAATCTTAGAACAACTAGAGTTATTATGTTATAAACTTTCATTTAAACAAATGAGAAGTTCAACAAATAACAAAACACTAATTATTAACTTGACTGCACCAGGTCAAAAATACTTGTGTGGCAACACTCTATTCTTATATAGCTGTTGTTGTTATTTACATTTATTTTCTTTACATACTTTTTACAACTACAACTAGAGCTGAAAAAAAGTCAGCCAATGTAGTAAAGTAAGAAAATAAAAAACATGTTGATTATTGAGTTCTTGTTTCAACTTTGTTATTTGTTGAACTTCTCATTTGTTTAGATGAAAGTTTATAACATAATAACTCTAGTTGTTCTAAGATTTTTGGGTAAAGGTTCCCTGATGATCTGCATTAGCAACAGTGAAATGCGCATAGGATCCAGCTAAACCCTTCAATAATCAATTTAAATGTATTTTTAATAAAAAAGTTATTTTACTAATTAAGTAAAATAATTTGGGATTATTAGTGCGTTAATAAACGTTAAACTTAAATTGTAGAAATTCCCAAAAATAAAACACTAATTATAAATTATTTAGTTATTCTTTGAAGTTGCTGCCCTTTATTTAAATTCAAGTTAAAGTTTTGTTCATTATAAAATGGCTGACTTCCAAAACGTATCAATACAAATTTTGTATACATTTACATTACGGTGTTTATATCAAGTAGATACAAAAAGTTAGGAAATAGTGTAGCCTTGAGTATCACCCTTGTTGACAACTTTTTTAAAGGCTGTGAATAGTCAACATTTTGTACTGCTGTATTATGGAACTCTATACTTTGATCGAAGACAAAACAATTGACATTTTGGAAATTAGCCAACAGATTTTTTTTAAAGTTTATTTGAGTATGTGGTTTATGTTTGAATTATAATATTTGTTTTTAATATAATTTTAGCAAATGTAGGAACCCTAATTTTTAAAGCTTTTTGATTTTAAACAAATACAAATAATAAATATATCACTTGGATTTCTGTGCTTGCTGAATCGAGTGTTTGTCTTTTGACCTAATTACTTTAAAGTAATATATAATATACATATTCCATGGGTGGAAGAAAACACAGCTGAATGTTACCGGGTGCGTCTACAGGTTGCTGATTATCAGCTCTCAGAAAGCTCTGCAGATTAACGGAGCAGCTGCTGAAGCAGCCACGGAAAATCAAAGTTTCCGAGTGGAGGGTTTTCGATTGGCGCCATACTCCTAACATATTCTGAATTCTTACGATACTTGTAACGTAAAGATGAGTGATTGGCGCCCTCAAATAACCAACACCTAGCTATTGTTTCTAATGTTAAATGTGATTGAAAGCGGGTGTCTGATCTTGTAAAAAACGGCTCTAAGGCTACTTAACCAGCCAGCCTGGAGGCCATACTGGCCAGCCCAGTTCCATGTTCGGATGAGGAAGCCCAATCAGGTCCTCATCTTTAAATCAACCCAATAAGCACTCATAACATTAAAATTCAAGCACTTGAAATTTAACTGGAAACAAAGTTGAATTCAAGCATTTTTTCAAGTAATATTCAAGTTTGATAATAATTTCAAATAAAAAAACAAACAACATACATATTTGTTTAAACCTTGTCAAATCGTAATTAATTTAAAAAAAAAATTTTTTTTGTTAAAAAAGTGAATTTTAACAAAAGAAAAAACGTAAAACTTGATAACAACGACTTATTAGTGTCTTTTGATGTGGTTTCTTTGTTCACCAACATTCCGGTTCGCACAGCGGTTAATACGATAATGGACAAATGGAATATAATAAAAAGCAACACCACTATCCCACGCACACAATTCTTAGATATATTAAAGTTCTGTCTGTACGAAAACAATTATTTTATTTACAATAAAAAAGTTTACAAACAAGTCTTTGGCATGCCCATGGGAAATCCCCTCTCCCCAACAATTGCCGATATTGTTTTGGATAACTTACTTGACGTAGCACTGACTGAACTATTGAACAAAAACGTTAATATAAAATACATAGCCAAATATGTAGATGATATTTTAGCAATAATCAACATAGACGACAAGGATGAGATATTACGTTCTCTCAACGGATATCATCCGAAAATCAAATTTACCATAGAAGTTGAAACCAGGGGTGAAATCGCTTATCTTGACACAAAATTATACAGGAATATTAATACAATAGAATTCGACTGGTATTCAAAAAATATTTCATCGGGAAGAATCATCAACTTCAACGCTACTCAACCCAAAAGCCAAATAATAAATACAGCAAAAAATTTTATCCAAAGAGTACTTGACATTAGTGACCATCGATTCCACATACAGAATTTTAAAAAAATCACTAATATATTAACAGCCAACAGTTTCCCTATTAATCTAATAGAATTCCTAATAAAAGCATACAAAAAGAAAAATTACGGAGAGCGTGGCAACCCTAAGGAAGATGATAAATGTTTTTACAGTGTAAAGTACATACCTGGTCTCACTGATTCGAAGAATATGAGAAAAATAATAAATAAAAATAACATAAGCTTTGCATATAAACCCAACAAAACATTGAGCGAAATATTTACTAATACTAAAACAGCCATACCAAAGTTACAACAAAACAACCTTGTTTACGAAATTCCTTGTAAAGGGAATGACAACAACAACTGCAATTTAGTTTACATTGGAACCACAAAAAGGAGTTTAGAAACAAGATTAAATGAGCATAAAGGTGATATTAATAAAAATAAAGAGAGCACAGCGTTATCACAACACATATTACAAACTAATCATAAACCTGACTTCGAAAATGTAAAAATACTTAATAAAGAAAACAATGTGAAAAAGAGATTTATAACTGAAAGCTTAAGAATACAACAAAAAATTAACAGAACAATGAACAAAAAAGAAGATACCGACAATTTAAGCGCTAACTACAAAATTATAATAGAGAACAGCTGATCAGTTTGGAAAAAACTTTTAATCGTTTGTGTTAGATACTTTTGTTTTGCTTTATTTATTTAAAATAACATACATACGTACATACATATATATGGATGTATGTAACTTGGAATTTGTTTAAAAAGTTTTAAGCATGTATATAAAAGTTTTCTTATAATTATATAAATTAATAATTTTTATTTGTAAGTAAACATTATGCTTTTGTTATATATTGTTATAAATTGTTAAACTTACTTACGGCCGTATTATTGACAAGTTTGAAAACTAGTTTAACGTGAAAACTAGTTTTATAGGCAATTAAAAAATTAGTTTTGAGAAATTTGGTATTATTCATTGTAGTTTTGAGCGATAAAACTCGGATTTTGAAAACTAGTTTTATTGAAAACTAGTTTTCGTCAAAACCAGAAAAAGCTGGCTTTGGGGTAGATAAAACTAGTTTAGCCTCTGTTTCACATTATTAATTTGAAAAAATGGCACGCCGAGCAGCACTGCAAGAAATGGGGATGGCCGAATTCTTAACAGATAACGACGATGATACCAGTTTCAACTCTGACGAAGAATATGAAGACGTTCTCCCTCGTCGACCATATACACTACGAACCCATGCAGAAGTTGATGAATGGGACGATGTGGCCTTTCGTCAGCGATTTCGAATGAAATGAATGCAGGGCGGTAAGTTTCTATATTTAAGTGCTCGCTATTAAGTAGAAATAATTCGTGCTTCCACAGATGCCGTTCTCTCACCACTGAGCAGAGAGTTTTGATTCTGCTGCGATTTCTGGTGTGCTTCTTCGAATTACGCTCCATATTTATAAACCACAATGAATTTGAAACACACAAAAACAATAAAAATTAATTAAAATTTGATGAAAATTAGAAATGTCAAAAATTCCGTCACCAAACAATTGTTTGAACATTAATTTTTGTATCAGTTGACTGAAAAAACTCTCCACTTATATTTATAAATCCACAAGATAGACAATAAATTTAAAAAAAATTTGTGTATTTTTCTTTAGAAAGTCCGTACTAGCAAATGGAAATTTCGTTATCAAATTTACCAACCTGAATTTCCGTAATTTTTTTTACATACAGTTTGTATGAGAACCTGAAATTCCGTATGAACTCCGTACCAGGCTTTAGTAGCTAAAATAGAACTAAAAACAAAATAAATAACATTAAACACATATTACAATCAATATTTATTCAAATCGAACTCACGAGTAATATTTAAAACAATATTTTGTTTTCCGCAATGATTTTAAGCACTCAAAATGTAAACACTGCCTGCGATAGCATGTGTTTCGATGCAAAATATTGCACAAAACTAGTTTTAATCACAAAACTAGCAATGCGTTTGAAAACTGAAACCAGTTTTGTTTTCATATGAGAATAATACCAACTTTTTTTTAAAACTAGCTTTGAATGAATTTCAGATTTTTTCCACGAAAACTAGTTTTCACGAAAACTAGTTTTCAAGCTAGTTTTATCAAAAGTGAATAATACGGCCGTTATAATTTTTGATGTTTTTGATTTATGGAATAAATAGACGAATCCCTGGAAAAAGTGAACAAAACATTCACGAAACGTCGGGAAATATGAAATAAAAAATTGCTTTTTTATTGTCATAGAAACACGTTAGGCCTAATTAGCTAAAGGAAATAGTCTTCAACTCTAATAAAAAAGAAAAAGTGACTAAAAACGTGAAAACAATATTGAAGGTAGATATGCAGAAAATTATCATAAGAAAACTTGTCGATTGCATTTCCTTTCTATATTAAATACATTGTTTTTGAAGCTTGAAACATACTTGAATTCAATTGTAATAAATGGTGGAACTACAGTATAATTCAAGGCTTGAATTAAACTGTAATACAATTGAATTGTTCGAATTGAATTCAAGTTCCCATTTCACTGGAGAATGCTATTGAAATAAAGTGTAAATCAAGCATAATTCAACCCTTGACAATTGAATATGTGACTTGAATAACAGTTTTTTATTGGGAACTGATTAGCGAAACCTTAAGAAATATTGATGAAAGTAATACCCATTCAACCCCTCTGATGACTACTGCAGTTGAAACTGCAGACACACAGGTAAAGGAATCATTTGTAGCCATATAGCCAGCGTAATCTCAAATGGTAACTGAGGTGACATATTATTGGTGAGTGGTGATTTGGACGCCCAAGTGGGCAATGATAACTCAAAGGAGGTAGTAATGTAATACCAAGCATCACCGAAAATATGGAGTTGTTCACCGAAATGTACTGAAACAATAAACTTGTTTGTGACAGGGGTTACCTTCGGGCTAAATATGGTCAATCCAAAATGTAAATAAAACAAAACAAATTTATTTTATTTTCAAACATCCAACGCATGGTGTAATTATACAGGTGACTGCGTAAGGATTTTTTATACAAAAATACGGCAACCATAGCTATATAAAGAACCGAAGAATGTCAAAAGCATAAAAATAATTGTACTAAAACCAAAACAAAATCGAAGTTTTTGACATTCTTCAGCTACAAAGCACATAGAGCAAAAAATTATCAACTGAAGTAACGCTGCCACCTAGTTAGATACACCTTGATCCAACGTTTCGCTTGTTTATTTCAAACTTCTTCAGGGGTATATTTTTGTTCATAAAATCTAGCAACAAACAATAGTTAGTTAGATCTGAGTTCAATATTTAATAGTAATTAATTTTTGACTTACAATTATTTGTTTTACATATTGTCAAAATTATCAGTTATTAATTAAAAATAAAAAACTGGACTTCACGACACAGAATTTGTATAAATAAAAAATAAATAAATAAATAAAAACAATACAACACAAATTTAGTTCGTCAATCTTAACGCTAATATCACAGAACTTCAACTATATCAAACTATTGCAGCAAAATATTGCAGTTTGGTGTTATCTTTATCTTCCTTTGTGTTCATTGTCCTTTGTATTTTTTGTTGTATCCGCAAACTTTCAAGAGTGTAACGTTTATTGTCTTTCTTTTCTTTGTCCAATATTTTTATATTTTCCAAATCCGCTACATGACCGCACTCTTTTACATGTAGTGATAATGCCGTCACCTCTTTTCCCTTCCTTATATCTGATTTGTGTTCATTTTTATTCTCGTCCCTAGCATTCTTTTTGTTGTTCCTATATAAACCAAATCACAGCTTTCTCTCTCATTTCCATTGCATTTTATTGCGCTTACACATGTAAGCGACAGTACACGTAGACTAAATATCTTATTTAAAACAAAAGCAGTACAGATTGAATTATATAAAATATAAACAAACTTAGATATAAAATTATGGAACATAGAAATTAAGGAGACACACATAAACACGGTGCACATCAAAGAGAAAATTAAGAAGATAGAAACAAAAATCAAGACTACACTGAAAGAAACAGAACTTGTAAGATATAAAAGGGAACAGTGGAATAAATTCTATAACATAAGATAGAAAATTAAACAAACACACTTGTTGAAAATTAAAAAAACAGAAATTTAAAGAATATAATATTATCTTCAATGAAGAATGGTTTGTCAATTTAACAAATATACAATTTGATTTTGAAAGCAAGTGGCTATTATCGCTTGAAAGAAGTTTGCTTTGCCCGTTGATAAGAAAAATTTCACGCCAATCCCACTGATTGCGGACATCGAACAGTGGGTACAAAATATAAAATATGAAACAAAAAAAGGAAATAACACGATAACAAATCGCTAACAGAATTGCCAATTACAAAATAGATCTAAGAAACAGCGGAAAGGAGAAATTTATTCTTAACATATATGAAGAAACAAAGAAATACATAAAACAATATGAGAACGAAATAACAATAACAACAGCAGACAGGAAATAAAACGGTAGTAATGTATAAGGATGATTACAAAAATAAGATGAACAGTATGGTAAATGATAAGAAAATATACAAGCCACTAAAAACAGATCCAACTGAAAAACTTCAAAAACTAAACAATAACATAATAACAGAATTATATAAAAAGAATATAATTACAAAATTTGAAAAGTATAAAATGACTACACATGCTGGAGCTGCTCCCCAGTTATATGGATTGCCAAAAATACATAAGGAACGTATCCCACTTAGACCTATATCATCATCTGTGAATTTGCCATGTTATAATCTATCAAAGTACGTAGGAAATATCTTAAAAAATATTATAGCACCGACATTTTACATAAAGAACTCCTTGGAACTAAAACACAAATTAAAAAACTTAACAATAGATGATAACGACATTATGGTTTCTTTCGACGTGGTATTATTATTTACCAATATACCGATTCATCTTGCAATTAAGAACATACTGGACAAATGACAACAACTAAAAGAACATACTATGATAGAGAAAAAATTATTTCTCAAGATTTTACAATTCTGCCTAAATGAAAACAATTATTTCAATTTTGACAATAAATTCTACCATCAAACGTATGTATGGCTATGGGAAATCCTTTATTCCCCAACATAGCAGATATTGTACTTCACACACTTTTGGACAATGTAATCATGGAACTAGAGTCAATAGGTATAAAAATAAAATTTTTGAAGAAGTATGTGGATGCCATTTTTGCTGTGATAAATAAAGAGGACGAATTAATTATATTAAAAACATTTAACGCGTACCATAATAAAATACAGTTTACGATAGAAAAAGAAAAAAACAGTGAAATACCTTACCTGGACATACATATAATTAAGGATAATGGCAGAATTATTACAAATTGGTACAAAAAGCCTACTTCTTCAGGAAGAATAATAAATTTTCACTCGACACAGCCGTTAAAAATGAAACAAAATACGGCTACTAATTTCATCAAGAAAGTTTTGTACTTAAGCGACAAAAGGTACAAAAGACATAACATAGACACAATATGGAAAATACTGGGTAAAAACAACCATCCATCGTACCTAATAAATAATTTAATTAATAAAATTCTTAAAAACGAAAATAAAAATCCCACATACAATAGAGAAACCAGGGAAAGCAAATTTTACAGTTTACCCTATATACCCAAGCTCAATGAAACAAAATCTCTAAGTAATATAATTGAAGACAAAACAATAACAATTGCACATAGATCAAACAAAAGTTTAAGAGACTTGTTCACAAACAATAAAATAAAAATTGAAAAATTAAAAACACACAATGTTGTTTACGAAATAAAATGCAATGGAAATGAGAGAGAAAGCTGTGATTTGGTTTATATAGGAACAACAAAAAGAATGCTAGGGACGAGAATAAAAATGAACACAAATCAGATATAAGGAAGGGAAAGGAGGTGACGGCATTATCACTCCATGTAAAAGAGTGCGGTCATGTAGCGGATTTGGAAAATATAAAAATATTGGACAAAGAAAAGAAAGACAATAAACGTTACACTCTTGAAAGTTTGCGGATACAACAAAAAATACATAGGACAATGAACACAAAGGAAGATAAAGATAACACCAAACTGCAATAGTCTGCTGCTATAGTTTGATTTAGTTAAAGTTCTGTGATATTAGCGTTAAGATTGACGAATTAAATTTGTGTTGTATTGCTTTTGTGTATTTATTTATTTATTTTTTATTTATACAAATTCTGTGTCGTGAAGTCCAGTTTTTTTATTTTTAATTAATAACTGATAATTTTGACAATATGTAAAACAAATAATTGTAGGTAAAAATTAATTACTATTAAATATTGAACACAGATCTAATTAACTATTGTTTGTTGCTAGATTTTATGAACAAAAATATACCCCTGAAGAAGTTTGAAATAAACAAACGAAACGTTGGGTGTTTGAAAATAAAATAAATTTGTTTTGTTTTATTTTCATTTTGGATTGACCATATTTATCCCGAAGATAACCCCTGTCATAGACAAGTTAAATTATTTATAATTGGTCATAAAATCAACTTAACTTAAATAAACTTGTAATTGTAGGCACAATCTTTCCGCACAAAAAAGTCCATGAAATTACGTGGATATCACCAGACCTCTACACTGATACTCAAATTGACTAAATCGCCATTAGCAGGACATGGCGAGGATCCCTATTTGATATGCGAAATAAAAGTGGCGCTGATTGCTCCAGCGAACATTATCTGCATCTGAGAACCATTAGACTAGAAGTTGCGGCAATGAAGACAGTAATTGGAACTCACACAAAATTTTGATGTGCAGAAGCTAAACAAAACCTGCATAAAAACCGGTTACATATTTATACATTTTAATTTAACATTATTAATTTACCTTTATTTCGTATTTAACGTAAAGCGGTTTTGGACAAAAGATCTACCAATAAATATATGATTAAAACAAAATACGAGTGTTACGTACCTTTTCATAATGTGTAGATAAAAGAGACTTTAACCGCAAGTTTTGTATGAAGAACTGTCAGTTAAAGTTCACGTTAACTCTTAATCATACATTGAGAAAAGGGAAGTAAGATTAGGTATAAAAAATTAATTGTTTTTGTAGATAATATTATTATTAACTCAGATAATAATATAATTTCAGCTTTGCTTTTCTATTGACAATAATATGATTTGACTGCAATCATGATATGTTGCTGTTTGATTATGGTAAAAACTAACTAACGAAAAAAGTTGCTAACAAAAGCTTCGTCTTGTAGTATACCGCACTTACTATACTATACTGTATTATAATACAATTGCATTGCAACACAGTTCATTGTAATAATTAACAGAACGCTTACTTTATTAAATTTAAATGACACACTTTTGTTTTCGTTACAAAATTATGTTATTATAGATGGTCAGCAAAAGTAAACACATAAGGAAGCACAAAAATAGTAAAATGTCAAATAGAGGTAGAGTAAAATGTTAAATAAATCAGACTTTGATTTGTAAACGCAATCCGGCAATAACTTGCCTTGTTTAAATTCAAATTCTCAAAATCGTTAAGCACTTTTTTTGAACGCCTACGTTTAAGCTGGAACTAGTGTTTTTCATACGGGATTTCGCGGGAAAAATTTCCCGGGATCCCGCACATTTTCCGGGAAAGAAATCCCGGGAAATTTGTGCGGGAATTCCCGGGATTTTTTGATTTTCTTATGGCAACTTAATTTGTATGTACACATTCCTTGATGAGTGTCGTTATTCACTTTATTAATGCGATGATGCAATAATAAGGTGATGGCAAATCACAATAGCTAAAGCCTTACAACAACTAAAGGCCTCGTTAGCCGACTGTAGAAATCGTAGTTGTAATGTAAATGTAATGTAAATGTAAATGTTTGAACGCTTATAGAATGCTTGTGCACACATACATACATGCTAATTGCGTTGTGCCCATCAAACACTCATTTCTGATTTTAAATTGTGAGTTATTTGAAGTCAAACGTGAAAGTTCATATAATATTTAAATTCATGGAATTAATTTTGATTGAAATGTATATGGATTGTGTGATCATACATACATATGTATGTATGCATTACTGCTTATAAGTTAATAATATATAAAATGGTAATGTTTCAATTAATCCAAGATTTCTTTAATAATTTCGCTGAAGCTATTATAATTTACTTTCTTTTGATGGCTGTTGAAAAAAAAATAATGGAGTTTTTGAAATAAGACATCTTTTATAATGAAAATGTGCCTAGAGGTTTCAAAAATTATTATTTTATGTAAAAGAACTCAATTGTAATAATTTTAATAGCAGCTGTAACGCTTAAGCCTCTAACCGTAATATTTGCATATAACTACAAGTACCAAAACAGATTTTGAGCAATTTCATCAGAAAGACGAAGTGCTTGACTCCTTAATTTCCAGGAATTCCTATGGTTTTAGTAGCACCTCAATCATATAAAAACATTATTATATATCCACTTTATCGTTTTATCCTTTCCTTATTAATGTTCGTACCTACTACATAATAATAATTAATTTTAATCACAAACAATATACATTTACATATGTATATATTTGAACAAGAACACATATATACTACTTTTTGTTTGCTGGGTGTTTATCAGTGTAACAAATTCAAATAAAATGCGCAACAGCTGTTCGAAACATTGATGGGAATTCAATATCTTCACATTATTTTTGATTGTGTGGAAAAAGTTCGAAATATCAAATCATTATTTTATACTTACAAACAATGTTATGACTTTGATATTTAGTGAAATTACAATTTTAGCTTAATATACAGGGTGTTTTTTTAGAGGTATAGAACTTCGAATTGAAATAAAACACAAGAAAATCGTTTTAATGTCCATCAATTTGGCTTTATTGGAAGGATAATTTTATGCCCTTAATGTTTAAATATGATTTCGCGCATCTGGCCGCCGCGGCTGGCTCGAATAAAGCCAATTCTACAGGTCCAATTTTCAACCACTTTTTCGAGCATATGGGGCCGTATGTTGGCAATAACGCCACGAATGTTGGCTTCCAAGTCCCCTAACGTTTCTGGTTTGTTGGCGTAGACGAGCGACTTCACATATCCCCAAAGAAAATAATCCAATGGTGTCAAATCACACGATCTTGGTGGCCAATTGACATTTTGCGATGAAAATCAGCATCGAGATCAATCTCATTTTCGGCCCATACACCAAAATCACGACGCATTAATTCTTGCACAAGCTGGATCTTGTAAGGTCGCAAGCCAAGATCTTTGCGCAAAATCTTCCATAAAGTTGATGGACAAAGCTCCAATTGCTGTGCACGGTGGCGAATCGATTCATTCGGGTCCTCTTCAACACTTTGCTCTACAGCGGCAATTGTTACTTCGGTGCGCACTGTTCGACGTCTCTGCGGATGCGTATTATCACATAGAGTAAACGTAGTGCGAAAACGATCCATGGTTAACCGAATTAATTGCTCTGATGGACGATTATGTCGACCATAAAATGAACGGAGCTTGCGGTAAACTTCGCGAACTAAACCATTATTTTCGAAATAAATTTGCACGATTTGCAAGCGTTGTTCTTTTGTCAACCTGTTCATGATGAAATGGCAAACCAAACTAAATATTAATCACTTCACAGCTGACAAAATGGCCGCCAGTTAAAAAAGTGATGCCAACTTAAAGTTCTATACCTCAATAAAAAACACCCAATATATATACATAAATACATTACAACGTATTATAATTACAAAAATATTTATATTTTTATTATCATAATAATTGTTATGATTAAACGCACATATTATAATTTGTTTTGGTATTATTAAATAAAAATAGTTTTTATGCACTTGTATGCTGTTTGTTCGCACTAATGTACTATATGTATGTTACATATTTATACATATGTATATGAATATGTATATTAACAAAAAAATAAACAAATACGATTGGCAGTCTGTGGTTAAATTTTATAAAGAAAAAAACTTTATTAGAAAACTAAATTTATTACATATGTCATGTACGTATACAAATTTAGCAACTCAATAGCTTAAATTATCAAAAGAAACAAAAGTACCAACATAGGGCTATTGTGCCACACTCTCATTCAATATATATACATCCCATCACTGTCTACAAATGTCACGTAACGTCGTCATGAAAATCTATTTTCTGCAGGTTCAGACGTTACATTTACGTGACATTTCAGTCAGGTAAGCGTTTGCATATCTTTTCATGCAACAGATTCGATCAGCTGACACATTTACATTTACAGATCTACATTTACAGTCGGGTAATTCTGCCTTAAGGCCGAGTTTACATCTGGTACACATGTGTTCTGAGACTTAGATGCATTTATTTGGAAAAAGCAGAACGCGACGATCAAAATTTAATTCTACAACAATTCATAAAAGTAAAAAACAGAAATGAGCAAGGAAATAAAAGAAAAGTACAAATAATTACATATTCTCTTTGGTTAATAGTACGGTTACCAGCATTAACAGCTTATTCTGTACTAAAGTCCTATTTCCAAAGAAATATGCCCTTATGCAAAAACGATTGTTAAGGTTAAAGCATGCGTTAAAACTGCCATACAAAATTCGTTTTGTTAAACCAATTTTAAGTTTAACAATGATTTTTTCATAAGGGGGATATTTTGTTTTTTTTTTTAAATACTCGTATAATTTCCTTTTTATAATATTGGTATCTATGTATTATTATATAAAGAATGGAAACGGTATTATTTTTTGAATAATGTGTGTATAAAACGTTATTATTTAATCGATCTCATGAATTATAATTTGTTTTTGTTGAAATAAATTAAATTTAAAAATATTTTGTATATTTTTGTACTGGGCGGGAATTCCCGGGATTTCCAGGGAAACCGTAAAATCTTTCCCGCTTTCCCGGGAAATGAAAAAGTCCGGGAAAAGAAAAACTCTAGCTGGAACCCTTTAAGCTGTATAAAATAAATACAAGGGCTTAAAACAGCCAGTTTAATATGTTGGTACAGTACAGTACTCCAACATGTTATCAATGAACGTGCACATACCCCAACAATTATGTAATTGCACTAGTCACATCGCATTATGGTCCCAATACCAAATTCAGCACGAACAAATTACTTCTTTTAAATGGTACAAAAGTGAACATTTTTGATGGTTTTTTAATCACAAGCCTGCACCGTGCACAACGGTATAATTTTGGTATATTTGCAATATTAAAACTGCAGTACTGTTTTAAACAGAAGTAATTGCTTAATTTTGTTTTTAATAGGAAACTAGTCGATAATTGCGTGTGGTTTGGAGAGCTTATAATATAAAGCGAAAATATTTTCTATAATATTTGTTGATTTTATATATACAATAGTTGATTTATCAGTCCGTTTAAAAAAATATGTGTGAAAATTAAAATATATTCGTTAATTGTGCAATTGTATCTGTATTAAGATTTGTGTTAGACTTTTGAAAGTGAATTTCAACAGCTTCTGACGATATTTGCCTAAACACTTCATATCGAGTCTTTAGGTTGCAAGGTCTAGCACCAAAAGGGATGATGAAAAGGGAAATGATGAAAAATGATGACTATACAAATAAAATAAAGCTAGCATATCGAAATTTTGTTAGCAAGCTGTCGAAGAAGTGGATGAAATCACATCAAACAAAGGATTTCGAGTAAACTTATAAATGTTGGTTGGATGATATCTTTCTATTTCCCAGTAAGACATCGTGAATTTTTTTGGATGAAGACACGGTGGATGGACCCTCAACATAGAAATATGGCCGATCTTGCAAACTGTTTTTAGAAGGGGCAAGGATCAAAACAATCAAAATTGAAATCTCTGGTGAACACTTACTCCCCAGAAGAGTTAACATTTGCTGTTGCAAGTAGTCTTCATAAGGCAGGTAAACGAGTTGCTGCCGACGTTATTAAAACCAGAGATATGAAATTATTAAAAAAAAAAATACGAAATGCCTGAAACCACAATAAACTTATCTTTTTGTGTATTTTTTGGTTATTTCTTATTTTTTGTATTTGCAGTGAATATTTAAATATTTTAACTACACAAAACACGGAAATCACTTTTTACTAATGTCAGTGATTATGTAGTGGTTTTGCACATTTTATGTCAAAACAAGGGAATATATTTTTAATATCAATGAAAAGCGCTTTATTGGAAAGAACATTTTATGAAATTAATGTTTCGATATGATTTCTGCAATGCGGCCGCTGCCACGGCTGGGCGTGTAGAAGGCACAATCTGGAACACCAATTTTCAATAACTTTTCGCAACATTTACGGCCATATTTCGCCGATAACTCTTCGAATGTTGATTTTCAGACGTTCAATTGTTTGTGGGTTATCGACGTCGACAATTGGCTTAACATAACCCCATAGAAAATAATCCAATGCCGCGCCCGCTGTGTGGCATGTGGTCGGAACCACATATCAGCAAGATGAGTGCTATGTAATTGAAGTACGAACAAATTTCGAATCATGTTCCTATACCGTTCATATAGACACAACATTGACAGTAACATTTTGACCATCATCGATTCTTTAAGACATATAACTCCGCCAGCCTACAAAGCGAACCAAGCAGTCATTTTCGGTGGATTTAATGGTGTTTCGACAAAAGCTTTTGGATTCTCCTCACTCCAAATGCGACAATTCTGCTTATTTACCTACCCATTCAACCAGAAATAGGCTTAATCGGAAAATGGAAGAAATACACGATGAGTTTGACGAATAGAACAATTATTTTGATTAAAAACTTCAACAATTTGCACGCGTTGGTCCGGTGTAACTCGAATCATAATGAAATTTCAAAGCAAACTAAACAAAAAGCAACTATCAGCTCAAATAAAGCAGTGATGCCAACTCAAAGTTGTAACGGTCTAAAAAAACACCTTTTACATACACACATACATATGTATGTATATAAAATAATTTTTATGAACTTTGTGGCCTTGACATTACTTAAATTTTTTTTATTGATATTAGAATATGAATAAACTAAAAAGTTTTAAAATAAAAAAAACTAAACTTAATATAAATTTTACCTCTTTTGAATTGTCGCTTCTTTTTTTACAAACCCAAATAAAACTCCATTGATATTTATTTTGTGTAAATTTTGAAATTTCTTTTTATATTTTTCAATCATTTATTTAATGAAACTAATTAATTTTCATAAATATAATTACATCTGATTTATTTAGGTATGTGATGGAAAACGATTTCAAAGCAATCATTTTGAAAGATGTGATTAACTTCGATCGATTTTGAGAATCATTTTTGAGCCAACTACTGACTTCTAAAGAGCATACTAGAGGATAAAATATAAAGAATATAATAGGGCTGTGAAAAGAAATGTATTAAAATTTTTTCGACAAAACCATTACAAAAAAATTTTAAAATGATCGGCAAAACGACTATTAAAAACGCTCACACCTTCTATCATTTTCAAATTGTTTTGTGTATAAATCGGGTTTCATCACATAGGTATTTTTTGGATTTTAAAGTTAAATTATCTTTCATTTAACTAATTTACGCTTCTCCATTTAACTTTTGGTTGTTTTTAATATAAATTTGAATTCGTTCCGTTTTGAATATTTTTTCTTTGTTCTCATTCATTGATTTTAAATACAATTAGTTTTTATTATTTATTTTTTTACGAAGATAGTTATTACCATAACAATTAATTTAACTAAAAATTTAAAGTGTTTATATTAAGTGGTTTAAACTGTTGTCTTTTTTTTGAGGGTTTACGTATTTATGTGTGTGTGTGTGTGGGGGGTTTTTTTAAAAGGATTTTCGTATATATTTTCGTTTGTTTTTATAATCTTAAATACAATGTAAGCGTGTGACTAAAAATGTATGTATAAGTCAGTTTAAGTTTAATATGAAAATAACTTTTAAGTTTTTATAAGCAGAATATTGTTTTACCTAACTTGACTTATATTTTGTATAAAAAGCCATAAAATTATTCAAAATATTTTTTAAAAAGACTACCAGGTTGTCTTAAAAGTGCCAAAAGCATTAAATTATTGTATTACAATATTTTAATGCTGGTATTTTTATTAGATTTTTAGTACGAAAAAGTAATAAAGCTTCGATTAGAGATGGCTTCTTAAATGACTTTTTTGTCATTATCACGGAAATATGCAATTGCATATTTTTTTTCTTGTGTTGCGTATTAATGCGAGGATAAGATATTTATCCGCTTTAGAACTTTTTATGAATTTTGGCATCGATTTGTTATTTCATATTTTGTCCTTTAAGGCATATTTCCGTCTTATATTTTTAGCATTCTTTCGAATTTTCAGAACATATTTTGATATTCAATAGAATTGTTTTAATTTTAACAAGCGATATGTTGGTAAAAATTTAAATTGATATTTTTCTCCGTCAAAATCTCATTTCCAATGATCTTTGCATGTAGTGCAATGCTGCCGACCGAAAGTAATGTATGCTCATATGTATGTATTTTCATTTGTATAAGAAACCGGTTGATGTTCGGCACTCTGGTGCTACTTTGGCCAGCGTAGATGAAGTGTACGCATTTGGCTTATTAATTAGGCGATACTACATGGCTTATTTATTACGTGATACTACTACGGGCATGTATGTATATGACCGAAAGAAATAATAGTCTGTCCATCAGAGAACAGACATGAGTAGTGAAAAAGTGAGTAGAGTTGAATCATGACTTATAATTTTTTGTACTTATTCGCACTCATACTTATTGCAATCTTGTCTATGAATTATATTCACTCGAAAGTTTGAAGTGCGCATCGAACTCATACTTAGCAACATTTATGACGATGTTTATTTCGACTCTCCTTAACTCAATGCCTATGGACGATTCAAAATAAGTATGATTCATTATGTGAACTATGTGAACTTCGCATACGAACATTTCATTATGAGATTATGTGTTTCTCTGTTGGTTTTTTTGTGTTCTTGCAGGAATTAAAAAACAGCCCTATTTAATACCATTGTTACTACTTGCAAACAGTTTAATGACTAAACTTTTAAATAAACATATGTACATGCATGAGTTGAGTGAGCTGAATCAATTTGAGTAGTATAAGTATTTTCCTGAAATTAGAAATCAAACTGAGGTGATTTATGAGTGTGAGTGTGGTATGACTACGATGTCGACGTCGGATTCATATTTATTTCAACCTATACTTATAAACAGAGTGCGGAGAGTGCTCTAATTAAACTCGCTCGCAAACGAATTCAATTCAAGCAAGTTTTATTTTTTGTATTGAAAAGCAGTGATGCCAACTTTTTTGGTCCTAAAAGCACATCAAAATTAAAAAAAAGCACTAAAAACGTAATTTTGATAACTAAAAAGCGTAAATAGCACTAACTTGAGAAACGAGTGAAGATTCAAAGGAGTGAAGTTTAATAATTTTTAATATTTTCTAAGCTATTCTCTATTTCGGCAATAGTATCATCTTTAATGAAATATATCAGACAAAAAAGGTATGATTTCACCTGAAAAAATAAATTCACCAAGTTTTTATTAAAGTAATTTCAAGAAATACACAACTTTATTAAAAGCACTACTCAGTGCTTTTTCTTTGTTTAGCACTAGCGCTCAAAAATTGGCGTTTTGAGTCTTCAAAAAGCACTAAAAATAGTGCCAAAAGCACCATGTTGGCATCGCTGTTGAAAAGAGCTACTCTTGTTTGCTCACGAGTTAAAAAAATAAAACTCGAGAGCTCATTTAATTTTTGAGAATCGAAAATAGGACTCGCGAGAAGAATTCAAATTTTAAGAGCCAAAAATAAAACTCGACGCGCGAGTCGAGTTAAAAAGAATTATTCGCGAGTTTTATTAATTTTGTTTGCTCAAATTCTGTTTTCTATAGGTCGCAATGTTGAAGTTATGTTTTATTACTGACAGCTAAGCATTTGCATAACTTTTAATGAAGCAGAAGCCTTAAAACATTTGAAAAATACCTCATGACACGAAAGTAAGAACATATATTTTTATCGGCCATGTCACAGAGTTCAATTCCGTTCGGAAACAGAGTTGAATCCACCTCAATATGTCGACCCCTAGCCAGAGTATACCCCACAATACCAGCGCATCCAACAGTCTTGACACACCTGATAAACATTCATATTTTAGTTTTCTTTTTTAGACACAATCTCCTTCTAAAATGGGGTGGACTGCATTCCGTTTCCGAACGGAATTGAACTCTGTGACATGGCCGTATATATGTATATGCATTTCTAAGTACTTTACTTTTCAAATTCGCATATAACTACATATACTTTTCGAATAAACAAAGAAAACTTTTTTTTGTAATAACTACTCGTTTTGAATTCGTTTATGCTCGTTTTGCACTCTTTTAAAATTTGTGCTTACGAGTTTTAAAATAAAACTCGCGAGCACAAATTTTAAAGCGAGTCATTTATTGCTTACGAGTCTTATAAAATTTGTGCTCGTGAGCTCTAATTTGGAACTCGTGAGCACAAACTTTAAAAGGAGCGAGTTAATAAAAATTGTTCTCGCGAGCAGAATTTTTCCATACCCTGCTTATAAATCAATGTCATCGTGAGTATGCGTAAATCAGAGTAATTGAATTTAAATAATGTTTACTCACTTATATATAAAATTTCATGAGTCAGTATGAATAGCGAAAATTCCTGAGGTAACGACTTGAAGTTCAAAGCCATTTATGAGTAAAGTCTCGATTTAGGAACAGAAGATGGAACACTGGTATGTAGTTTCTGCTGGAAATAGAGTTTTTTCCCCCGGACTTTTTCATTTCCCGGGAAATCGGGCATTAACACAAATTTGATTAGAAAACTAAAACACATCTTATATACATAAATATTCCTATCTTAATTCAAATTGGGTTTTAGAACAAGAACTTTATTTTATTTTAACTTTTAGTTTTTAAATTCCTTAAAGGATTTTTCCAACACGAAAAACTTTGTTATATAAGATCAAAAAAGTAAACATACAAATATAAGTAATAACATAGTAGTCAATAAAAACAAACATAAAATAAAAAATACTCGAGGTTTGAGATCCAAAGCATCAGTAGATTTGTTATTAAAAAAAATCAATCAATTGAGTTTTCCATGTAAAACAATTTTATTAAAAACAAAAAAAGAGAATACTGATTTCAATAAATTACTCTAAAACCAGGACCGAAAATAATTGTTATTTTTTCCTTTCTGAAGAAAAGATTACTAGAAAATAAACATTTTCTACTTTAGATTATTATTAACCATTATCGTGAGATATCCATATATTATTCGGGTATGTTCTGTATTCCACGTGAAATTAAAAGTTGTGGAATTGCAATAGAATTGTTGTTGAAAATATGTATTTATAACAACAATTCTATAGCAATTCCATACCTTTTAATTTCACGTGGAATACAGAACATACTCGATTATCACCGTTTTGTTATCTTTTCCAAAGGCAAAAAATTTTCACAAATGCCAAATTGAAAGCAGTTGTTTTCTATATGTAAAGTAGTCAACTATTTGTTTTATTATTTCCCGGGATCCCGCAGAAAAAATCCCGGGAAATCGGGAAATTTTAAAACTGGAATTTCCGGGAAAAAACCTTAGCTGGAAAGCAAGCAGAAAGATTATTTTTAATAAAATAGCTTTTAGAAAGTGCACCGCACCTTAACTTAAAAGAAAAAAGTTAAAAAAAAATTTTCGTACCGGCATGTGCCCTGGCTGTATGAAATAATGCTCAAAACAAATAGGCCAAAAAAAGTGAAATACATCCCAAACTTTTTTAAACATTTTGGAAGTTATTACATTATGAAGTAATTTTTTTAATAATTTAATTTACTGTGTGACATATTTAGACTTACTTGAACTTTATTGAACTTTAATCAGAAATAATTTTTAATCAGGCTTAAGTTCATTCATTTCAATTCTTATTGAATGAAATATTTTTATTAATTAATGTGAGTTTAATTTTTCTTCTCTTCTTTAGAAACTAGTTTAATTTTTTTTCTCTTCTTTAGAAACTCACATGAATTAATAAAAATATTTCATTCTGTAGTGAATCTATAATTAACATAAGCACTGTAAGAATTTTATTTACTCTAAGACATTGAACTTGAATTCATTTTTTTATTTACGCTAAATATTTTTTTGTTGGTCAGCAGTAATGGATATTACGTTTTTTTTGTTTGTATTAAATAATTTGTATCAAGCGAAATTGTAACATGAATACTGTGTGAAGCAAACTGTTGGCATAAAACAATTTATAATGTGAAATTAAATTGAAGTTTTTGATATTGATTTGTTGCTGGGTTTGATAACCAGAAATTTGTCAAGATTGCAAAGTTCCGTGGGAACAGTAAATCTACCATTGGTTTGTTGTATTGCCACTTTAATGCTGACCCTTAGAATAAGTTAGTATATAAGTTAGTGATTTTTGTAAATAAAATTTAGAAATAATTGATCAAGCAATCAAGTGAGATCTTTCATTTCTCTATCAAGATCGGCACTTCTGGTGCTGAAGAAAAGCGGCTGCAGAGCTTAGTAATACTAAAAAATTAATACACAATTTAGACACACCATTTCCAATAAACCATTTAAATACACTATATGGCGATCCTGCCAATATATTTTTGGAGAATATAAAGAAACAGGATAAATTTTTGAAATCCTGCATGTTTACCTTTTTGAGACTTTGAAATTTTTTTTTCCCAAATGACTCAAGAGGAAGTCAACGAAATTTTCAAACGCTGGCAAAAATTTATACAAGAGGAGTACGTTCCAGAAGGAACACCAATTGAAGAACCACCAACCTATACACCGACTCCAAAGTCTGCTGGCCCTAAGCCAATCACAATAGAGCAGTATCAGGCTAGACAGAAAAAGTACCAACAACAATTACTTCAGGAACCAATCAAAAAAAAGAAGAAAGGAGGAAAAAAGTTAAAATTTCAAAAAACCTGCAAGGACCTTCAGCGCATAATAGGCATTAGTCAGGGAAAACAAAAACAAACATTGATAAAGCAACTGATAGAACTCAGAAGAACCGGTTGGAGAAACTAGACATCAACCAACATACTCAATAAATAAAAATATTTTTTTTCCTTAATCCAATTTAATTCAAAATTTTTCCTTAAATTTTATATTATGCTAAGATTTTACAAATTTTAAATAAATATAAATAAATATAACATTAAGTTATACTTTAAAGATTTGGAAATAAGAATAAGAAAATTTAGCTTCAATGTTAGATTTTAAGAGAGGTTATGAATCTAGGACTACACACTTTTCAGTTAACCGAGGAAGATAGAATAGAATATACATTAGAACAACTCAAAATGGGCATCGCAGATGCAAAAGTAGAGGGCCATGCGAATGCCAATGCTATAAACACAAATAAAATAACAATAGATCAAGAAATTATAATAATTTTGTTGATAATTTTCATACTAGTAGTCATATTTAAATTCTTACAGTATTATATAAAGAAACAGGTTGTAAGAAACTATGTACAAAATGTATAAATAACAAAACAAAATTTAAATAAAGAAAATCTAAATAAAAAAATTTTTTTTTATAAAATGTTGTAGAAATAAATATAATTAATGGAACAAATTTTTGAAGAATTAGAAAAGTTAATTACGAATGCTAGAAAATCGATAGCAAAGAAATACACAAAAGAAACTATACAGGAAAAATTAAAGTCAATACAACAGTTGAGTGAAAAATTCGAAAAACTTGTAGGGCATTTAGCAAATCCCTTAAGAGATGAGAAAATTACTCAATTCAGAGATTTGAGAGAAAAAGCAATTCAGCTGTTGACAGAACATAAAGGAGAAAAATTAGAAATAGAGCAAGAAGTTGAAAATCCTAAAATCATGTCGAACTTTGACAGCAAAAAGGCTTCGGATATAATTCCAGTCTTCGACGGAAAGCCAAAACATGTTAATATTTTCCTTTCAATGATAGAAATGGTTCATTCTGAACTAAATGAGCAAGGAAAAAATAACCTACTAAAATATGTAGTGGCGATAAAATTAGTAGACAGAGTCAGGGATATTTTGAGTATAGAAAACATACCTGAAACTTTCGAAGAACTTAAAACAATTCTAACAAAACATTTCAAATCCACAAGAACGGCAAGCAGCATACATTTTGATTTAAAGAATACCAAGCAAAAAGGAAATGTACTTAATTACAAAGAACGAATTAACACTTTAATAGCGGACTTGACATTGGTACAAATTTCAGAACTAGAGGACAGTTCAAATCAAGTAGCTCGCTCTACGATTAAGACTATGAACGAAAAACTGGCTCTAGAAATTTTTCAAGAAGGTTTATATAAAGACATAAGAACCGCTGTAATAGCTGCACAACCCAAGACTTTGGCACAAGCCTATGACATTGCAAGTACACAGGAAAGATCATTACAACTATCAGATACATTTACAACTTTACAAATAAACAATAATAAACGAAATTATTACAATAACACAAATAGAAATAATTCAGGAATTAGAAATAACAGAAACAGAAATCATCTCAATCCACAGACGGATAGACATTTTAACATAAATAGGAACAACAGAAACTATAACAATATCAACAGAAATTTTAACAATAACAACAGAAACCATAATAGAAATAATAACAATAACAGACACAATAACAACTACAACAATAATTACAATGGCTATAACAACAATACATCCAACAGAGCTAATAGATACAATAATAACACAAGAGGAAGAAGCTACTCCAATGTGCATGCAGTACAACAACAGGGAAACGTACAAACCCTGGAGACTCATTACGAATCTCCGAACAGGGAAAATTAAGGGTTTATACACTGCATATTGGGAAATCGAATTTTCTTTTCTTAACGGTAAAAAACATTAATTATAAATTAACATTTTTAATAGACACAGGTTCAGAGATATCACTCTGTAAAGAAAATGTAATATACAACTATTACAAAAATACTGACAATATTTGCCGATTGAGTGGCATTACAAATGAATGCAAAGAAACAGTAGGTTCTGCTGATTTGAAGATAATATTAGAAGAACAAACACTAACACACAGATTTCAATTAGTGGACAAAGCATTTCCAATCATTACTGATGGAATTTTGGGACTTGATTTTTTCTGTAAATACAACTGTCAGATTGACTATGAAACACTGACTTTAAATACTTGCATAGAGGGAGAGAAAATAACAATCCCAATAGAGATTAACACAAAAAGAATACATAATATAACTATACCTCCAAGAACAGAGAAGATAGTACCTATAAACATTGACATAAAAGAAGATAGTGTCACATGTAGTAAGGAAATAATGAATGGAGTATTTTTAGCAAACACTATAATACCCAAAGATGGCCAACGCTATGTTAAAATTCTGAACACTTTAGAGGAACCAGTGCGCCTAGCGAAATTGGGAATCACAACAATACCATTAAAAAATTATACAATTTGTAAAACTAACATGCGCAATAACAATAAACTTTCAGAGCAAAGATTTAATAAATTACTAGAAAAACTAGATTTCAAGAACATTGAAGAAAAAAATAAAAGGGTCATATGTGATATTCTAAGACAATATCAAGAAGTATTTCATCTTGAAGATGAACCATTAACGGTAAACAATTTTTATAAACAAAGTATTGAATTAAATGATAACACGCCCACTTACATTAAAAACTATAGACTGCCACAAACTCAACTAGACGATATAAGTAAACAAGTACAAGAGTTATTAGAAAAAGACATAGTAGAACCATCTATTAGTCCATATAATTCTCCATTATTATTAGTACCAAAAAAAGGACAGAACGACACGGAAAAATGGCGTTTAGTTGTAGATTTCAGACGTTTAAATGACAAGATAGTAAACGACAAAATCCCTTTAACCAGACTTGAAGATGTATTGGACAGATTAGGTAGAGCTAAATATTTTTCCACTTTAGACATGACAAGCTCATTTCACCAAATAGAACTCGAACCACAATCACGACCACTAACAGCATTTTCTACACCAAACGGTCACTTTCAATATACAAGACTACCATTCGGTTTAAAAATATCATCTAACAGTTTCCAAAGAATGTTGACCATAGCATTATCTGGGTTAGAATCAGAAGCATTTTTGTATGTTGACGACGTCATTATTTTCGGATGCAGTTTGAAGCACCACAATGAGAACCTCATAA
This sequence comes from Tachina lurida, assembly GCA_944452675.1. Taxonomy (NCBI): domain Eukaryota; kingdom Metazoa; phylum Arthropoda; class Insecta; order Diptera; family Tachinidae; genus Tachina; species Tachina lurida. The sequence continues at coordinate 42,847,256 of OX101755.1, read as the reverse complement.
GAGTCTTAGAAAGACTAAAACAATACAACTTGAAGCTGAATCCATCAAAATGTTGTTTCTTAAAACCAGAAGTTTTGTATTTAGGACATTTGATTACAAAAAATGGTATAAAAATCGACCCGACGAAATACAAAGTAATTGAACAATATCCTGTTCCAAAAAACCCAGACGACGTTAGACGGTTTATAGCTTTCTGCAATTATTACAGAAGATTCATTCCAGACTTCGCCAAAACGGCAACTTGTCTTAATAATTTATTTAAAAAAAAAGTAATTTTCAATTGGACAGAAGATTGCCAAATAGCATTTGAGACACTAAGAGACAAATTAAAAAACCCGCCCATATTACGATATCCCAACTTTGACGAACCATTCATTTTAACGACAGACGCTTCAAATGTAGCTTTGGGAGCAGTTCTTTCACAGGGTGAAATCGGAAACGATTTACCCATATCATATGCAAGTAGAACATTGAATAAACATGAGAAAAATAAATCAGTAATTGAAAAAGAATTATTAGGTATTCATTGGGGAATACAATTTTTTAGACCATATCTATATGGTAGAAAATTTACCGTAGTCACAGACCATAGACCTCTTATTGCTTTGTTTACCCATAAAAACCCGTCTTCAAAATTAACCAGAATTAGACTTGAATTATCGGATTATGACTTTGATATAAAATATAAAAAGGGAGCGAATAATACGAACGCAGACGCTCTATCGCGTGTAGAAATAAACTCACAAATATTAAGAGACATGATTCCAATCTGTATTGATGAAAAAGAAAAGAAAACCTTGGCAATAACAAGAAATATGTTTAACAACGAAATGAAAAATAAATATGATGAAGATGAAAATAAAAAGAACGACTGCATATCTCGAAAGAAGACTGATCACCTCCATATGTGGGAATGCACGTCAATAAATAACATTAAGGGTACCCAAAAGATTGAATTTATATATGATAATAAGCTGCAGCAACAATTAAAGAATAAACTAAAGGAAAAGAATGATAAAATAACGCGCATAATATGCAATAAAAGCGAAAATCCTATGTTTTCAGGAACATTTATGGAGAAACTTTTATTAAGATTGAAGAAATTTAAATTTAAAAAAAGTACGTACTAATATAACGGCCGAAGAATTGAAGGAAAAGTATAACAATATAAAGAAAAATGATATAGAAATAATTATATACAGAATGCCAAGAGAAATAAAAGATAATATAAAACAATACAGATTGATAGAAGAATTTCATGACTCACCACATGGAGGACATTTCGGAATTAGGAAAACACTTTCCAAATTAAAACAAAGATATATATGGAAAAATATGAACAAAATGGTAAAAAAGTACATAACAACATGTGATTCATGCCAAAAACATAAACAGATAAAAAATACAAAAGAACCTTTTACTATAACAGATACACCATCACACGGTTTTGATACTGTTGTAATGGACACAGTTGGACCATTATGACCATCCGAACAATTTAGATACATACTTACAATGCAGTGCGAACTGACAAAATATGTTGTTGCTTGTCCGATCGAAGCCAAAGATGCCAAAACAGTCGCGAAGGCTTTAATAGAACATATTGTATTAAAATACGGTATATTTAACATTCTCAAAACAGATAGAGGAACTGAATTTACCAATGAATTAATGAGAGAGATTTGTGTATTATTAAAAATAAAACAAAATTTCTCAACGCCTTACCATCATGAAACTTTAGGTACAATAGAACGAAATCATCGCGTTTTAAATGAATATTTTCTAAATTTTGTAGATGACAATAATTGGCATGAGTGGATACCATATTATACTTTTGCTTTTAATACGACACCAAATGTCGATACAGACTATTCACCATTTGAACTAATTTTTGGTAGACTTCCTAGACTGCCAAACGACACTTTAAGTGATACTAGAAAATTTTAATAATATTGACAACTATTTAAATGAACTAAAGATTAGACTTCATAACTCATTACTAGGGCTAATTGAAATATGCAAATAAAAATTAAAAATATGCGCCAGGAATAGCACGAAAAAATTCAAAATATGCACGGTTATATGCTCAAATATGCAAAATATGCAAGAATAAAATTAACAATTTTGTTACTTCAAAGTATTTTTATTCAAAGAGATCTTTATTACAATGAACAATAATGCGTTTTTTTTTAATTTTCAAAAAGAAATTATCTTCTATTGTCACATAAAACAGATGAATACATGGAAAATATGCGTTGAACATCAGTAGATGTAACAGGAGCGTATTTAAATGCGAATGGAGACCGCTCATGTCCATGTTTCGTCCATGCTCTGACATGGATGGCCCAACATATGACTTAGCAACATATGCGCCGTCCGCAACAATTTACAATAGAAAGAAAAAAAAAACAGAACAAAATTGGTAAATATTCTATCTCTGTTGCGCTACCGCAATATACTTTGATATGCCTGAACATGGACATCGCCCGTGTTCACCACAACAAAGAAGTTTATGAATTTTTCACAGTTGCTCTGCTGGCGTCATGTTCATGTCATGTCCGACTTGATAGCTCGTTGAGATGTAGGGTAAGGAAAGGTATTTTTGAATCGAATATCTGCAAGCAAACAATCATAAGCCTCCGGCGGTTACAGTTTCAGTTCGACTTTGTGGTAGAAGTTATAGAAAAGTAAAGAAAAAATTAATAACATGCAGACATACATGTGCAAGAAGAGGAAAGAAATATATTTTATGTGATTTTCTTTTACACCAGTTTGAGCTATATAAGTCGTTATATATTAATCGCGTTGCCAGAATGAAAAATAAGCTTTTTTATGCAAGGTGATCCAAAATAAGCATTTTTCTACAAAAAAGCTAAAATATGCAAAAAAATGCTTTTTCTGGCAAAAAGCCAGAAAAATTAGCCCTGCTCATTACAAAGAGCAAGAGAAATAATCCTCGAAGTAAAACGAAAAAGGAAATTAGAATCTGAAAAGAAACAAAATAGAATAGATCTTAGAATAGGAGATGAAGTTTTGGTTAAAGTTTTGAATAGAAAAAAGTATGAACCTCCATACAAAGGCCCATACAAAGTATTAGACTTATGCCCTAATTCAGTAAGAAGATTTAGGACGGTTTTGTTTGAAAATGCTTCTGAGTTCTTGTCTTTGAAGTCTCTAAATTATTTTCTTCAAAAATGGTTGTTGTCTTTGACAATGAAAAATATAAATATTATTGCCATGTTTTTAAAACATAAAAATTCAATTAAATTATTATACAATAATTTGAAAACTATATGAAAAATATGTGTTGGATATAATGTTTAGAACAAAATCATAAAGCAAATACACGAACCTTCTAGCATAGACAATAAATTATATTTGTTTTAAAGAATCAAAACTGCTTCTTTTTTTCGACCATAGACAAGACGATACATTCGTCGAACAGAATTAGGGCATTAGATGATTTAAATGTACTCATAGAAATTGATAAAACAAAAACAAAACTAGTACATAAGAATTTGCTAAAAAAAAAAAAAAAATTAAATTAACATAGGCAAATAAGAAATATAAATAATATAAGAACATAAAATCTATATGTAACAATATGAATAAGAAATATACAGAGTAAATACTTAAAATTCACTTTATAAATATTAATACATAACCATACTTATATATGTACATATGTTTAATTTTTAATAATACCCAAACCTAGAAGGGTAAGGGTGTAGTGAATCTATAATTAACATAAGCACTGTAAGAATTTTATTTACTCTAAACCATTGAACTTGAATTAATTTTTTTATTTACGCTAAATATTTTTTTGCTGGTCAGCAGTAATGGATATTACGTTTTTTTTGTTTGTATTAAATAATTTGTATCAAGCGAAATTGTAACATGAATACTGTGTGAAGCAAACTGTTGGCGTAAAACAATTTATAATGTGAAATTAAATTGAAGTTTTTGATATTGATTTGTTGCTGGGTTTGATAACCAGAAATTTGTCAAGATTGCAAAGTTCCGTGGGAACAGTAAATCTACCATTGGTTTGTTGTATTGCCACTTTAATGCTGACCCTTAGAATAAGTTAGTATATAAGTTAGTGATTTTTGTAAATAAAATTTAGAAATAATTGATCAAGCAATCAAGTGAGATCTTTCATTTCTCTATCAAGATCGGCACTTCTGGTGCTGAAGAAAAGCGGCTGCAGAGCTTAGTAATACTGAAAAATTAATACACAATTTAGACACACCATTTCCAATAAACCATTTAAATACACTATAATTCAATAAAAATTGAAATTACTGCACTTATACCTGATTAAAAATTATTTCTGATTAAAATTCACTACAGCTCAATTAAATCTAAATATGTCTCACTTAAATCATCATGGGCACGTGACAAAAATATGTTCACTTGGCAAACACAGTTCAGAATGCTGGAAAGCAAAATCAACTGTAGAAAGCAAAAACAAATTAATGTGATGGTCGTAACAGATAAGCAAGAATAGTTAAACATACTTAGGTAGAGTGATATAACTTCGTGCTAACCTAAATAGAAAATGCAAAAACAGAAAATAATAGTGATATGTATGTACTTACAAATGTATTTACCAAAGGTAAATCAATAATTGTATATACAATCATTTTCATATTCCATTTCATTGAAAATTTACGTTAAATAGCTGATGTTAATAATAATCACTACCCTTGTAGATAGACATGGGTGCTGATGAAGTGCGTGACTGCACAGAAAAATATCGGTATTTTCCCCAGCTAATAAAGTCTAGTTTAATTTTCCTTCTCTTCTTTAGAAACTCACATTAATTAATAAAAATATTTCATTCAATAAGAATTGAAATAACTCAACTTAAGCCTGATTAAAAATTATTTCTGATTAAAATTTTATTTACTTAAAAAAAACTGAAAATGAAAACCTCCCAAAAAAATAATTTTTTAAGTGATTTCATCCGTGAAAAAATTTGGGAGTTATTTTATATTATTTGGGACTTTTGTTTCTCTCCAAAGGATTGGCATGTTATCACAACTAAAGAATTTAGGAACTATTGCATTTCTGGGACTTATATTTTATACTCTGTGGTAAATACAAAACAAATAATTTATGTACTGCCGGCCTTCAGCCTTTGTCACGGAATTTCTTATATTTTTAAAATTAACAATTTCTAACATTGCTGAATGTAGAGTACACGTCCAAAATACAAACTAATTGAATTTAAACACATTATCAATGGATTGCATTTTGCAGTATGTGATTGAAGAGTGAATATTTTCGAATTTTAGAGTCTGAACACAATGTAACGATAATTTGTTGCAGTGCGGTTTTTCATACGATTTCGAAATAAAAAACCGCAATACAGAACGGCATAAAATTTATTTTATTTCCTCTGCGGACTTTCTTTTTCTCTCAATTTTTGACAATCTTTCTCTTTCTGATGTTGCCATAGTTTTTGAATAATTGGCGATGTTCACAACATTATTGTAAACAAAAAACCTGATTTTGAAGTTCAAACATTTTTGTCATAAAATATAAAAGTTTAAAAAATATATCAAATACATCTGCGGATGTATAACTAGCATGGATAATCATTTTTTGTTCTTAATTACTACCATTACAAAATATTAAACAAAGAGCAATTTTTTTAGAAAATTTAATAAAAACTATGCACAAAAAAATTAATAAAATTTAAACAAACAATGACAAGTATTGCCGTCGCCGTCTTCCGTTGTATTATGTTTATTTTTCTCTCCCGCAACGAGAAATAGCAACGCACCGCAAACATTCTGTTTGGACTCTTACTTAAAACCTTTAATTTAAAAGCTAACTACAAACAGCCTTATTTATATAAATTAGGACGCCTTTATAAGGAGTTTCATGACAATTTTTCATAAAAAAATTTTCTTCCTAAGCCTTTATAAAGCCTTAAAAAGTTTTATAAATAAGGTTGTAAGCATTTTGGATAAAATACTAAAAAAAAGTCAGGGCTAAAATTTTTTTGTGTTACGTGACATATATTCTATGCTATGAGAGATATAGAAATACTCTACACCTGATATATTTGAAGTCAAACTTTATATTGAAAAATAATTTTTTTTATGTTAGCCCTTTTTTCTATATTGAACTTGAGATTTGTCATGATAAAAATATATCAGGTGTAGACGTAGGGTTGGATTGTTTTTTTTAAATGTTGAGCATAGTTCAAAATGGTTTATCTGATAAAAATTTAATAATTTTTAGAAACAACATACAAGCCTCAGAAGTTTTTTTTCGAGTCCCAGATGGTCAACCTTGACCCACTGTAAGTGCTCTTCTGTTGAAGCCAGAAGGCAGGCCCTCAAGGCATTTATTATAAAGCCTTATTCATTTTCTAATAATTTTTAAGGTTTCAGACAAATCCAATCAGTAGTTTAGAAGTTCCAGGTTTATTACCATTTATTTAGCAAAAGTCCACTCTGTGGAACGCTATAAATCCTGCAGTTTGCGAAGCATTGATTTAACTTTTATAAATTTTTTTAAATTACCAGGATTTGGCATGTCCAGATTTGCAAAATAGGCCCCATAATGAAGTTTTAAGCTACTATTAAGTCCTTTCGTAATTTATAATGTAAAATTGTATGGTAAAACTCGTTAAGAGTTTGCTACTTGTTAAAATTGCATGTCAGCTTTTAATTATGTATAGGGCTGCAAATTTTTTGTGGTTCTGAGGAAATATCATCCAATTTCGTATGGAAACTGTGTAGTTATTATATTATTATGTTTGTGGAATTTTATAAGAATTAGTCAGTCAGCCTTATATTTTTATAAAATAATTTATTTGAGCTCCTGTTGCAACCCTTTTAAAGTAGTAACTGTTCTAGAGCTTGTGTATAAATATATGCCGTGATGGCCAGATCATGTGGTATTGATAGTAGTTGGTGAACTTATGCATTATACGCACCAAGAAATCACTGTTACTTGCAAGATACGCTCGCTTGCAGCCGTGGAGGAATTTTTCCAACACTTTGTAAAGCATCCCCCATACCGGGGTTCTCCGCCAAAGTAAGAAACAGCATCTGTTGAATGGAAAGAGCACAATATAAGTGGCTGGCTCACCGCGTCAGAAACAGCATGGTACCATGAAATAAGTCACAAATGAAATAAATCCCAATGAAATAACTCCCAACCAAACTGAAAGAAGTGCCAATCAGAAAATTAAATAACTTTCAATTGTTATCATAAAATAACTCTCAACAA